>JANAVB010031619.1:20311777-20649773 GCA_029216955.1 Iris pallida
CTTCAAGCTCTTGTGATCTGTGAAGATCTGAACTCGCTCTCCGTACAGGTAATGCTTCCATAACTTCAAAGCAAAAATAACCACGGTCAACTCCAGATCATGAGTAGGATAGTTCTTCTCATGAGGACGTAACTGCCTAGATGCATAGGTTGGATCATGTACCGAGATAGACCATGTTCCTCAGTCAAGAACATGGGTTGGATCATGTACCGAGATAGACCATGTTCCTCAGTCATTCACAGAAGTAGCACATCACAACCAGAAATAGTCTTCTGTTCATAACTTCGGTCCACAGCCTATCATAGTACGATAACCAATCCAACAATCAAACAAGAACATGGGTTGGATCACGTACCATGACAGTCCGCTTCCCTCAGTTATTCACGGAAGGCAATAGGATACAAGCAAGTCGTTTTCACGGCCAATCAAGTCTACGAGTTTCTAGTGGGACGAGGTTATCCTCGCATCATGTTAATAGGAATCCTCAGATCGTATCTTTCTAGCAAGGCTAGCCAACCCAGGGGTTCGCGTAGACAGGTATGATTGAGCACAGGTCCCTCGTAAGGCCACCTTACTAAAACATATAATATATAGCGGGAATTAATCGGATACAGTCATCCACTCGTTGCAGATGACACAGTATCCGTGGAGACCAGCCGGCGCGTCAAGACAGTATCTCAAGGCGGCTGGTGTAACACGATCTCGGGATTTTGCCCTCCCCATGCATCTAGTATATTTAGTTGCCTAATTTAACCCTAGGTAAAATCTTGGACTTTCATGCTGTGGCCTGTATGATTATCCTCCTAAAGTCGTACTTTAGTACGAGTACCCCAAAGAGGATCTATGTCAATCAGTATGTCAACATGTTCTACCCTCCTTAGTGTAATGCATCATTGCAAATATGCCACGTGGAGTTACGAGTCATTTGTCGAGCATGAACAAGAACTGGGACATTCAGGTACATGTATCAGGTAGGAACACTTTGTTCTTCGGGGTCACATTAGTGCTCATATCATGCTCGGGACAAAAGGCGTAAGGATATAAAATGGGCATATAATATATATATATAATAATAATAATAATAAGGTAACCAGATAGGGCATAAAAGTCCATGCGGCTCAAGGGGAGTGAGTCCATGCGGCTGGGTCAATACAGGTTCATGCGGCTGGGAAGGGAGCAATCGCCGGGCGGCCGGGGTTCAACATCATATGCGGCTATGATCAGACGATGTCTTATGCGGCTGAGCATGGGCGATACATATGCGGCTGGATGATGGATGGGCCTTATGCGGCCCAAAACAGTAGCGCATATACGGCTGGGTGCAAAAGAACTCATGCGGCTGAAAGCTAGCTGCATGAAGTCCATGCGACTCAAGATAACAGGGGCTCATACGGCTGAGTCTGAACAAGGCTATGCGGCTCAATTACTTATCGCATGAAGATTCATGCGGTCAAGTACTCAAGCAAGTCTTATGCGGCTAGGAAGGACTTTCCATGCGGCTGAGCTCGAACGAGTCTCATGCGGCTGGAAAGGCCATGCGGCCAGAGACTTGCCGCATGAGGATTCATGCGGTCAAGTACTGCTCTTCTTCTCCACTTGTCCGAGAAGAGGAGCCAAGCAACCATGGCTTCCAATCTACACAAAACCTTCATCCGGAGCCCAAATCGAAACTCCCTTAGGTCAAAATGGGGTAGAACGAGATCCTCTACAACATGGAACCATCAAAACTAGGAAATAACAAGATTAAGTGGATCAAAACCCAAGAAATCCGAAAATAAAGTAAACCTAGATCTACAAAAATCAAAGCTTCAAAATAGAAACTTCCAAGTTCTAAACTAGTATAGGTTGAGAAGAAGAACATATTTTGGCAAATAGTTTTGTAAGAAATCATTGACAAATTATGGATCCATCTCTTGAGCAAGTTGGTACTTGCCTTGGTTGATGGAGGAAATATTTGGTTGGTGGAGGAAATAAATGAGAGGAAGTAAATGAGAGGAGAGAGAATGAGATGAGTTATATATATAGATCTTGGACCCATGGGTTCATGATGAACCATTGGTGAACCAAGAATAGGTTACCCAAATGAGCCAAAACTGTAGGCCCAAATACAGAAAATAAATTAGGAAATAATATTTTGTCGAATATTTTAGGAAATGCATAAAGAAAGATAGCATAATAAATATAGTATAAATACAAGGTAAATACAATTTGTCGGTATACGTATTAAAATACGTATTCCAGGATCGGAGAGTGATATCTCTACCCTTCTTAGAAAAATTCCGTCCTCGGAATTCCAGCCAAGACAGGATAGTGAAATCAGGGCAAGCAGGGCATAATCATATATAAGTTAACTATCATCGCAGTTATTATCATACATCACAAAGTGCAAAACAAGCAGGTGCAGATAAGCATGGAATCGTGTCAATAAGGTGCAAAAATATACCTTATTAGTCAAAAAAATGCGGATACCGAGATCTGATCTCGTCCTCGCGCTTCCAGGTTGACTCTTCCGGAGAGTGATGGTTCCAAGAAACACGGACAAGGCTTATCGTCCGATTCTTGAGTACCTTCTCTCGCCGGTCTAAAATAGACACGGATTGTTCCTCGTAAGTTAGGTCGGTACCAACGACTAACTCAGAATGATCGAGGACATGACTCGGATCCAGAACATACCCACGTAATTGGGATACATGAAACACATCATGTATGCCAGTTAACGAAGGCGGAAGGGCAAGTCGATAAGCCACATCGCCTACCCGAGTAAGAATCTTAAAAGGACCAACGTATCTTGGACTAAGCTTTCCTCGGGTTCCAAATCTGATGATACCCCGAGTAGGTAAAATTTGCACAAACACTTGGTCGCCAACTCTGAACTCTAGAGGCCTACGATGCTGATCTGCCCAATGACGATGTCGGTCCTGCGCAACTCGAAGGCGTTCTCTGACCAACTTAACTATCTCCACAATCTGCGTGATCATCTCTGGTCCCAACAACTTCCGTTCTCCGACGTCGTCCCATGCCAAAGAGGACCTGCACTTCCTTCCGTACAATGCTTCGAATGGGGCCATCTGAATGCTAGCCTGATAGCTGTTGTTATAGGAGAACTCCACTAGATGAAGGTGATCCTCCCAAGATCCGCCAAAATCTAAGGTACACGCCCGTAGCATATCTTCTAACGTCTGAATGGTTCTTTCTGATTGCCCGTCAGTTTGGGGATGATAAGCAGTACTGAATCTTAACTTGGTTTCCAAACTTTGGTGTAAGCTCCGCCAAAAATGGAAAGTAAACCGCGTATCCCGATCTGATACTATACTAACTGGAACACCGTGCTGCCTTACTATCTGCTTCATGTACATTTCTGCTAACTGCTCAGTAGTCTGTCCGACTCGGAAGGGAAGGAAATGAGCGACCTTCGTGAGTCGATCTACTATTACCCAGACTGCATTCTTACCAGTCGGGGATCTAGGTAAACCGGTCACAAAGTCCATCGTGATGTGCTCCCATTTCTATTCTGGGATAGGAAGCGGCTGTAGCAACCTTGCTGGTCTCTGCTGCTCGGCTTTCACCTGCTGACATACCAGACACTTGGATATAAATCTCGCTATCTCTCTTTTCATGCCATTCCACCAAAAGTACTGCCTGATATCTCGATACATCTTCGTTCCTCCTGGATGAATGGAGTAAATAGAACTATGAGCTTCGGACATAACTTCTTGCCGAAGGTCTCCACTCGGTACACAGAGTCTGTTTCCAAACCTGAGCGTACCATCTTCATGAATCACTAACTCCTTCCTACGGCCTGATTCACACTCCGACCGCAACTTCTGAATCTGTGGATCTCCTGCTTGTGCTGCCCTTATCCTCTCTACTAAGGTTGACTGAATCTGCATACTGGTCATTCTTCCTATATCCCTTGGCAAAACTACTTCGATTCCCATACTCTGAAGGTCTTCTAAAATATGCTTCTGCGAGGTCAGGATAAAGGTACTGTCTCTCCTACTCAGTGCATCTGCAACTATATTCGCCTTGCCTGGATGATACTGAAGATCTAAGTCAAAATCCTTCAGTAGTTCTAACCAACTTCTTTGTCTCATGTTCATATCTCACTGCGTGAATACGTATTTCAAACTCTTATGATCAGTATAGATCTCTACCCGATCTCCGTATAAATAATGCCTCCATAACTTGAGTGAAAACATCACAGCTGCTAACTCCAAATCGTGAGTCGGATAATTCTTCTCATGGTCTCGAAACTGTCGAGACGCATATGCTATCACCTTTCCATGATGCATCAATACACATCCAAGACCCTTTCCAGATGCGTCACAATATACTGTAAAGCCTCCCGCTCCTACTGGAAGCGTCAAGATCGGGGCTGAGATCAATCTCTTCTTTAATTCTTCAAAGGATGCCTGACAGCTAGCTAACCAAACAAACTCTACGTCCTTGTGCGTCAAACGCGTTAAGGGCGCAGAGATCTTGGCAAAGTCCGCCACGAACCTTCTGTAGTAACCAGCTAATCCTAAGAAACTTCGCACTTCTGCAACCGTTCTCGGGACTGGCCAATGCTCTACGGCCTCAATCTTCTTCGGATCTACTGACACTCCTGCCCCAGAAATTACATGCCCCAGGAACGAAATATGATCTAACCAGAATTCATACTTGTCGAGCTTCGCATAAAGTTGATGCTCCCTCAATGTCTGTAAGACAGTCCTAAGATGCTTCTCATGCTCCTCTTCACTGCTGGAATAGACAAGAATGTCATCTATGAACACCACCACAAATTTATCCAAATACGGCAGAAAGATACGGTTCATTAAATCCATGAATACTACGGGGGCGTTGGTTAGTCCAAAGGGCATTACTAAAAACTCATAATGCCCATATCTAGATCTGAATGCTGTCTTCGGTATGTCTTGCTCCCAGACTCTTACTTGATAGTATCCTGACCGAAGATCGATCTTGGAAAAGACGCTGGCCTTGCTCAACTGGTCAAACAGGTCATCAATCCTTGGTAGTGGGTACTTATTCTTCACTGTTACTGCATTCAGCTTGCGGTAGTCGATGCACATCCTCGTCGACCCATCCTTCTTGGGAACTAGAATCACTGGCGCGGCCCAGGGCGATTTACTGTCTCAGATGAATCCCTTAGACTTCAACTCTTCTTCATGTTGATACAACTTATCCTGTTCTGACGGCGACATTCTGTAAACTCTGTCTGCAATAGGCCTCGTTCCAGGGTTCAACTCAATGCTAAATTCTACCTCTCTGACTGGGGGTATCCCTGGGAGCTCATCAGGGAAGACGTCGAGAAAATCTTCGACCACTCTCGGAATCTGTCCTGGCTCTGACACTGCTGCTGAGATGACGCCTCCGACCTGATTCTTCAAGGTTCGAGTAAAGATGAACTGCTCCATCCCAGGAACGCTGAATATGACCCTTCCTCCTCTACAATCAATTATCGCATGACTGTCTCTCAACCAGTCCATGCCAAGAATGACATCAAAATTCCCCATAGGGAATTCAATCAATGATGCGGGCAGTAAATGCCCACACACCTCCACCGGACATGAAAGCGTACTCTGCTAACTTCTACGAGCCCATTGTCGGTGAGTATATCCATCCTCTCCGGCAATGCCTCAAACTCTAATCTAATCCGTGTAGCATATTGTGCAGAGATGAATGAATGAGTAGCGCCTGAATCAAATAATGCTACAGTGGGAAATGAGGTGACGAGAATTTTACCTGCCACCACGTCACTAGACGCTAGAGCCTCTCCCAAGGTCAATGTGAGAGCCTGGCCCCGCGGAGCCCCTTGTTGCGGCCTTCCTCGACCATGCTGTTGCTGCCTCTGAGGGCCTTCGGCTTCCTTTGCCTGGCGGAACATCTGAGCCTGCGTTGGTAGACGCTGGGCTAGGGGCCTTACTGCTAATACTGGCCCTCCACTCGGGGTTGCCACCGGAGCTGGCAATGCTGGAAACTGCTGAGCTGGCCCTCCTGGCCTCTGCATCATAGGACAAGTGGAAATACGGTGGTCTGAACTACCACACCTCAAGCATAAGCCATTCGCTGACCGGCACACCTCCTATCGTGTGCCCTGTCTTCCCATAGAATGTACAGCCCTGGGGTGCTCCCTGACGCTATTGCTGGTTTCTCGGCTGCTGATGCCGAACTGGCGCTGTATTAGTTGACACGGCCGTCCTCCGCGGCGCTCCTGCATCATGAATACGTACACCGGGTACTGGTGCCGATGTTCACTGCATTGCTCCTCCTCCAACCTGGGAATGAGATCTCTTCTGACCTCCTGCCCTCGATGCCAACCTCTGCTGGGTAAGCTCATGCCTCCGGGCTGCCGTCAAGACAGCGTCAAACGTCTGGTAGTCGTGTCCTTCCACAAGCTGTAATAGTTCCAAATGAAGTCCCTGCTGGAACCTCATAGCTTTCTCTGGCTCCGTTACCACCATTGCTGGTACGAAACGACACAATCTGCAGAACTCTGCTGCATACCCATCTACGGTCTTGCCTGCTTGTTTGAGACTGATAAACTTCTGCTGGAGCTTATATCGAGCTACTACGCCAAAATACATGGCCTTGAATCTGTCACTGAAGGTGGTCCAACGAACAGGGCATCTTGTACCAACTTCTTCTGATGCCCACCAGTCGCGGGCAAGATCCTGAAGTACCAGTTTGACCTGATCAACCTTCTCATCATCTGGAACCTTGGCTGCCACAAGAATGGCTTCGATGTCTTGAATCCATGCATTCGCAGTGATGGCATCCTCCGTGCCATCAAAATACCTCGAGTTCAAGTGACGAAACCTTCCTGATGCTCCCGAGTCAGCCCCGACACTCCTCTCAAGAGCTAACCGAATCCCTTGGTTCAGCAACACGTTCTGCTCCTGCTGCCGAGTCTGTTGCTGTTGGTTAGTGACAAAAAACCCCCGGATGATCTCCAGGAGTGCTACGGCGTCTGGTACTGCCGTCGCTGCTGGTGCTGCAGGAGTTCAATAACCTGCGGCTGCACTGCCTCTGGTTCCATTTCTGCCCGTGCCTGCACTGAAGAAGGTTCTCTCCCCTGTTGCTGCCCAGTCGAGCCATGCTCTTGCTGCTATTCCTCATGGGCCTCTCCCGCTACTGAGAATGAAGCACCCCTATAGAGAAGAATATAAGATTATCAAGTCCGGACGAGGAAGATTTCGAAGATGCAAGTCAGGTTAGAGATCGAGGCAAGGACAGAGAATTCGAAACAGAATTTCAAGGGGAACAAGTTCTGATTGAGACTCCTAATAATTTGTAATACCCCACAAGTCTGAAAATCAGACCTGCATGGGCCACCACTAAAACCTTGTCACGCCCCAGTACCGAAATACGGAGACGGACTAGGCCAGCTACTCCATATGAGGTACGTAACGTCATACGGCGATCGTGGCTGTCGAGAGACTAGGGGGTACATGCTACAATCAAGTCTCCTATGGTCCCACAGAGTTCTATGTCTCAATCAATCAAATCACATCAGCAATTAAATGAACATTAAAGATAAAGCAGTAAGGCATCCCCGACGCTTCATCAAAATGGTCATGAGAGACTAGCTTTATAATTTAGCTATCTCAGAGAGTCAGGAGTACAAAATTATACACAGCTGCAGTCTGTTTAATTACAATTATGTACTGACACCAAAATATCGAGTAATCCTGCTAACAGGTGCCGGTGGCTAAACGCCGCAAAAGTATAAGCAGGAGTGGTGGAGAAGAAACCCACTCGAGTCCCCGAACTGCCATGCTCCTAGTATGCACCATGGATGTCAGGGAGGAAGATAGTGTCCTCTGGCTCTGCTACGAGATATGGCCAAACAAAACCAGCGGGCTCAGCCCCGAATAGCAAGTACCGCCAAGGGGGCACAAGAGTTAAGATTTAAAAACCCAGTTAAATAGAATGATTGATAATAGTAATACTTATGCTACTATTATAGGGTGGCGCAACATTCTCGAACCCATATGGCACCCTTACAACCAAACAAGGACAAAAGGTGCCGCATGGAGTTGGGACGTGTCGTACTCTATAACTTTCACATAAGTTAAAAAAAGGTATAAACAATAAAATCTCCTGATCGTGGCTTCGGTCGATAGCCTATCGCAGCATAATAACCAACCCAACAATCAGACAAGAACATGGGTTGGATCATGTACCGAGATAGACCATGTTCCTCAGTCATTCACAGAAGTAGCACATCACAACCAGAAATAGTCTTCCTTTCATAACTTCGGTCCACAGCCTATCATAGTACGATAACCAACCCAACAATCAAACAAGAACATGGGTTGGATCACGTACCATGACAGTCCACTTCCCTCAGTTATTCACGGAAGGCAATAGGATACAAGCAAGTCATTTTCATGGCCAATCAAGTCTACGAGTTTCTAGTGGGATGAGGTTATCCTCACATCATGTTAATAGGAATCCTCAGATCGTATCTTTCCAGCAAGGCTAGCCAACCCAGGGGTTCGCGTAGACAGGTATGATTGAGCATAGGTCCCTCGTAAGGCCACCTTGCTAAAACATATAATATATAGCAGAAATTAATCGGATACAGTCATCCACTCGTTGCAGATGACACAGTATCCGTGGAGACCAGCCGGCGCGTCAAGACAGTATCTCAAGGCGGCTGGTGTAACACGATCTCGGGATTTTGCCCTCCCCATGCATCTAGTATATTTAGTTGCCTAATTTAACCCTAGGTGAAATCTTGGACTTTCATGCTGTGGCCTGCATGATTATCCTCCTAAAGTCGTACTTTAGTACGAGTACCCCAAAGAGGATCTATGTCAATCAGTATGTCAACATGTTCTACCCTCCTTAGTGTAATGCATCATTGCAAATATGCCACGTGGAGTTACGAGTCATTTGCCGAGCATGAACAAGAACTGGGACATTCAGGTACATGTATCAGGTAGGAACACTTTGTTCTCCGGGGTCACATTAGTACTCATATCATGCTCGGGACAAAAGGCGTAAGGATATAAAATGGACATATAATATATATATATATAATAATAATAATAATAAGGTAACCAGATAGGGCACAAAAGTCCATGCGGCTCAAGGGGAGTGAATCCATGCGACTGGGTCAATACAGGTTCATGCGGCTGGGACTGCACGCTCATGCGGCTTAGGGAGCCCAAGGCGCATGCGGCTGGAAAGGCGGGTTCATGCGGACGAAGGGGTGTCAGCTTATGCGGCTGCGAAGGGAGCAATCGCCAAGCGGCCAGGGTTCAACATCATATGCGGCTATGATCAGACGAAGTCTTATGCGGCTGAGCATGGGCGATACATATGCGGCTGGATGATGGATGGGCCTTATGCGGCCCAAAACAGTAGCGCATATGCGGCTGGGTACAAAAGAACTCATGCGGCTGAAAGCTAGCCGCATGAAGTCCATGCGACTGAAGATAACAGGGGCTCATGCGGCTGAGTCTGAACAAGGCTATGCGGCTCAATTACTTGCCGCATGAAGATTCATGTGGTCAAGTACTCAAGCAAGTCTTATGCGGCTAGGAAGGACTTTCCATGCGGCTGAGCTCGAACGAGTCTCATGCGGCTGGAAAGGCCATGCGGCCAGAGACTTGCCGCATGAGGATTCATGCGGTCAAGTACTGCTCTTCTTCTCCACTTGTCCGAGAAGAGGAGCCAAGCAACCATGGCTTCCAAACTACACAAAACCTTCATCCGGAGCCCAAATCGGAACTCCCATAGGTCAAAATGGGGTAGAACGAGATCCTCTACAACATGGAACCATCAAAACTAGGAAATAACAAGATTAAGTAGATCAAAACCCAAGAAATCCGAAAATAAAGTAAAACCTAGATCTACAAAAATCAAAGCTTCAAAATGGAAACTTCCAAGTTCTAAACTAGTATAGGTTGAGGAGAAGAACATGTTTTGGCAAATAATTTTGTAAGAAATCATTGACAAATTATGGATCCATCTCTTGAGCAAGTTGGTACTTGCCTTGGTTGATGGAGGAAATATTTGGTTGGTGGAGGAAATAAATAAGAGGAAGTAAATGAGAGGAGAGAGAATGAGATGAGTTATATATATAGATCTTGGACCCATGGGTTCATGATGAACCATTGGTGAACCAAGAATAGGTTACCCAAATGAGCCAAAACTGTAGGCCCAAATGCAGAAAATAAATTAGAAAATAATATTTTGTCGAATATTTTGGGAAATGCATGAAGAAAGACAGCATAATAAATATAGTATAAATACAAGGTAAATACAATTTGTCGATATACGTATTAAAATACGTATTCCAGGATCGGAGAGTGACAGGTTGGGATATGATCCATCCCATATGTTTAATGATGATATACAAAAGAATTCTCTTCTAGCTCTTCACAGTCCTCAGATTCCGAAGAAATCCATTTCATCGAATCTGATATAACCCATTCCTCATATGCTGGAGGAGACTATTATGATGAATCTGAGTGTATATTCTTAGTCAACATGGTTCAAACTGAAGATGAATCTGAGCTATTTGAAAATGACCCTTGGGCCCAACAGATGGACACTCAGTGGGAACTTCTTTTTGAACAGCGACAACCACCTACAGAGGATGAGATTGTCCAGATTGATGTTAGAGATGGAACTTCGTCCAAGCCTATATTCATCAGTAAAAATCTTTCCGAGGATGAAAAGGAAGAGTTGATAAAACTGATTAAAGAATATATTGACATCTTTGCATGGAGTTATGAGGATATACCGGGTCTAGATCCTAAAGTTGCTACTCATAAACTTAATATTTTGCCTAATGCCAAGCATGTAAAACAACAGCAACGGCACTTTAGACCAGATATGATGGATGCAATTGAAGCAGAAGTCAAAAAGTTGATTACATGTGGCTTTGTTCGTAAAGAACAACACCCGGATTGGGTTGCCATTATTGTTTCTGTTATGAAGAAGAACGAAAAAGTCTGAGTTTGCATAGATTATCGAGATCTTAATGCGGCTTGTCCAAAGGATAAATTTTACTTCCAATTACTGATGTCATGATAGACAATACATGCGGTTTTGAACGCATGTCTTTTATGGACGAATTCTCAGGATACAATCAGATCAAGATGCATCCAGAAGATGAGAAGCATACTGCTTTTCGAACACCCTTTGGGGTTTTCTGCTATACGGTTATGCCATTTGGTCTCAAAAATGCCGGTGCCACGTATCAACGGGCTATGAGTAACATTTTTCAGGAACATCTACGAAAGACAGTTGAATGTTACGTAGATGATATTGCTGTCAAAAGTCGATCAAAAGATGATCACACTCAAGACTTGAAGACAGTATTTGAATTGATGCGTCAGCATCAATTGAAAATGAACCCTACTAAATCTTTCTTAGGGGTTTCCAGTGGCAAGTTTTTGGGATTTGTTATCACTTCTCAGGGTATTCATGTTGATCCTGATAAAATTAAAGCAATTCTTGAAATGCGTCCTCCATGCAATCTAAAGGAACTTCTCGGCTTCCAAGGTCGTATTGCTTATATCAGGAGATTTATATCCAATCTCTCTGGGAGATGTCAATATTTTTCCCGCCTATTAAAAGAAGGTGTATCATTTGTCTGGGATGAAGCGTGTCAGAAGGCTTTCAATGACATCAAGCAATACCTTACAAATCCACCTGTTCTGGTACCACCAGTGGTAGGAAGACCATTTTTGCTATATGTCCGAGCCTTAGTTCATTCGCTTGGTGCTCTTCTTGCACAGAAAAGTGATATGGGTCATGAACAGGTAATTTATTATCTCAGCCGAATGATGATCGGAGCTGAACACAGGTATACTCCTGTAGAAAAAGAATGTCTAGCTTTAGTCTTTGCTGTTCAAAAGATACGACATTATGTGTCAGGACAAACTATTCACGTCATATCCAGAATAAATCCTATTCGGGTATTGATGAGAAAACCAAGCATTCTTAATTCCAGGTTAGCTACCTGGGCAATGTTGCTCACTCCTTATGATATGATCTATGTACCTCAAAAATCAGTGAAGGGTCAAGCATCAGCTAATTTCTTAGCAGCTTACCCTATACCTGAGACATCAAAGCTATATGAAGATATTTCAGATGAAGTTGTGGATTGCAACATGACTTTGAGGGATGATATATGGCAATTATATTTTGACGGAGCATCACTGGTTGGACCTAAAGGCAATATCGTCTCCGGAGTAGGAATTGTCTTGATTTCTCCTGATAAAATGGTCATATACCGTATTTATTCTCTCAATGAGCCATGCTCTAACAATGTGGCAGAATATAATGCTCTGCTTATTGGTCTCCAAGTAGCAAAACAATTGGACATTGAATTCCTGGAAGCTTATAGAGATTCTTAATTGATTGTTTATCAGGTTAAAGGAACTTATGAAGTCAGAAATCTTGATCTCATCCCTTATCATCAAGTGGTAATCGAGTTGGTCCTTTCATTCAAAGGATTCTTCATTGAATTCGTACCACGTTCTCAAAATGTGGAAGCTGATGCTCTTGCTAGCTTAGCTGCAAATTTAGCTGTTCCAATTCAAAGACAAAACACAATCACATTGTTAGACCGAGACTTATTCTGTGTCAAGAATAATCTGTATATTGAACAGAGTTATATTACAGAGTCAAGTTCCCAACATAGGGATTGGAGAAGTCCATTCATTGATTATGCGGTTCATAGGATTTTACCTGAAGATCCAAAAGAAGCTACATCAATCAAGAGACGATCATTTCGATTTTATTATGATTCGTCTTTACATATGCTATACCGCCGTTCATATGATGGACTTTTGCTACGCTGTCTCTCAGAAAGTGAAGCTAAACAAACACTTCATAAAGCTCATGATGGTATCTGTGGTGCTCATCAATCAGGTCCGAAATTATAAGATCGCATCCGAAGAATGGGATACTATTGGCCATCCATGATAGCAGATGTTGTAGATTATGCCAGACGATGTAAAGCATGTCAGATTCATGCTAATTTTATTCATCAACCGTCTGAATTCTTGCATCCTACAGCAGCTTCTTGGCCCTTCGAAGCTTGGGACATAGATATTATTGGTCCGATTAATCCTCCTTCTGTCAAAGGACATCGGTTTATATTGGCTATAACCGATTACTTTTCTAAGTGGGCAGAAGCAGTTCCCCTTGTTGAAGTAAAAATATCTAATGTGATTGGCTTCATCAAACACCATGTCATTTATCGCTTCTGGATTTCCCGACGGATAATTCATGACAATGGACCATAATTTGCCAGTCAAGCATTTTATCGGTTTTGTGATAAGAATCGAATTCAAAATCTGGCTTCTACGGCTTATAATCCAGCTGCTAATGATTTAGCCGAAGCTTTCAACAAGACGATCATCAAACTTTTCAAAAAGTTCGTCTCTTCTAATAAACGTGATTGGAATGAGAAACTTGGAGAATGTTTGTGGGCTTATCGAACGATAGTCCGAACTCCTACTGGTTTTACACCATTTTTACTGGTCTACGGATGTGAGGCTGTCCTTCCATTGGAAATTCAAATTCCATCTTTTCGAATAGCCATTGCTAATGAGCTAACTACAGAGAATAATGATCGCTTACGACTCCAAGAACTTGAAGGATTGGACGAGAAGTGTCTTCAAGCGCAACAGCATATTGAGCTATATCAAGCCCGTATATCTCGAACCTTCAATCGTAAAGTTAAAGAGAGGGTATTCAAAGTTGGTGAGCTAGTACTAGCTGTTCGAAGACCGATGGTGATGACCCATAAGAGCAAAGGGAAATTCCAAGCAAAATGGGAAGGTCCTTATGTAATCGAGACCGTGTTTTCCAATGGTGCCTATCGGTTATCTAAGCCCAATGGAGATTTACTCATGATGCCGATCAATGGCAAATTTCTCAAAAAGTACTATGTATAAAAAGATGAAAATAAAATCTTTTTTATTTTTGTTTAGAATAAAAGATTAAGGATGAGGACCACTGCCTTCCTTATTGAATACATAGTCAGCCAATGCATCGAAGACATCATTGCCTGAGTTCACAAAAAACTTGCAGGGAGCCATCCTCAGCGCCTTTTCTTCAGGAGTTTTTCCTGGCTCTGTTAAGAACACAAAAATGTCTTGTGGTGGCTTGGGCGTAGAAGAGCCTTCGCCTATTCTGGTTGGGCCCGACACAATTGGCTCAACGGGGCACGTTTCGATGACGTCCTCAATCTTCATGGTAACTCCGATCTTTTGCAGCACGTCCTTAGAAGACATTTTCGATAGAAGAGTGGAAACAAGGATAAAACTTTACAAAAAGGTTCCTACCTATTTATAGGAGAGAGCTATTAATGAACCGGTCTCGAAAATTGAAACAACTTTTCAATCCCGAAAAGACCTATCCATTCATTATATCAGATTCATCCATTTAATTATGGAATTGAATTGATTTGTCTTTTCCTAAAAGAAATGTTGGTTCATTCATTCTTTCATCGATATTGGCATGACATCTGTCTTCTTCTCCAGCTACCAATGTTTGGTTAAGCTGATTACTTGTCTCTTTGGAGAGAAAATTTTAATCTTTTATCTTACCAGTTGGTATAAAAAGTTAGATTTATTATTTATCACGTTTTCATAACCTCTGAATAATATTAAATCTACTTCATTTCCTATCTATCATGTCCATTTGGCCTCTGAATAGATATTAATATATTTTTCTTTGAGTTGTTATGATCTATCATGTCCATATTACCTCTGATAGTATTGTATACTCTGAAACAGAAAACAAGATTTCATTTATGCTTATATTACCTCTGGATATATACAAATTATCGAGTATAGAAGATTTGTCATTTCCATTATCACTTTATCATCATAAAAGTCTATTACATTTCTTAGAGTTTTTTACAAATTATAATGGAAATCTATTACATCTTGGATTTTCATTCTATACGACAACGATGACCTAATGGAGATCTATTACTTCTTTGGATCTTCTTCATCGGATTCGTTGTTGGTGGCAATTCCTTGCTGTCTGAGCCTCAATGGCAACAAGAGCAGTAGAAATTAACTCTGGTCTTCTCTCTCAGACGAGAGGAGAACCCCAGAGTATGGCAGCCCGAAGACGCGTTGCTGCCAATACAACTGGTGAAGAAATGGCGGCCCTTCAGAAGAGATAGGAATGTATCCAGCATTGGGATACGATTCCTAGTTCTGCTGTGAAAGGAACTCTACTACCCAATTTCTCGGGTTATAGTTGACTCCACCATCCAACTCTCCGTGTATAAAGGCTCTTCCTACCATCTGAGGAAGACCCTTCTATCCCACGAAGAGTTCTGAGTTGTCTGATTTGCACGTCAAAGACGCATGAGCTCCCTGATATGTGTGTCAGAAGAATGCTCCCCACAGCATCTATATCGCCAATGCCAGTTCTGGAAAAGTTCTTTAACCAAGCTTCTGCAGAAAACAGCACAAAAAGAGAAACTAATCAATAAAAGTGTTATCATTATCAAGCGCAAACTGGCCCATCAAAGACAGGCATACTCTGTTTTTGTTAAAGACAGATACTCGCGTGCACTTTGCTTAGACAAATATTTGTCTTCGACAGGCACACCTTATTTATCAAGGATTTTGCGCTCGCTTTTCAAGCGCACCTTATCTATCAAGGATTTACGCTCATTTTTTTGAGCGCACATTATCTATTAAGGATTTGCGCTCATTTTTAGCAGGCGTACAAAGATAGGCATTTGTTTTCAACAAAAGCTCAAAGGCAGCCGATTGCGCACCTTGTTTAAATTATAGAAGAGCGCACCCTGCCTCTTTTATGTAAATCAAATGCCTATTTTGGTGAAATAATATGCACGATGGGCTTACCATCAAGATCAGATGGTTCGGCCCTAAGAGTTGTTGAATCAACGTCTGGTGACCTGGCGTACAGAGGAACAACGTCATAAAGCATCACCATTATCAGTCTCTTGTTGGAAAATGGAATCTTGCAAAAAGCTATCTTCGGAGTAGAAGAAAAGTAGAGGAATGAGAATGTATAAAAATTCTTTAACTCAGCTATTTATAAGGGGTCGAAGAAATAGTTGGCGCGAGTCTATTTCGGGAAAGATCCTAATAAGAGGCGCTCATGACCACAGAACAGTTGCCACGTGTTATTTTGTTTCTCTTGGGAATGAGCAAACATGGAAACAGTCAAAAGAGATGTAGAATGATCCTATATCAATGTATCACAAGAATAAAGGTGGAAATAACACCATGATTTTATTTTATAAAGAGTAGGCCCCTACAGATAAGTTGAGTGTCATAATACATAGATGACACTCTTACACAAAACATTATTTTTTCTTCTCTCCTTCGTTGGGCTGACGAAGGGACGCGCCTAACTCATGTACATTGTGGATTCCAGAACGACACATTAAATTGAGGAATGCTTCAGCATCACATGATCCTTCGTAGGCAGTTGAGGGACCACCATTTATACGATCGAAGATCGCTGGAGTCAATCCAAAGCACTCCATAAAGTTGCGTGCTCGCAGCGATTGATCGACCTCTGCCTCTAGGTCAAGCTTTGAGCCTTGGGCCTTTTCCTTGTCAGCCTCTATTTCTTTCTTTGGTGCCATTACAATATGAGGATGAGAAGTGAGAATGAAAAAAAATGTTTTCTTATATATATAATCAATCAACCCTTCATATTCCCTATGGGAAACTGAACATTATCAATGCAACTTGGGGAAACGAAGAGGTGTTCGAATGTTTCGAGAGAAAATTCATTATGACGTTGAGTATTGACCGACACCATTTCTTGACTTTTCATATTCAAAGTATTTCAAAAATTTTCAAGTCTTTTCAAATTCCGAAAACTTTGAAGGGGGTCTTGTAGGAGCGTAAAAAATACTTTATTTGACTAGTTCAAAGGAATTGAGGACTTTACGCCAGTAATTCTCTATGATAGCTATTTTTATGCCAGGCTAATCTGTACGCTAGCTATCCTCTACGCTGGCTACATTACGCTGGGAAGATGTCAGATCATGCATTTAATGCAAGTGATAAGGACTCTGACATAATGATTTGCTGACAACATACAACACAGAAGTCGAGAATATCGAATTTTCACCAAGCTCGATACTCGTCGTATGGTGTGCAAAAAAGGCTACTTTACACTCAATAATTACTTCTTTTTACGCACGATAGTTATGTGATCTTTTACGCTCATGGCTATTGTGGGCGTAAAGTCTATTTGTGCTAAGTTTTACGCTTAAGGCTATTTTAGCCACTTTATGCTGAGAAGTTTTATTTGGGTTGTTTTTACGCCAGTTGCCACTTTACGCTCGGAGTATGTTTTGGGTCGTTTTTACGTCCGATCTTTCCTGACTACTTTAGAACGTGGTTTATCCATGTGGCTTTCATGCCACATTTATTGAGGAACGTATGTACGTGCTCCCTACTTTTGTTGGAATAATGGGACGCGTGTCAACATATTCAGAGGGTGACTTCCATCGTGGGTGACAGTTACCAGCGTAAAAATCCAATTTTGTTGCTTTTTACGCACAATGGGTCAAGTCTATAAATAGACTTATTTTTCATAACAAGGTCATCATGAGTAGAGAGACAGGAAAGAATACAAAGATCAGAGCTCAGAGACTTTGATTTTTCGAAGCATTCTTCTTCAACTTTTCTTCCAGAACATAGTGAAGCAAAGTAGGAAAGTATTCGACCTCGCCATCAGTGCCCAAGTGCGTCGATACCTTTCTGGTGACTTAGTTCTTTCGGCTGTTCATCTTCTAGCAGTGATCTTCATCATCATCGTATGGACCAAGGAACAAAGTGATCGCGTTCAGATCAGACTTCCATAGCAATACTCCCCAGAATATATTTGTACTTTTTGTACTTTTTTCTCGTTTTATTTTCAAAAGCCAAATTTTAGGCATTTTGTTAAGTGAAACAACATGGACACAAAATATAACATAGAAAGCTACAGTCTGATAGTACTAGCTGGATCGCAGTCCAGGCAAACTCAACTAAGCTACACTAATCTGGGAGTACAGAGTCTAGTGGCTCTACTATCAGGCCACGGTCCTGGACTACTCCCTCTAACTCGAGCCCATAATAGGTCGAGCAGTCTGTCTCAGAATCATCTGTAATATATCAATGGTATCCTGTCAGGAAAATGATCAAGTACAAGCACTAACAGTAGTTCCATGTGAATTGACAAATTCTATAAGAGACAGTATAATAAAATACAAGACAAAGATATAGGAAGACTTGGAAACCGTTCGGAAGCTGAGTTACAACCCTTAAACCAAACAAGGACCGGGTTGTAACCCTTCTCCCGAGCAGAACTTAGTCTCCAATCAAGGTACAATATAAAGGCATATATAATATGTGAGTAATTGAATATCATAGCATGGTAAGAAAATACTGAATGTAGAACAGAGCAGGATATAAGATAAGATAAAGTAAATATAAAATGTGCCTTAAATTATTAGAGCATTATGTGATTGGCTTGGGATATGTTATAGGGTAGACTATCCACTTAGCCCGACAATCACAAGAAAATCTGGGAAGGGTCATGCCGGCCAACCTGGATAGCAAGCACAAGGAAAATAAGATCTCGCTACACCCTACGTGAGGGGAGAGTGGCACGAGCACAAGAATATAGTGACAGGGTGTCTTGGATCACATAGCCCCTAATAATTCCCTATTCTCGAACAGTATAATGGATATGGACATGACACGTCATGGCACATGATTCCATAAGAGGGTAGCAAGTCTCCTTAGAAATCGATATCTATACAAGTACAGAAAACAAGACAGGAAATGTACCAATATACCCAGAAAATTTAGGAACAACATTTCATGTCGTGATCCAACGTATACTAGTCCGTGAACTATCATGACTGGAAATCGAGTAAGGCACTACAACTGAATCGGATATAGCAGATATCAAGACAATGAAAACTATCAGTGAATGTACTCGCCTGCTGTCCCGAGCTGTAGGGTATATCAATGCTCAGAGTGGTAATCAGAGACCTAAAGATGAGATATTGCATGTTAATTTAGGTTTAACAAAGTTATGAATGATTTCTAATAAATGATATAAAATCTAGGTCAAACTAGGTCACACTGAGTCATACTAAGTCCTGTCAAGTCAATCTAGGTCAAACTAAGTCATATCAAGTCAATCTAAGTCAACTCTAGGTCATACCAGTCATAGCAAGTCAAAACAAGTTAAAGCAAGTCAAACGGGATCAAGAGTTGACTTACAGTTGACTTTTAGTCAACTGGTCAACTCTGGTTTGGATTTGGTCCATTTTAGACAAAGGGTTGACTCATTGTTGACTTTTGGGTAAAAAGTCAACTCTGGGCCAACTGAGCCAAAATTGGTTCAAGTATGACATTTGTAGGGTGTACCTATCAAGTCACCTAAGTTTCAAGTCAAACCGACTACCCGTATCCCGTATCTTGAAATTACCCGATTACCCTTTATATATATTTACCCTTTACCACTCTAACATTAAGCCAAGTGGCTTTTCCTTGGGAGTTTCACTCCCGGCTTCCTAAGGTAGTAGGATACTAGCCTATACAATCATTACCTACCAAGTTCTGTAGGTAAGGTGGACATCCAGTCCATCTTACGGTCCATGTTATTCATTTACCCGTTATCTTGAGTATCGTAGGATACTCAATGGTATTCGTGGGATACCCTCCTCCTAATCCCAAACGAAACCCCAACTTTAACTTAGGAGCCTACCCACAAACTCTATTTTATATTAGCTAAGTCCTATTCAAGTTTGGACGCGTTCCAACTCACGTATCTCAAAATCCCCCTTCACTTGCCCTCACACAACCACTCACTCACTCACTCAAAACTCACTTTTCAACTCTCACATAGGACTAGCTTGGGGGTTAGTTTAGTGGATTAAATAGGAGTATATATGGCTATATATAAGAGTATTACTCTTATATATATAAGAGTATATAAAAAAAAAAAGAGTATATATATATATATATATAGGTATATATATAGGGGGTTATGGGGGTTAAATGGGGCTATGAGGGGGGGTTGCTACTGCTGCCTTAACTACTGCTGCTGCTGCTGTTAACACTGCTGCTGCTGCTGCTTTGTATGCTGTTTGGGGGGGACAACAGCTCCAAATCCCCCCCATGGCTGCTGTTGCTCTTCCTTCCTTCTCTCTATTCCCCCTCTCTAATTCCTCTATTCTTCTTCTCTAATTCCCTCTCTAAACTCTCTCTTTATATATAAAAACACTCATACAAATATTCTCATTCATTCCCCTCTCTCTATATATATAAATACACACACTAATTTATAAAGAGACACACACATATATATACATAAAAACACACACACACACACATATATAAAATATATGAGAGTATGTCCATATATATATATATATATATATATATATATATATATATATATATATATATATATATATATATAAAGAAAATATATATATATATATATATATATATATATATATATATATATATATATATATATATATATATATATATATATATATATATATATATATATATAGACACACACACACACACAATATATGAATAATACTCCACATAACATTAATACAAAAATGAAGTTTAAAGTGTCTAAACCTATTAGAGGCAAAACCTATATTCTAAGGGTGTCCAAATTGGGGGAAAACACTAGGACACAATCAAATAGACTCAAACTTGACACGAATAGGGACACAACCTTGGAGATTAATCCTACTTGGTCCAAACTAATTTATATGATGAAGAAATGGAATAGATGATAGGTTGTACCTATCGGGAGATGGATCCCAATGCAAAAATTCTCCGACACGGCTCCGACACAAAATGAATTGTTTAGGACACAACTCTTCACTTCTTGCTCCCAAAAGCTTGTAGAAGCTCCACTTGGAGTAGATGGAGAGTTGGATGGAAAAAGATTTGGAAAAGAAACCTTAATTGGAGATCAATCCTAAGGATTTCTATTCTTGCTTTTGGAAAGAAGACTTGGAGAAGAAAAAGATGGAAGAAATTTGAAGTGGGAAGAAAAAATGGAGGAAGGGGTGGCCGGCCCTATAAAGGGGGTTTGGGGCCCTTGGGTAATTACAAGTTTGCCCCTCCTTTGCTTCCATATGAAGGTTTAATCCTATTAGGGTTTGGGAAGTTAGTTTAGACCAATTAAAAATCATAATTAGGCCTAAACACTCATGTGGGATTAGTCTAAACTCCTAGACCTAAATGGTAAGTTTGGTGGGCCATGGCTAATTAATGTGTTAAACATAACTTAAGTCGAATTTCCCCGGAGTCTCGAATTAAGTTGAAATGAGATAAAATTCGAACCCGACTCCTAAAATCATTAAATATTAACATTCATGAAATAAAATTCCCAAAATATTTAAAAATAAAAAATTACCATTTTACCCCTATCTTGGAAAAGTGAGGGTGACAGTTTCTGAACCTCTCTTGGTGGTAGAGTTGAAGAGTTAGGTTGGGAGTAATCTTAGACAAGTACATCTTGTCGAACTACTGGACATTTATTGTTTTATAGCTGTTTTAGTTTCTGTAGCCTTGATAGCTCATTATTTCTTAAAACTTATTTTACTAAAATTGTTTCCTCGAGTTTCTTGTCATTTTTACCATCTTAGATTTTGGTTTGAGCTTGGTTTTGTTTTCCTGCGATGTCCTGATATTTTCTTAGTTGGAAAATTTGGTATCGGTAATGATACGAGAATCTCTGCCACTATACTTAGTTCATATTGGTATATGAGACTTACCTATAATATTGAGTATAACCGGGCTAGACTTGGATGAGAATTGGGCCCGGATTCTGGCCCGGAGTTTCGTTCTTACATTTACTAAATCTTACCATGTTTTTGGATGATCCATCGAAAATCTGCAAAAATTCGAAGGATCTTCCGAATGGGCCATTTTATATACGTGTCACACTTGCACCCTGTATTATTTTCCATAAATAAATTCACTTTATTTATTGTGTATCTGGGAAAATTACAACTGTAGGAATCCGATCTAGAAGGCGATCGCTTTATCCCTTGGACTATGCGAAGAAGAAAAGCTCTCAAAATTTTGACAGTAAGTTAGATAGCTATGTATATGTACAATGAATGAAAAAAGAACTCTATTTATAGAGTCAAAAATAACTGAAAGGATAACTGTCTTCACAGCCTGTGCCTAGTTGAAAATCACGCAGGATTTAACATACGCAAGGTTGTGAGCAGTTACTGGACGTGGCCTGTAACTGTTGGACACATAGCATTAATCATTCATGAGTCGTGTGCAAGTTACAGGACACGCAGGCGAGAGATCAGTGGCATGGCTGCCACGTACTCCAATTTGATAAAATCCACGCAGACTTGTTGAAGACGAAATCCACGCAGAATTGGGTAAGAAAGCTTCAAAATCCACGCAAACTTGGGGCAAGAAGCTTCAGAATCCACGCAGACTTAGGGCAAAAAGCCTCACACTCCACGCAGACTTGTTGGGAAAAGCTTCAAAATCCACGCAGATGTGGAGCATGAAACTTCAGAATCTACGCAAACTTGAGGCAGAAAGCTCAAAATACACGCAGACTTGAGAAAGGAACATATAAGTTCAAAATACACGCAAGCTTGAGTCAGAAGGCTCAAAATCTACGCACGATTGAGGCAGGACTGCCAGCTGTCTTGATTCGACGTGCCTCGACTGACACAAAATCTCTGACAGTGATTGCTTTTGTCAGTCGTATTAAATGACAAGAAGCTCTTTTGGTACGCCAACTTGGTGAAGGCTGAGTCTTGCTGAAGAAGATTTCGAAAGTCACGCAATAGTCGGCTGTGATCTCTCGAGTTCCGTGCATATGTGGCATACGAGAAGACATCCTTCGACTGTCGTGCTGTCAGTCATAATGACACTCTGACAAAGTGATGAGCTGTCTCCAAGCGTGATTTTTAAATATTGTCCTGATCAACTCAGCGTGACCTTCATTTTTAAGGCCTACAAAACCCCCTTCAAAGTTTTTGAAAGTTGAAAAGACTTCAAAATTTCGAAATACTTTAAAAATATCCAAATGAACTTATTAAATGTCATGATGACTCTTCAGTTTTTGAGACTGATTGAATCCAATTTATGGTGGAATATGAACCGCCGGCGAGCTCTTTTATATAAACGGGAAGAAAATTCAGCTTTGATATTCATCTTACGTCAACATGACTCCGAAGGAAGAAGCTGAAGAAGAAGCAAGAAAGTTGGGTTTATGTGCACATGGCGACCCTACTCTCGGGGGTAAGGAACCGGAGCCTTTAGTTTTCGAGTTCAAAGATGACCCTACACAACTAGCCAAGAACTTCCTGAGCCACTTTGGTCTGGACGGCTCGTCTTCTTCCAATGGGCGCAGCCTTGCAGAACAGCGTGAAACGCTCAATGTTCTGTTACATCGTATGGGAGTCACTAGTGTAGAGGAATTGGGCGCCAAGCTCAGTCGCTTTACAAAATAGAGCGTGTCTTTTATGCTTCTGTTTTCTTTTTGAGAAATGTTGTACTTCTTTTCCTATGTAAGATCATCAGTACCTGCTTTGAAAAATGTAGTACAACTTTTGTGCTGAAAACTAGTTTTACACCGAACAGCGTGCACTAATGAAGAATATTAAGTGGCACTCTTTGAATGTTTCAAATATTGTGCTATTTTCCAAAGCACACATGACACTCATTCCATGGTTTATGAGCACTTTTTATTCGAATCTTTTCCAAGAATAGGCCTGCACTTTGTCCTTTAAATAGATAGGTGAGTTTCATGCATACTCATCTTCTTATTCTTCTTCTTCTTCTCTGAGAATGAATTTTTTTTTTGTGAGATTTCATTCTCAAACAAAAAAGCAATGCTTTCTAATGTTCGATTTCTGTGCACTATATCAGACATTGGTTTGCCAATCCTTAGCACCAAACTCGATGGTAAGTCCAGTATAGTACGCATAACATTTTTTTACTGTTGAAGATGGGCTTTTGTTTCTGACTGAACAATGTGCGCCTGTCTCTGTTTGACAAATGCACGCTTAATGATTTCTGTTGATTTAATCTCTTTTTTCTTGCTGTTTTCTGCAGAAGCTCGGCTGAAAATTTTCTTCAGAACTGGCATTGGTGATTTGGATGCTGTGGAGAGTATTCTTCTGACACCTACATCAGGGAGCTTATACGCTTTTGACGCGTAAATCAGACAACTCAGAACTCTTCGTGGGATAGAAGGGTCTTCTTCCGATGGTAGGAAGAGCCTTTATACACGGAGAGTTGGATGGTGGAGTCAGCTCTACCCCGAGAAATCGGGTAGTAGAGTTCCTTTCAGGGCAGAACTAGGAATTGTATCCCAATGTGGGATACATTCCTATCTCCTTTGAGAGGTCGCTCCCAATCCACCAGTTGTATTGGCAGCAACACGTCTTCGTGCTGTCCTACTATGTGGTTCTCCTCTCGTCTGAGAGATAAGACCAGAGTTTGATTCCTGCTGGACAATCAGGAATTGCCACCAACAACGAACCTGCTAGAGAAGATCAAAGAAGAAATAGATCTCCATTAGATTATTGTTGTGTACATAGAATGAAAATCTAAAATTGTAATAGATTTCTATTATGATTTGTAAGAAAGTCTAAAAAAATGTAATAGACTTTTTATGATGAAATGAGAGTGGAAATGATAATTCTTCTATGCTCAAAATTTTGTATTTATTTGGATGAATTGTGGACATGATAGATAATGAAATCTTCTTTTCTGATTTAGAGTACATAATATTATCAGAGGTAAAATGGACATGATAATATGTAGAAACTCAAAAGAAAATAGATTGATTTCTATGCAGAGGTCAAAAATAGAAAATGACAAATGAGCAGGTAGATTCGGCATTTATGATGAACCGTCAAGCATTAATGAATGGATGAACTGTCGGATGAATGTAATAAATGAACGGATGAACCGTCAAGCATTAATGAATGGACGAACCGTCGGATGAATGTGACGCTTCGTTGTTTGAAGAATTTCTGCCTATAAATATAGTAGAAATCTGACAGGAACGAACACTTCTATTCTTCAACATAAAAATGTCGTCTGAAGAAGCATCCAGGAAGACTGAAATCGCCCTGAAGGTTCAGAAGGGTACTGAAGAATACCCTTCCGATCTAGTTCAGCCGAAGGAAGTAGAAGCAGGCGAAGGTTCGTCTGCACCCAAGCCACCAAGGGACATTCTGGACTTCCTGCTCGAACCAGGAAGGACTGAAGAAGAAGAAGCCATGAGGATAGCCGCTTGTAAATTCCTCGTGGGTTCCAGCAAGGAGGTTCTCGGCTCTTTTGCTGACCGCATTTTCGAAAAGGACGGCAGTGGCCCGCGTCCAAATGTAAAGAAGGATGATAGTGATCTTCCTTAATATCATGTACTATCATTCATGAATAAAATAAAAATTTTATTTCTAAACATGAACTTGTCTGATGATTTACAAGCATTTACATTTATACATAATACTTTTTAAGGAATTTACCATTAATAGGCATCAAAACTTTTCGACCATCCAATTCTGAAAGTTGATAAGCTCCATTTGAGAAAACTCTACTCACGATATAGGGACCTTCCCATTTTGCGTCAAATTTGCCCTTGCTCATATGAGTCATAGTCATAGGACGTCTGACTGTTAGAACAAGTTCTCCTTTTTGATACGCTCGAACTCTGACTTTCTTATTAAAAGCTCTTGAGATTCTAGCTTGATAGAATTCAATATTCTGTTGAGCAGATAATCGCTTTTCATCCAGAGCTTCTAATTCCTGAAGTCGAAGACGATCATTATTCTCGGCAGTGAGTTTATTAGCGATTGCTATCCTTAAAGAAGGAATTTGAATCTCTAATGGAAGAACAGCTTCGCAACCATACACCAGAGAGAAGGGTGTACATTTAGTAGCATTACGAATTGTAGTACGGTAAGCCCACAAGCATTCACCGAGCTTCTCACTCCAATTACGTTTGTTAGTAGAGACAAACTTCTTTAGGAGTTTGATGATGGTCTTGTTGAAAGCTTCTGCTAATCCGTTAGCTGCCGGATTATATGTGGTAGAAGCCACATTATTGATCCGATGATCGTCACAGAATCGAGTAAACTTCTGACTGACGAACTGTGGTCCATTATCATGAATAATGCGTCGAGGAACACCAAATCTGTAGATGACATGATGCTTAATAAAGCTGATGACATTGGACGTCTTAACTTCAGATAAAGGAATAGCTTCGGCCCATTTGGAGAAGTAATCGGTTATTGCGAGAATAAACCGATGACCTTTGGATGACGGCGGATTGATCGAGCCAATAATGTCCATGCCCCAAGCTTCAAAGGGCCATGATGCTACTGTCGGATGCAGAAATTCCGAGGGTTGATAAATAAAATCCGTATGGATTTGACAAGCTTTACACTTTCTTACATATTCGATGGCATCTGATACCATAGTGGGCCAATAATAACCCATACGTCGAATACGGTCCTGAAGTTTTGGGCTAGGCTGATGTGCTCCACAAATTCTATCATGTGCTTCGCGAATGATCTGCTGAGCCTCATTACCGGCAACACATCGAAGAAGTAGACCGTCATAAGCTCGACGATATAAGGTTTTTGTAGTATGATTGTAATAGAATCTGAGTGATCGTCGTCTGATAGATGCTGCCTCACTCGGATCATCCGGAAGAATATCATACAATACGAAGTCTAAGAAAGGAAGTCTCCAATCTTTATCCGTATTCTGAGTCTCAGTTGAATTACTGAAGATGAATTCCATGCTAGAATCAGATGAAGATGATAAAGATTTACGACTAAATCCAAATCCTCTTGTTGTGTTGACGTCATGAGATGTTGATTCTTCAATGTCGACTGGAAGTCCTAGAGTCAGATTGTTTTCGTGATGAAATAACTCTCAATTGCGGACAACAATCATCTGTTGACGTCTAATTGGGATAGCCAACACCGCCGCAAGATTAGCAAGAGCATCAGCTTCGGTGTTACATGCTCGCCTAACATGTTCAATGAAGAACTCTTCAAACGAAGAAGCCATAGATATAGCCGATCTATGATAAGGAACCAGATCTTGATGGCGAACTTCATAAGTGCCCCTTATCTGATTGACAATGAGTTTAGAGTCTCCGTACGCCTCCAAATGTTGAATATTCAAATGTTTAGCAAGTTGAAGACCAATGAATAATGCATTATACTCAGCTACATTGTTTGAACACAGTTGATCAAGAGATTAAGCTCGCTGGATAGCAAGACCTTCTAGCAATACAAGAACAATTCCAACTCCAGCGACGATGTCTCCATTAGGACCAATTCTTGAAGCTCCATCAAAGAATAGACGCCAAGTAGGATCTTCTTTAGCAATTTGGTTTGAATCTAGAACTTTATCTGGGATTTCATCATAGAGTTTTGAATATGCTGGAATTGAATGAGCAGCCAGAAAATCGGCTAAAGCTTGTCCTTTGACTGACTTCTGAGGAATATAATGTATATCATATTGAGCAAGTAGGATTCCCCAATTAGCCAATCGAGAATTCAAAACACTAGGTTTCTTCATCATGACCCGTATAGGATTGATCTTAGAGATGACATGAATAGTCTGGCCAATGATATAATGACGTGTCTTTTGGACAGCGAACATCAGGGCTAGACATTCTTTTTCGACCGGTGAATATCGAGGTTCAGCTCCGGTCATAGTTCGACTGAGATAGTAAATGGCTTGTTCATGACCATTTTTATTTTTTTGAGCAAGCAATGCACCCAATGAATGACTCATTGCTCGGGTATATAGGAGGAATAGAATTCCTGAAACGGGAGGTACTAATACTAGAGGACTCATCAGATATTGTTTTATATCATCGAATGCTTTCTGATATTCGTCATTCCAGACGAAAGAAACACCTTTCTTCATGAGTTTATTGAATGGTCTGCAGCGTCCTGAAAGATTAGATATGAATCTCCTGATATAAGCGATCCTTCCTTGAAATCCTCGTAGCTCTTTTAAGGTGCGTGGAGGACGCATCTCTTGGATGGTTTTGATCTTCTCGGGATCCACGTGTATACCTTTAGAGGTAATGACGAAGCCGAGAAATTTACCACTAGAGACGCCTAAGAAGGACTTAGTAGGGTTCATCTTTAATTGATGCTTACGCATTAGATTAAATATAGTCTTCAAATCTTGGATGTGATCCTCCTTTTGTCAACTTTTGACTACAATATCATCAACGTAGCATTCGACTGTTTTCCGCAAATGTTCACGGAATATAGTGCTCATAGCTCGTTGATAAGTTGCTCCTGCATTCTTGAGACCGAATGGCATGACTGTATAACAGTATGTACCAATTGGCATTCTGAAAGAAGTATGCTTCTCGTCATCTGGAAACATTTTAATCTGATTGTACCCAGAATACCCGTCCATGAATGACATCCGTTCAAACCCACAGGTATTATCGATCATAACATCAGTGATTGGAAGAGGGAATTCATCTTTAGGACATGCCGCATTGAGATCGCGGAAGTCTATGCAAACTCTGATCTTGCCAGTCTTTTTAAGAACAGGAACTATGTTAGCCACCCAATCGGGATGTTGTTCCTCTCTAATAAACCCAGAGGCCATGAGTTTATTGACTTCAACTTCAATTGCATCCATAATGTCTGGACAAAATCGTCGCTATTGTTGTTTGACCGGTTTAGCATTCGACAAGATATTTGAGCTTGTGAGTTGCAATTTGTGGATCAAGTCCTGGCATATCTTCATAACTCCAAGCGAAGATATCGATGTATTCACGAATGAGTTTGATCATGTCTTGCTTATCAGTTTCTGAAAGACTTTTACTGATGAATATTGGTTTGGGACTTCCTTCTTCACCAACATCTATTTGAACAAGTTTATCTTCAGTCGGAGGTTCCTTTTGCTCGAATCGGAACTCCCATTGATTATCTAATCTTTGGGCCCATTGTTCTGATTCAGGTGAGATTTCAAAATCATCTTCGTCTTCATCACTTTCTTCAGAACGGTCAATGGAGACCATGTTGGAAGACAGAATGTTGCAGTAGAAATCACCGATACTCGTATCGAAATCCCAAGAGGTAGTACTAGAAGAATCAGATCTCTTATCTTCGTCAGATTCGGGATCTTCATGGACAATATTGATAAAAGGAGTAGGAGCAACATAACCCAATCCGCATTTTGTCCTCCCATATTTCAGAGGAGGAATCCGAACAGGTATTTTTCTTCCTTTTCCACTATTGAGGCCAGTCCTGAAGTCATAGCCCATATTTTTAATGATGTCTTTAGATTGCTGACTATAACGACGTAGTTGTAATCTTCCAGTATCATCATTTTTGTCATCATCTTCTAAATCAGAAGGACTTTGGGGCCCTTTGTAAAAGAATATTGGAATGTCTCCTGGCTTTCTGCTGGGAACTAGAAAGTATGAAGATTGTACTGATTCTAGGGATACATCTGTATGAACAGTCTGTACAACTCCTATGGTTATTGTGCTCAAGTCATCTAACAAATGTAAATAACTATGAACATAATTACACATATCAGCATACTGCAAAGATGGAGACTTTTCATTAAATTTAAAAGCAGCAATATTTACATTGGGAGAAGGCTGAGCCTTAGAGATCTTAGCCAAATCAATGACTAAAGGGGGAGAAGAAGAACGAGAAGAAGCTTTGTTTCGATTAAGATCGATAACAAATGGCTCAGAAGAGGTGAGCTCCCTTGAAACCTGAGATGGAAGAGTAATCTGCCCTCCAACTGGAATTAGCAGAGTATCCTGTTTCATATGTGAAGACACAGGAACTATAGTACCCCCACTGACAGGAATGATCAGTGTATTTTGAGTAGGCGACTGAGGTAATAGAGAGATTCGTCCATTTACTGGAATGATGAAAGAACCTTCTCCGAAGGATTTGGGAGATTGTTGCTGAGTAGTTCGACCTTTAACAGGGATTATTAAAGTCTCACTTTGTGAATCCTCTTTCTCCATAGCTTGTATCACCCTTGTATACTCTTCTTTATACATCCGGGAATCATTGAAATAGGCTTCAACCCCATGGAAAGCGTTTAGATCAGCAACTTCTTTTTGTACTCTTCCATTGCTGTCAATGTATTTAAAACACTGATGAAGAGTAGAAGGCACCACATTATTTTCATGAAGAAAGGGCCTCCCCAGAAGAAGATTGTAAGATCCCACAATCTCGATCACGTAGAAAGTGACCTTGGGTCTGAAATCGCCTATCTGAAGCTTCAGATGAATCTTTCCCAAGGGCTCGCTTCTGCTTTGATTGAATCCCAGGATAGTAGTAACTGTCTTGGAAAGCTTATGAAGAGGGATTTTTAGCTCATCCAACAGACTCTTTGGCATTATGCTTATAGCAGACCCTGGGTCAATGAGGATACGATCTATCTTCATCGTATCGATATAACCAGTGTAGTAGAGAGGCCGATCATGTCGATTATCCTCCAGTAGCATGTTATCTTGTGTAAAGGTGATATTTGGGATAATCTCCAATACACTGTTACAATGTAAGCAAGTGGCAGGTTCCACATTTGGCTTCTTTAATTGAGCAAGACAAGAGTCTGCCTGAAGAAGTGCTTCACTTAACGTCTCCCGAGTCACTTTGGAAAGACGTAGAAGTTCAAAGAGGGACATTCTAGCTGGAGTATTAGCAAGTTGAGCTAAAATGTCGAAGTTATAAGGCTTCTGAAGCCCAAGAGGAGAGGACTTCTTGATTGGTTTATCAAACCGAGCCTGTTGTTTGCCTTTCTCAAGAGCTGTAGGCTTAGAAAGAGCAGGTTCAACCGGTGTCGTGGAAGGAATAGGTGCAATGGATGATTCTCCTTCAAGAGGAACATTAGGAGCATCTTTATCAGTAGGAGGGATATCAGGAGTATCCTCAGGATTCTTGGAATAATCCTTTAAATAAGATTTTCTTGTTCGAGTAGCACCAGCAAGTGCTTCTTCTTTATCTTTTGGCTCTGTGTCGGAGATAGATCCAAGAGAAGTCATATGACATGACTTAATCTTTCCAGCCTTCTTGGATTTTCGAGAAGTAGTCTTTTGAAGAGGAGGAGATTCAAAATCTGCCACTAGATCAGGATGTATCCACATGATTTCTCCTGTTTCCACAGTAATTGGCACCAATCCTTCAGACTGTGGAGGAGGAATATTCACTATATCAAGAGTCGCCTTGGGAATAAGAATGATCCCACTTTCAAGGAGTTGAGGAGGGAAATCTCCGAATTGCATAGAGACGACGTTGGAGGTGACGGTCTTCTCTTTCGGAGTAAGAGAGATAGCTCCAGATTTAATCATTTCTTGGATCTTTCCTTTCAGTACATAACATGTACAAATTGTGTGACCCAGCATTCTGTGGTATGGACAGTATTTAGGATAATCTGTCTTCCCAGCTTCATCAGGTTTCTTGATTTCAGGTAATTGTATTTTATTACCTTTCAGCAGACATTCAAAGATACCAAGGACATCGTCGTCATCGAAAGAGTACTCTTCTTTGGGGCAAGGTGTTCTTGGTTGTTGAGTTGTAGAGGTAGGAGAAGTTTGAACAGTTGATGCATCTTTGCTCTGAAGATTAACTTCAAGAGTTTCTTTTCCCTTGCGAGCATTGTTTTTAGCATTATTGTTAGTACCTTGACCTGTTTCTTTGGGAGTCATCTGCACTCCTAAACCTTTGAAGGTTTCAGCACTAACTTCTGCGGCTTTGGCACTAACTATAAAGGAAGGCCAGTCTTGAAATTGGGTGGATCCCGTCCACATGCTGATGATTGGTAACAAGTTTGATTTGCATGTGTCAATGGTAACAGCATCAGGAGTTCCAAGAGGCATCTTCAGAGCTTCTCTTCGAAACCGTTCAATGAAATCTTCTGTAGTTTCATTATTTTTCTGCTTGATTCTAATAAGAGCAGACATAGTCATGTCATTGAGCCCTTCATAGAACCGTTCAAGAAACATCTGTTTGAAACCGGCAAATGAGGTAATACACCCATCTGGGAGACTTCTATACCATTCATAAGCCGTTCCTTTAAGACATCCGACGAACACCCGAGTAAGGAAGGCGTCACTTGGATGCAGTTGGTCAGTCATCACTTCAAAGTGATTAATAAACTGACTTGGAGAAGTGGTTCCATCATAGAATGAGATAGTAGGAGGCTTGTATTTAGGAGGATACGATACTTGCTTCCATTCTATCGGATAAGGTTGCTTGATGCCTAATCTTTGTAAACCATCTTTCTGTCTGAATGCCTCGAATTGAGTTTTGAGATTCCTCAATTCTTCATTAACAACTCCGGAAGATTGTGGAGTTGTAGCTTGTAGAGAATAGTTGGGAGGAGGAACAGCATTATAAGCACTACCCCCAGCTCCAGAGAGACTAGGATTTGTTTGAGTTGGTCCAGGAGTATTGGATTGTACTGCTGGAGGAACTTGTACTGGACTTACACCAGTGTCAATTGGTATAGCATCTGGTACAGTTTGTCGATTTTGTATCTGAGTTGCCATGAGTTCATACATCGACTTCATAGTATCAGCCATAGACTTCATTTGCTGTTCCAAAGAAGCAATCCTTTGATCTTAAGGAGTCACCGAAGAGGAAGGTTCATTGTTCAATTCAGTATTCCCATCCACCATATATGTCATGACTGTACGAGGGATTATTGATGAATTGGTGGATGTTGTATGTTCTGAATCACTGCTTCGTGCATCAAAGTCATTTAAAGGAGAACTACCCCCAGTAGGAAGAGGTGGGAAGTTAGATTCTCCAAGGAATTCAGAATCATCTTCAGAGATCAAATTTCTTTGACTAGAGGCCAGGACTCTTGCTCTTGTGCCTCTATATACTCCATCTGGACTATCAGCCCTACCTCCAGTATCCCGAGAGGTCATGTTGACAAAAGCAAATAAAGGCTCATCTTCATCAAGCATAGGTTCGCACTGAATCCGATTGAAGACAGATTGTCGTTTATTTTGACATCTGTATTGCATTGTGACTTTCGGCTGGAAATCACATTCATGATCAACATAGTCCTGAACCATTGATTGACATCTGCATTGAATTATGACTCTAGGCTGGAAGTCACATTCAGCATGATCCATTGTCATAGAATTATTCCTTCTCTTCTGTTGAAGGTGTTCTCGTAAATCTGTCTGTGATGACTGAGGTACATCAGAGAACACTTTTTGTATATTTTTAGGAATATATCTCTGGTTCTTGGGTCTTGATGGCTCTTGATTATATAGGGAGTGATTAATATGAGCCATATAGTTTCTAGCATACTCTGCATCTGGATCTCTTATCTTCATATTCGATTGATGTGGTTTCTTAACACCAGAAGTGCTTCCCAAACGGATTTGATTAAGTTTTACTCTTAAATCAGTTGGAGGTGACACATTGGTTTTTGAAACTTAGAGTTTTCCTTCCATTGATCTAGATATTTGCAGAGAAGGAAGAGTTGAACTACCCCCTTGATTAGGAGTTGGTAACAGACCCTCTTTCATAGACAAATTCTGTGCCCAATTTGAAGAAGTCATAGAAGAAGACATTAAGGAATGCTTCTTTTTAGACTTGTTCAAGTTTTGAGACATAGAATGTCCAGAAGGAAGAGTAGTCAAAAGACCATCTTCTTTTCTTTGACTAACAAAATTGTCAGTCAAAGCTGTTCCTGAAGTAAAGACTACAAGAGCAGAAGAAACAACTAAAGAGTTATCTCTTTTCGAAGGGACTTTGTGTGGAAGACCACCCCCAGTTCTAGTAGAACTTGGCACAGAAGAAGAAACATCTAAAGAGCTATTCTTCTTAGATGATGTATATGGAATATACGCTGAAACAGGCTTGGTTAAAGAACCAGTGCTGTTAGCATGACTTTTGAATTTAGAATTACACGCTGGAACAGATTTGACTAAGGAGCCAGTACTGTCAGTGTGTTTGTTAACTTTGGAAATACACGCTGGAACAGATTTGGCTAATGAACCAGTACTGTCAGCGTGACTTTTGACTTTGGAAATACACGCTGGAACAGATTTGGCTAAGAAGCCAGTACTGTCAGCGTGACTTTTGGGATTGAATTTATACGCTGGAACAGATTTGGCTAAGGAGCCAATACTGTCAGCGTGACTTTTGGATGTGAGATTGCACGCTGGAACAGACTTGGCTAAGGAGCCAGTACTGTCAGCATGACTTTTGAATGCTGTCATCTTCGAGCGCACAAGAGTGTGCGTGCTTACAGTAGAGTCTTTGCCAGTGTTAGGAGTAGACACTGTGGCAGAGACTTCACCATTGGCTGCCAACTGAATCTTAGGGACATAGACAGAGCGTCCCTTCGACTTAGCAGTGGTGATGGAGGCTGAAGTGGGCTTGCCACCCTTAGCCTGCTGCATTTCTTCATAGGCGAATTGATCGAATTGGATCGTCATCACCTTCTTCGTCGAGCCGATTGACGAAGTGTCGCATTGAGTTGTTGCCATCTCAGAAGAAAAGATGGTTTTCCCCAGCAGAGTCACCAATTTGTTTTCCATAAATAAATTCACTTTATTTATTGTGTATCTGGGAAAATTACAACTGTAGAAATCCGATCTAGAAGACGATCGCTTTATCCCTTGGACTATACGAAGAAGAAAAGCTCTCAAAATTTTGACAGTAAGTTAGATAACTATATATCTGTACAATGAATGAAAAAAAGAACTCTATTTATAGAGTCAAAAATAACTGAAAGGATAACTGTCTTCACAGCCTGTGCCTAGTTGAAAATCACGCAGGATTTAACATACGCAAGGTTGTGAGCAGTTACTGGACGTGGCCTATAACTGTTGGACACATGGCAATCATGCATGAGTCGTGTGCAAGTTACAGGATACGCAGGCGAGAGATCAGTGGCATGGCTGCCACGTACTCCAATTTGATGAAATCCATGCAGACTTGTTGAAGACGAAATCCACGCAGACTTGGGTAAGAAAGCTTCAAAATCCACGCAAACTTGGGGAAAGAAGCTTCAGAATCCACGCAGACTTGGGGCAAAAAGCCTCACACTCCACGCAGACTTGTTGGGGAAAGCTTCAAAATCTACGCAGATGTGGAGCATGAAACTTCAGAATCCACGCAAACTTGAGGCAGAAAGCTCAAAATACACGCAGACTTGAGGAAGGAACATATAAGTTCAAAATACACGCAAGCTTGAGTCAGAAGGCTCAAAATCCACGCACGATTAAGACAGGACTGCCAGCTGTCTTAATTCTACGTGCCTCGACTGACACAAAATCTCTGACAGTGATTGCTTTTGTCAGTCGCATTAAATGACAAGAAGCTCTTTTGGTACGCCAACTTGGTGAAGGCTGAGTCTTGCTGAAGAAGATTTCGAAAGTCACGCAATAGTCGGCTGTGATCTCTCGAGTTTCGTACATACGTGGCATACGAGAAGACATCCTTCGACTGTCGTGCTGTCAGTCATAATGACACTCTGACAAAGTGATGAGCTGTCTCCAAGCGTGATTTTTAAATATTGTCCTGATCAACTCAGCGTGACCTTCATTTTTAAGGCCTACATGTATAGGGACACGAGTGCGTGACAGCGTCCAGCCTACGCCGCAGCAACGGCAGTAAAATATTGTCTAGGTCTACTAAATTAGCTACAATATAAATATCATAATCTGTCGAGATAGTCATCTCCAAACGGAGGACAAGAAATGACAATATATCCATACTCAATCACAATAATCCAAGAAAGATAAATGGCACGAAAAGATAAAGACAACATGACATGAAATATCCAGAAAAGTCTGACAAAAAAATACCAGACCAGATAGTCTATGAGTCAACAATCTCAAATACAAGTCTAAAACAATAACAGGCCATGAGTCATCAACTGGAGACAAAATCCAGTACAAATATAGCCTAATGAGTCGCTAAATAAGGCTCCTCTGCTGGAACTAGACCCTCCTGAACCAGAATCTCTCGGTCTATGCCTACTACATTTGGAGTGCCATAATAGGTGGGGCAACCGTCAACTATGTTGTCTGAAAAATATATCCAGTCAGAATTGGAGCGAAGTACATCTCTAATAACAGTTCCAGTAAATGTCAAAGACTATGTAGCAGTAAATAGAGAGAATATACAAGATGAAGTGACATGTACATGAACATAGTAAGACATAAATAAAACTATAAATGAGTGTAAGAGCAAGAGAACATGATATATCATGTACAAGAATCAAGAACAATACTATATATGTGCGTGAGCACTAGTTTCAACATGTGATCAATTTAGGAACTTGAAACAAGAGTTTAGGGCCTGGTTAATCATATGTGCGGTGTATGATTAATACTATTTAAGGTTAAAGACTTGATACATTGAGGGTATTGATCACATATCTACGCTAATACTCCCCGCCCCCAACCAGTATAGTAGATCCAACCATAGCACGTTACGACATGGTCTTTGAGAAGGTCGCGAGCCTTCTCGGGAATCGGTGTCTATACAATGCACAAGAACAACAAGACTTGCACAAGATACACCAAGATATACAAGAAATAATATCTCATGATGGGATCCAGAAATACCAATCCGTGTAACCAATGTGTCAATAAATATCAAGGATATCTACACTAAATACAAGAAACATAAAAAATATCATAAATATAAAATTATCAAAGAATGTACTCACCTGAGATCCGGTATAAAATATCAACAGTGTCCGATACGGTGCCTCGAAGACCTAGATATGGAATATTACGTCAATACCAAGTTTTGGGAATGAATACAAGTCAACTAGTCCAAATGTATGTCATAAATTCATTTCTAGGTCGAATTAGTCAAATCAACTATAGATCAAACTAGTCAAACCTGGTCAAACTAGCTATTTCCAAGTCGTGTTAGTCCATCCCTATGATATGGGTCAATATAATGTGTCTAGGCTATATTTGGCTATATGGGATATTAAGACGATGCAAGACCCTGCTCTCTTGGGACGATGTTGGAGAGAGAGTTATGCTTGGACCTGAGATGATCACAGAGGCTGCAGACAAGGTCAAGATGATCAGAGAAAGACTCAGGGTTGCCCAAGACAGACAGAAGCATTGGGCCGATAGCAGTCGAAGACCCTTAGATTTCACTGATGGAGATTTGGTGTTTGTGAAGATATCTCCTACTCAAGGGACAATCAGATTTGGTCGAGTGGGGAAATTGAGTCCCAGATATATTGGACCCTTCACTATACTTAGCAGAGTTGGAGAGGTGGCTTACAAAGTTGCATTACCACCAAACTTGGAGGGCGTCCACAACGTTTTCTATGTTTCTCAGCTGAAGAGATACATTCCAGACCCCAATCACGTAGTGGATCACTCAGAGCTAGAGGTTGGACCTAGCCTCACCTACTCGAAGCAGCTATGGAGATACTGGACCGAAGGGAGAAGAGGTTGAGAAATACTGTTATACACTTGGTCCGGGTTGCATGGAGACATCACTCTCCGGGAGAGTCGACTTGGGAGAGAGAGAGGGGATAAGATGAGAAAGGAATATCCTACCTTTTTGTATGATTTTATGTACCATGCCCTTGGAAATTTCGAGGACGAAATTTTTCAAGGAGAAAAGTTTTGTAACTCCTTAATTTTTTTAAATTAAATAAATTGGGGTTTGGCAATTTTACTAAGAGCAGCTTATAAATATTTTCTTGTTATATAAATTCTTTAGGCTAAAATAAGTTTTATACTAGTTGAGTTTTATTAGTGTAAGTTAGAATATTCAATTATAATTAAGTAATTAGGAAATAAGTACTTAGTTATTAAGTGTAGGTTAGAATGCATATAGATATTACATACATAAGATTTTATGGCTTATGAGTAAATACCAATAAAGAGGAGGGCTTATTTGCAAAACTTGCAAAAGGGAATTCTAGTCAGCAGTGAAAGGAAATAAAGCGAGCTGTTGGTTTAAAACAAGAAATAGAAGACAATAAATAAGGAATACTATAGAAAAAAAACATACATGCATGAAAACCAATCATGGCTTCTTGCCATTTAAACTTAGAACGCATATCTATTTAATACTGCAAATAGATATCATGGCTTCTTATTATTTAATACATGCATGCAAGCATATCTATGGCTATTTAAACTTAAAAATGTAAACCAATTATGACTTCTTACCATCTAAAACCATTCATATCCCATTTATTTTAAAACGTATATATATTTAATAGAGACCAACCTGCCTGTTGCTCCTGGCTTATATATTTAAACGTACATTCGTGAAAATCAATCCAGTAGCTTTTCCGACCGAGCGAGCATGACGATCACGTTTGGTAACTTTTTGTTCTTGTAAGGCTCCCTCGGGCTATAGCCGTGTGTATATATACAGTATATGTTTCCTAGTTAGCAAATTGTTGTTGTAGCTTAGTTGGTTAAGTACTTTGTTATGGTATATGTGGTCTATGGTTCGAGTCCCCTTTAAAGCACTATTTTTTATTTTGTTAGATTTCTATTATATTCTAAGTATGTAAATGATATACAATATAATATAAGTAGCCATATTATTCATACAGGATGGACCTATTAGGCAATATGTGTCCGACACGTATCCGAATATTCGAGAGCGGGTTGTGACATATTTTTAGAACAGATATCTGAACTGTGATGTAACATTGTTCAAGGACTGCATGGGGGTGAATTGGCCGAGGAGGAGTTGCTTTGCAATTCATACTATGGACCTGCCACTGATACACTAGCTCACAACCCAGAGGATGTCATTACTGGGGAATACCCTATAGCTTAGCTTACATCTTGCATTTGAACTTGGTTTGTAATAACTAGTTACATTCATTTGGCTGGATTTGTCTCCAGTTTACTCTTGATTTGGGATTGTAACATCATTGGACTTATTTCTAGTTTATATCAATATAAATGTTGTAATTAATCTGATTCAATATAAGTTTGAAGATAATTAAAGGTTTAGAACAGCTTACTATGTTGTGTCTTATAGTGTAGGCTGGATGTATCCAATACGTATCCGAATATTCGGAAGCGGGTCGTGATAGAGCATCCATAACTACCTCGGAGATGGTCCACTACATCGGAGGAGGAGCACCCCCGAAGGCAGATGCTGTCACTCCAACCCCAGGAGAAGTAATTGGGACAGGATTGCGGGATGTCGCAGACCTTTCTAAAGCTACTGGTCTCGACCGCTGTGACCTAGTCTTCGGAAGCATCCTGCAGACAAATCGAAAGAAGAAAGTCAATATGGTACAAGATAGAATATATTCAAATGAGGACAATTAGAGTACAAATAATCAGTATCAAGAAATGACAGTTGTATAGAAGAGTTTTCCTAATTGTGATTGAGTATTCTTAGCCTATAGTGTATCCTATACATATATAGCAGGCTCGTAATAACACTCTAAGTCGAGCACCAGTACGACATTGCACTAATTGCGACTTTTTGACCTACATGAGCCACCACTAAAAATATGTCACGACCCACACCCTGTATAGGGGCACGCGTGCGTGACAGCGCCCAGCCTATGCCGCAGTATCGACGGTAGAACGCTGTCTAAGTCTACTAAACTATCTAACAATATAAATATCATAACATGTCAAGATAGTCGTCTCCAAACGGAGGACAAAAAATGATAATATATCCATACTCAATCATAATACTCTAAGAAAGATAAATGGCACAAAAAGATAAAGATAATATGATATGAACTATCCACATAAGTCTAACAAAAAAATACCAATCCAGATAGTCTATGAGTCAACAATCTCAAATACAAGTTTGAAACAATAACAGGTCATGAGTCATCAACTGGAGACAAAATCTAGTACAAATATAGCCTAATGAGTTGCTAAATAAGGCTCCTCTGCTGGAACTAGACCCTCATAAACCAGAGTCTTCCGATCTATGCCTACTATATCCGGAGGGCCGTAATAGGTAGGGCAACCGTCATCTGTATCGTCTGAAAAATATATCCAGTCAGAATTTGAGCGAAGTATATCTCTAGTAACAGTTCCAGTGAATGACAAAGACTATGTAGCAGTAAATAGAAAAAATATACAAAATAAAGTGACATGTACATGAACATAGTAAGACATAAGTAAAATATAAATGAGTGTAAAAGCAAGAGAACAAGATATATCATTTACAAAAATCAAGAACAATACTATCTATGTGAGTGAGCACTAGTTTCAACATGTGATCGGCTTAGAAACTTGATATAAGAGTTTATGGCCTGGTTAATCATATGTGCAGTGTATGATTAACACTATTCAAGGTTTAAGACTTAATACAATAAGGGTATTGATCACATATCTATACTAATATTCTCCACCCGACTAGTATATTGGATCCAACCATGGCATGTTACGACACGGGCTTATCTAAGAAGGTCGTGAGCCTTCTCAGGATTTGGTATCCATACAATGCACAAGAACAACAACAAAGCTTGCACAAGATACACCAAGATATACAACAAATAACATCTCATGACGGGATCCAAAAATATCAATCCGTGTAACCAATGTGTCAAGAAATATCAAGGATATCTACACTAAATACAAGAAACTTAAAAAATATCATAAATATGAAATTATCGGAGAATGTACTCGCCTAAGATCCGGTGTAAAATATCAACAGTGTCCGATACGGTACCTCAAAGACCTAGATATAGAATATTACGTCAATGCCAAGTTTTGGGAATGAATACAAGTCAACTAGTCCAAATCTAGGTCATAAAGTCATTTCTAGGACAAATTAGTCAAACTAGGTCAACTCTAGGTCAACCTAGTCAAACTAGCTATTTCTAGGTCATATGAGTCCATCTCTATGATATGGGGTCCATACACTATGTATCTAGGCTATATTTGGCTATGTGGGATACTATGATGTCAATATTACATAATATATATACTAGTATCCTCATAGCTAAGGCTTAACACAATTTGGATACCTTGGCTTTGAGCCAACTTAGTATCACACTCTGACTACCCTCTTGGTATCTAATACCAAACCTATGAGATCTCATACCCAATATTACCTTGGTGTATCCCAAAGTAATACTAAAATATAATATCAACCTTTGCTTAGAAATTACCATCATATGTAACCAAAGCCTACACATTGCCACATAGGTAATGGCCATTACCTATGCCTATGTTAAAAGCCTATTAGCCACCCCCTACACACATATATGAGCTGTCAAACCCCTTATCTAACATTACCTATGATTATCCTCACTTATCACAAATTTTCTACCCTTACCTGTCACTGAAAACTTCCTTTACCTACCCATAACACAAAAACTTGCCTCTTCCTTATGCAATCCTCAACAGCAGTACATACTGCTGTTAATAACCTCTACACTACATCCTCTTCTCCCCTCCTATCACGAACCGCACCCAGTGAAAGGGCATGAGATCGTGGGTACGCAGCCTACGCCACAGTGTCGACGGTAGAACGTTGTCCTAGGTCTCAACAATGACTAAACACAATATAAAGTACCTGTTGAATACACTCTCCATACGGAGGACAATCTCAGAAAGATACAACTCAATCACAAATATTTAAGGAGGAATAACAGTACGATATGGAAAAGATAGATTTTGAAATACAATACAACCCAATAGAGATAATTCTAAGTGTCAATAGAATATCTTAAAGTATATATGACTTAATGCAACATCTCATAAAATAACTGGAGACAAATTCCAGACAAAAGTTCTAACATTCTAATTTAGGCACTACCAATGTGTCCTCTAGGCTAGCTGAATCCTCCTGATGATCCAGGTCGCAAGTGTCGTCTAAGTCTGTACCATAATAAGTAGTACAGAAATTCTCCAAGTCCTCTATAAAATTTTGTCAACATATCCAGTCAGGATTGAAGCAAAATACGCAACTCTGAAAGTAGTTTCATTACATGGTAGGAAATATAGAACTAGAAATAGAATAAGATACATGACATGCTATAATGGAAATACAGGAATATACGAAATACAGATAATGAATTGAGTACATGAATATAATAGAGGAAATATAAATTGTATATATATAAGTGATTCAGAGCACAAGATAGTTATGTGATTGGTTTAGGTTGTACATGAGTATTCTATGGTAACTCCATTATACGTGAGGGTATAATCGACATATACATGAGTACACTAGAGAATTTAATCACATAACCACTTCTACTCCTCCTACCCCAATCAATACACAAGGATTCGATCACGTTACGTTACGTTACGTACATGATTGTTAGTTTGAACATGAAGCACATGAGAGTACATAAGAGAACACGAGAGTACATGAATAATACGAATACAATGAGTACACGATGTACATGATAAAGTACATGGACATGAAATACCCGATGTACCCGATTAGGAGATAACATCGTATGACACGATCCATATAGTACCAATCCGTGTTAACAATGTGTCAACATCAAGTAAAGTAGTCTAGAGCAGGCAATATATATACTATCATGATAAAAATAATCAGAAAATATACTCGCCTGATATCCTGAACAACGATTGCGTAGCGATATCCGAACTGGAGTCACAGAGTTCTATTATAAAAATTACAGGTTACAGAGTGTTCTAGAGTAAACAATTGATTTAAATGTTATTTACATGCTGCTAGGCCACTTCTAGGTCAGTACAGTCAAATTGGGTCAATACTAGTCAAATTAGGTCAATTGGTCAACTTCGGGTCAAACTTGGTTCATTTGCTTTAAACATTGGGTATTGGAACTATTTACTAAGTTCTAGGTCATAAATTAGATATGGTGTAATGATATCAATACCATAACTTAATTATAGTTCAACATGTAAATATATACTACATTCCTATATTATGACTACATGGTACACTAACTAACCCCTTATCAACTACTAATATTATATAAATATAATGTATACATGATTGATATGTATATATATATTATGACCTATATAAGGACTGACTCATATATGTGACTGAATCAATATAGGTAAATGCAGGGACTGATATAGTTTAGTAGTAGATTGATATGAATTATTAAAGAGTAGAGACTGATACATTAGGAGATGGACTGACATTCACAAGGTAAGAACTGGATATGGGCCTTCTATTGAGCAATTAAGGGATATGGAATGCCCATGTAACATTCTAAAGTGGATTGAACCTTAAGGTACTGTTTGGAAAGAGGGGAAATGGGAGGAAAGAAGGAAAAAGTTGAGAGAAAAATTAAAAGTGATGGTGTTTGGAAAGGAGGAGGAAAAATGAGGGAGGAGAATTTGAGGAGAAAAAGTAGGTGGGTCCCACTAAAAAAATTTCTTCCAAAAGTGAGAGAAAAATGGAGAGAGATGAAAGAAATTTGAGTGAATTTACCCCACCACCCCTCAAAAAGATAATAATAAATTATCATTTAAGAATACCAAGGACTGGATAGTAATTATATCTCTATCCATAAATAAATAAAAAAATATTTTTAAACTTTTCCTTCCCTTACTTTTTGCCAATCCAAATAAAGTAAGGGAAAATTAACTTTACTTTTATTTTACTCTCCTCCATTTTTTCCCTCAAAATTTTCTTTTCCTCCCCACAAAAGTTTCCAAACAGTACAGTGTAAGTGGAGTGAACTTATGGTTAGGGACTGATATTCAAATGAGTATAGGGACTGAACATGTATAGTGATATAGGAATTGAACAAATGGATGCAGGGGACTGATCCTAAGGAATGACATAGACTGACCTTAAGACCAAGGTTGAACATAGTGTTCAGGAACACACAGTACTAAACTCAAAAAGAGACAGAGCATATAGGTGTGGACTGATACTCTATGAGTATCAGTCGACTGATACAAGAATTTATTGGACTGAACATCCCCGGACTAGATGAACACTAAGATGGGACTGTACATACAGAATGAAGTGAACACATACTAAATGAGGGCTGATACAAATGTATTTGGATTGAACATTACACAAATAGGCCTAAGACTTCGAGATGCAGGACAAATTCCTACACAAAGGACTGCCACATCAAGATATAATGGACTAAAATGAATATAAACTATACACTATGTGAAGTAAAGACTGAACCAAAATACAATAAAAGACTGAACAAAAGATACAACTCGGGCCATCCCTTACACTAAATGATACCAACATGTAAATGGGGACTAAAACTAAAAGGGAAATGGAGTGAAATATCAACTGACATATGAGCCCCAAGACTGAGCTAATGCCTACTCGAGCTCTTCACTATCCCCATTGCAGGTTAGAACATAGTAGTCGAACAAGGAAGGTAATGAAGATAACCCACAGTCAACTGTTACATGAGAACATCAGAAATGGACTTATTCATCAGTAAAGAGGACTGATGTGAGCCTAAACTAACACCTGAACTTATAATGAAGGTCTGAACCTAATGCGGTGAACTAAACAGAGAGTTATCTTGGACTGAACATTATGCATGCAGTGGACTGGTCCTGAACAAAAGAGCTGCATATGCCCTGCATATGGGGACTTATATGGTTTATGTCCATCCCAAAATTGGGACTGAATCCAAAATAATCATGACTGATCAAAGCAAAATATGTAGGACAGTCTCAATAAAGACTGATACACTAATTAAATATGGGACTGAAATCCATGTCCAAGGCTGAATATACAATGACTGCCATTTATATAGGGACTGAACATTACCTAGCACTTGAACTTTAGGATGAAGGGTCTGAACAATTAGCTATGATGCAAGAGGGTTAACATGGACTGAACATCAACATTTAATGGACTGCACACAAGATGGAGAATGGCAGAACATAATTTAATAAGGATTAAAACAAATGAGGATAGGAATAGGCAATAGTAGGGACTGATGTTCAAAAGAGCAATGGACTGAACATCTAATGGTTGTCATGCAAGGTCTGAAACATCAGTCAAACCTGGGTTAAACAAGTGGATGGACTGCAATATTAAATAGTGTGACAGTACACTATATACCAACCCCCAAATCTGTTTTACACTAATCAAAACCATTCCAAATTACTAGGAAATCATAGTATAGATAACACATGGCAAAATAAACCCAAAATAATATTTAGAAATGAAATTAGAACATGGAATGCTCTATGGGTTATTTTGTCAAACACTTGGCGTGCGTATCTGATACTCTCGTGATACGCACTCAAATGGATCCAAACTTGACCCAAAGCATACCTACATGCTCTAAATCACTAGTATGACCTATTTTATTAATTTTACAAACCCTAGAATTCTATTTTCGGATTTCCCCCAATGTGGATCAAAATAAAAAGGAAAAACCCTCAAAATATGAAGATGAGAGCCTCAACTCGTCTCTAATGGCACCCTAATGCAATGTGGGTCCTAAATGAATACACCTATACTAGTTAAATGAAAATTAAAGGGTTTAGAGAGCTCATACCGATTGGGAGATAGATTTCCAATGAAATAATTCCTAGATCTAGATCTCCTCCAAGCTCCAAGTGTCCAAGTGTTCCAAAAGCTCCCAAGCTAGCCAAAAGAGTCTTCTCCTCTCCAACGGGAAGAGAATGGAATTAGTTTGAGGAAATTTGAAAATAATTTGAGAGTAGAAGGAATTTGGGAAAGAACTACTAAATTAGGGTTAGGGTTTCAATAAAAAAGGGGGAAGAAGGAGAAGTTTTACTTAAATAGGAAAGGGGACATGGTGTGACCGACCATGAGGTATTGGGCTAGGGTTTGGTTAAAGAGAAAAAGTCCAAGAAGGCCCTCCTAAGTTGTCATGACAAGTTTCAAGGAGAAAGGCCCATTTTAACTTAGTGTTTTAGCCTACAAATTCAAATGACTTTCTAATTAGAATAGAGACTAACTAACTAGATGAAAATGGGTTTTGAGTTTTTCCAAACTCACAAATTTAGTCTACCATGTTCATGACTAATCATCTAATCAAGGTGGTTCTAAGGTTTTACCAATTTACATCACCAATACAATTAGATAAAATAAAATAATATAATTATTCAATTTACACAAAAGTAAAAAATACTCTCATTTTGGAAAAGTGGTAGTTACACCTCCTAACTGCTGCTCACATATTCTATTCCTACACTACTGAATACCTATGTACCCTTCTACCTGTTTCCTTCACCTACTGCCTACTATTAAGCATCCCATGTACACAAACACACACAAGTACGATGCATGGACATGCATAATGTCCTTCCCTGCTACTGATCCCTCTTTACTGTTGTCCCGACTACAATTGGTGCTACCCTTCTATTCCTTTATTTCTTTTTTCCTTCCACCTATTATTGTTGCCCCTTCCTATAACTGACACATACACACACCCTCATATGTGGCACTGCTGCTGTTGCCAAGACCTCCCTATTCACTCTCTATTGCACCGAAACTTCACTCACTCTCTAACACATGTGTAACTAGGGCTGAGCAAAATACGGTTTCTGAACCGTCAACTGAACCGAATCGAACAGAACTGAACTTCCCATTCGGTTCGGTTTTTATAGTTACGGGTCGAATATCGGGTCCAAGAATTCAAATGTTCGAATTTTGGGTCGGGTAACGTGTCACGATGCGCATCCAGTGTAGGGGCACGAGAAGTGGGTACGCCCAGCCTACGCCACAGTGTCGACGGTAGAACGCTATTCTAGGTCATGATCACAACTAGCCACAACATGATATACACTCCCAATGGAGGCCAAAACACATAAGGTACAACTCAATCACAAATCTAGAGATAGAAATAGCATGATATGATAGATGATGCGATCCTCAAAATGAGATACAAACAGAGAGAAATAAATCCAAGTTAACAAACATCAAGTCTCAATATCTCAAAAATAATACAATCTCTGAAACCACAAACACAAATGACATAAATGAAAGAAAATAACAGTCTAACTAACTACTCTAGGCAATGGTATCATCCTCAGTAGCTGCCTCAACCACCAGGGGGTCCAGGTTGCAAGTGTCATCTAAGCCTGCTCCATAGTAGGTAAGGCAGAACTCCTTACCCTCTGTAATATTTTTAACAGGTCCAGTCAAGACAGGAACGAGCACATATCTTTCAAACAGTTCATATCATGGTAGAAAATGTAAAGCAAGCAATAGAGTAAGATAATGAACTGAAAGAAATGTACATGAAATTAAGAGAGGGATAACTGTAACTGGAAATATCTACTATAAGTAAAGAACTGTAAGTGACTAGTGATTTAGAGCACAAGATGGTATGTAATCGGCTTGCGTTTGCACATGAATAATCTTAATTGCACATGAATAACACAGTTGCACATGAGAGCTATGTTGCACATGAATAACATAATTTCACATGAATAAGTAACAGGGTTGCACATGATGGGAGAGATCACATAACCATTTATACTCACCCCTACCCCCAATCAATACACAATGATCTAGTCAAGTTACGTTACGTACATGATGGTTTGGTTACACATGAAGAACATTGGGAAACATGGTCGTACATGAGATCATATGAGAGTACATGAGAGCACATAAGCATACATGAGTGCACATGAGAGTACATGAATAACGCAAGTGCAAAAAATACATGATGTACATGAAACACATGACATGAAGTACCCGATGCGCCCGCTAAGGGGGATAACATCTCATGAAAAGATCCATATAGTATCAATCCGTGATGATAATGTGACAGCATCAAGTAAAGTAATCTAGAGCAAGAATATAAATCCTGACAAGTATGAAACGATCAGAGAATGTACTCGCCTGATATCCTGACTAGATGATGAGAAAAGATATCCAAATCGGAGTAACTGAGTCATATTTAGAGCAACACAGGTCACAACATATCCAAGATGGTAATAATGAAGTTTACAATGCATTCTATATGATTCTAGGTCATTCTAGACCAAGGTCAACTCTTGGTCAACTATCTAGTCAAACTAGTCAACTCTAGTCAGACTAGTCTAGGGTAGTCAACTACAAGCCTAACCAAACTCCTATAAAAATATATATACCATAGTCAACATATCACATAGCCTATAGATTACTCTATATACAAGCCTAATAGGTAAACCATATACACAAAGGCCTATAAACAAGCTGCAAACAAAACCTATATATAATATAGGCTCACAACATCTCATCCATTATATATATATATATATATATATATATATATATATATATATATATATATATATATATATATATATATATATATATATAGATGAAGCTGCGAGCCGGCTACCCCATCCTGGCCTCTCCGCCCCCTCTGGGATTTAGTGGCAGGGATGGCCGGTTGGCCTGCCGGGGCCGGCGGCGCCGGCGCCCTTCATCTGCTTCGTCCCCTTCGTAGCTCCTCCCTCCTCCTCTGGATGGGCGCAGTGGAGCTTCCCCCTCCCCCATTCGCCGGCTTCCCGCCGGGGGGTTCCCCTCACCACCTTCCACCCCCCAACCCCTTCGTCGCCTTCGGCGGCGCCGGCGCAACCGGGCCAGGTGAGGGCCTCCGCCGGTTGCTTCTCCGCCCATCGCAAACCCTCCCTCCCCGGCTCCCCCAACCGACCCTCCCGCTGCGCCGCCGCCACCCTACTCGGCGAAGCCAGCCTTCCTCTCCCTGCAGTGGACTCCCGCGCGCGAGGCAGGCTTCGCTTCCCTCCGGCGCATCAGGCTCAGGAGCGCATCCGTCGCCCCCCTCGTTGTCCCCGCAGCGGCACCGGCAATCCGTCCGACTCCTCCTCCTTCCGCCATCCCTATGTCGTGGCCGCCTCCCCCACCACGGCAGCGCCCCCTCCCTCGAAGCCGGACGCCTTCCTTTCTCTGGCGTGGCCGACGCCCGAGCATCTCCCGGCTACCAGCGACCCCGGTCCGGTTCTCGCCGCCGCCTCTCGAGCTTCGTCGACGCTCTCTCCAGCTTCGTCGTTGCTCTCACCGGCGTCGATGCCCCCCCCCCCCCGCGTGGGCCACAGTGGCCGCGTCGCGGCCCCAGTTCTCCTTTCCCCTTCCGACCTCCGCGGCGTGGCCTCCGGTGAACCCTACCCCCGTTCTGGCCTCATCTCCGGCGTGGGTCGACAGATCACCTCCTCCAGCGGCGGCCCTGCCCTCATCGTTCGCCCACCGCTACGAGCTACGGAGCTCCCTCCGTCGCTCGCCGGTAGACCCCCCACCCCTAGTGTTTTGGCTAGCGGACGCCCGGAGGTTGAGCCACCTGCTCCCTCCCTCCTCTGCCCAAGCCGACGCCGCCGCGATTCTTCTCTCCCCGGCCGCCTCGAATCCCCTCCTCCCCGCCCGGTTACCGACATTCGCCGACCCACCGGGTTTCCTCCTCCTGGAACCGGCCTCCCCTCCCACCCTCGGTGGCGGTTTCTCTCCCACGCCGCCGGACCTCCGGGTCGTCGCTCTCCAACGGCCATGTGGTTGAGCCGCCGCTCTCCTCCGACGTAGGGCCCCTCCCCCGCCGGCGCTCCCACTCCCGGAAGCCGCGCCGGGCCCGGCCTCCCACTCCCCCGGGCCGCGCGCCCGCCTTGGGCCGCGCGCTTCCTTCGAGCAGTGCGCCGCATTGGGTAGCGGCCCCCCTCGGGCAGGGCAACTGCCACCCGCCCTTGGGCTCTGTGCAGCACGCCTGGACCTCTCTTCTTTTTGAAATTCGAATTTTTCGAATTTCGGTTTTCGTATTAAAAAAATAAAAAAATAAAATCACCTAATCACCTATTCAGGTGCCCCCCATCGGTTTACGCGTCTCCGGACAGCGCTTCCGCAGCTTTGGGCAGAGTGCCAACTTCTCCGAGGGCAAAGTGCCTACACTGTTCACATTTTCGAAATTTTTCGCTAGTTCGAAATCTACTTCGCCAATCTTATGTATTTTCCACTTTGCCTTCCAGGGCTTTTTTGTGTTTTCGGACCCTGGCACTTGTACAGCTCGTTAAGAGCCACGCTTTTTATTCTATGAATTGCTGTTTTGTTTAATATATATATATATATATATATATATATATATATATATATATATATATATATATATATATATATACTCCCCTTTTTCCTTTCTTTATGCATTATGTATGATTATATACTGTGTAAGGTAAATGTGAGATATGACTTGTAGTGAGTTTTCCTGAGTTGGATCTCAGGTTTGGTGTGTTCATAGAATATATATATATATATATATATATATATATATATATATATATATATATATATATATATATATATATATATATATATATATATAAGCACATGTTTTCAGAACAATAACTGGGATTAGCAAATGTGACTCACATCAAATCTCAGGAAAACAGGAAACTGAGTTCAACAGTTAGTAAAATATGAGAACAAAATGAAAAACTTCAAAATGCCAAAATGGCCACATCAAAATCAAACCAAAACCTATAGTATATAACCTGGAAATCCAAGAGATCATTCACGATCAGTTCATTACGATATCAGAAAAATAGGAAATCAAATCCTAATTATAAAAAAAACTGAGAACAACTTCATAAACTTGGGAATAGATAGTTATGCAAAACCTGATAATTGAATATAATTCAACATGCTCACGACAAAGTCAAAATCATGCTTCAAAAACCCAACAACCACAACTACGACCTGAGAATACAACATCTCATGCACCAGCAGGTAAAGTCTCAGAAAAATGGAATTGAAATCAACAAAACTCATAAACTTAAAACTGGGAATTAACAGTTTCATATGAACACATACATAATTTAATTCAAAAACCCCAAATCAAAAATCAAAACTGGGAATAAACAAAAACAACAACTCATGAAATCTGGGAATCAATCTCAGGAAATGAAAACAAACATAACTTCTAATAATTTGGAAATCTCAAAAAAATTAATAGTCAGGAGATGACAGGTAACTAACAATTAAGGTATCTAATATATGCAAACATAATTATATACTTAGATACATAAATATAGAAAGAAAATGGTGCTCAGACATGTCAGCATGTTAGGGTTCCAAGGTGTCATGAGAGTGTCCAGGAAACTGGACACGAGGTGTCTAAAATACTCAAACTGTTGAGTATCAGAAAACTGTACAGTGCAGTATGGTAGGGATGTGTCGGGTAGGTTTGGACACGACATAGGGCACTAGAGGCCACGTGCTCGTGTCTACGTGTAGCTAGGGTGTTGGTCTTCGTGGTCGACATCTCACTTGGTGTCCACGACGTGTCCACGAGGGACACAAGATACGTATTAGTCGAAGAAATTCGACTGTGCACAGTCAGTACAAAATGCGTGCACACTCGATATTATGTTCGACACGAATCCATTTACACGAAACTTGGGGGCTGACTTGTTAGTCATGACCCCCACCTCCATGCCAAATGGCAAGTGTCCACGTGTCCTACACGAGGAAAAATTGTGCACGAGTAGCAGGACATGCATGCGATAGTGTCGTGCTGCGGTTCGTGTCCAATTTTGGACACAAATTCGACACAGAAATGTGCTCAGTACAAAGGGGAATCAAAACACACATATAGGGCTACTGATTTATGAAATTTATTTTGGAAAATATGAATAAATAGTTTATAGAGGCATTTCATCAAAAACTTGTAACAGCACTCCGATACATATATGATACGCATACCAAATGAACACAAATTCCTACCAAACTTGGCCTACAGGCCCATGGTGCCTAGATGCATGCATCTATGAAGAGAAATCAGGAATTTAAATGGGTTTAGGGTTAATTACCTATTTAGAGTTAGATCTCAATGAAAAGCCCTAAGGAAGGTGTCCTTCTCTAAATGCTATGGCCCAATGAGCTACAAAACCTTTCTAGCTAGCCTCCCTTAGCTTTTCCAATAGAAATGGATCCTAATGCAAGAGACTAGGCTCAATTTGGTGGAGAAATGAAGAAATTAGGAAATTTGGGGAAGAACAAACTAGGGTTTAGAAATAGGGCTATTCAAAAGAGGCAAGAATGAGTGAAGAGGCATTAAATAGGGCGATAGCCTCTCTAGGATGCTATGGGCCGGCCAACAAATGCTAGTGTTAGGGTTTAGTTCATTAGGATGGGCTATGGGCTTTATTCTATCAATGCAAAGTGAACCTTCTAGCTAAAGGCTCAACCAACAACTTAAACCAAGTATCTACATGAACTTAAGTCAAATCTAAGTTAGATTAGGGTCCAAAAACAAGTCTATCATGCTAGCTAGGTCTCTATAGTCATGGTTAGTCGCTAGACTAGTCTCTAAAGTCTCAACTAGCAAAAGTCAAAAATCACAATCACCAATTCAAATAATAATCAAAATTTCACAATTCACTAACTAAATAGTATATATAAATATAATTAAAAATTCACCAAAAATCATAAACCATGTTGTTAAATAATAAATTTGACAAAAGTTCAAAATTATCCTCATTTTAGAAAAGTGGGTGTTATAAATCTACCCTCCTTAGAAAAATTTTGTCCTCGAAATTAAGATGGTCGTACTCCTTCTAGGTCAAACCCCCAACAATCATAGTCTCTAAATCACACAATTCGATAATCATATACGTCTATCCAAAATTATGATACTCAGAATCTTCATCATACTAGTAAGCAAGGCTACGATATTCATAGAGTCCCCAATTAAGGTACATACCTCTAGAATCATGGTATTTAAAAAAATTTCATTGCCGTATGCTTGGCTGCGAAAACCTTAAATTTTCATACCCGAGAAATACGTTCAAAATCAGACTATATGTGCTCACTATACTAGCTAATATGACTATAGAAGAATCTAGATTTCATAACTGAGGCGACCTAGCCCATACGACTTATCTTGGAAAAGAATCAAAATCAAATCAACATAGAATACTAAGAATCAAATTTATCAACAAACAAGAAGGTAGACAAAAACTGCCAGAATCGAATTTCAAGAAAGTTTATAATGAGGCAAAAGCGGAAATGAAATCAAGAAGAACATAACCTGCAATCAGCTCTCCTACTGTCCGTGCATCCTCGACTATCATGGCAAAAGCTCGCCCCTGCTGGCCTCCTCCTCTGGCCTGCTGCTGACGTTGGACAAACCTCTACTGCTGTGTCTGCAATGGTGGTCCCCTCTGTTGGCCTACTGGAGCCCTAGCTCCTGCTTCCTGAGCTATCTGTCCCGAAGACTTGGGACACTCCCTCAACTGATGATCGGATGCCCCACAGAGTAGGCACCTGCCATGCCTCTTCCGGCAGTTGCCCCACTCGTGCCCTAGTTTCTTACAATAGGGGCAAATGATAACCGGTTGCTGTCTCTGCTGCTGCAGCACCTGCTGGAAAGGTGTACGGTCCTGATCCTAAAACTGTTGCTGCTGGAAGGGCCTCTGTTGATGCTGATGCTGAAAGTGGGCCCTCGATTGCTGATACTGCTGCTAAAAATAAGACCTCTTGGCCTGGCCTGCGCTGCTAATTTCTCTATGTGCATCCCGACCTCTCTTGAGCTTCTGTTCAAGAGCATCCTTTGCTGCTATGGCGCCTATCAGTATCTCCTCAAAAGTGGCACTCCTGTCACTCTTGGTAAAGAACTTGACTTCATTGACTAATCCCTTCCTGAACCTCCTGGCCTTTGCCGTCTCGCTGGAGCCCTTGACGAATCTTTCCAGACAGCAGAACTTTCCAGCATACTCCTCCACGATCTGGCTCCCCTGAACCAGACTCTCGAACTGCGTCTCTAAGGCGCCAAGTGCTGTGTCCCGGAAGAACTTCTCCTTGAAGAGCTTCTTGAAGGCTCTCCAAGTCTGTCCCTCTGTGCCCACTCTAGGGTCTGTCTGATACCAAGTGCGGGCCAAGTCCTATATCTGGCTGCCCGTCGCCTCAATCTGAATCCGGGCTGGTATCTCCGCCAGTCGAAATTTTTTTTCGATATGCTCGATCCAATCATCGGCATATAGAATCCCCTCTGTACCTCGGAAGTCCCTCGGACGCATCTTCTGAAATTCCTGGATGCCCGACGTCTTCGGCTAATAATGCTGCATCTGCCCTCCCTGCGGCTGAGCGGTAATCCTCTCCACTGTCGTCAAGGCGAGCTGGTGGGCATTATCTATGCCCTATCTGAAATTTGTAGACTGTCGCTGCTGAGCCTCCATGATTCGCTGGAAGTAGGCAAATAGTTGTGTTGCATCCACTCACCCTGAAGGTGGCTGCTGCTGAAATGCATCTGGGATGATGGGAGAAGGCCTCGGATGTAACGCCACAGTCCCAAAATACTTAGGACCGAGTACGTAGATATGCCAACTGCACATATACGAAGAATAGTCCAATATATGGAATCTTCGTATACATACATAAGCTGTAAATATAAAATAATCATAGGCCATAATATAATCATCTAATCTCATCACGGCAAAACACAGAAGATAACAGAGTCCAAATAATAAATGAGTGTAGCAAAGAGATAGCCGAGTGGACATACCCACTCTAAACAGCTATGATAAATAGTCTTAGTGATCGGAGTCCAACCTCCATAAAATAGAAAGAAAAGAAATATAAAAATGTCAAATGTCTCAAAGAATCAATAAGCTAGAAATCAGTGAAAGATGCTTCATCATCAATGTAGGATGGATCCAGTGCCGCCCCGTACTCCTGCAGGAATTTGTCTAATCCTGGAGAGATAACCAGGTCCTTAGAGGGTCGTAACAAGATATAAGAAAATATTATGCCATATAAACTGTGATATATAATAGAGAGTAAAAGGGGATGCATGCAACAGGGTTCCTAACCACTCTACTGTGAATATACAGTTGAGATACAATCCTTCGACGTATGAGCCCTGACTGAAAATAGGATCCAGTGTAGTCCCCTCTCGGGCACCAGCGACCAAGCACATAACGTTCAAGAACGTCAGTAGCCAACCTGAGTGGACAATCATACCCGTATCTCCAGCGAGCTTCCGGGTTACGAGGAAAAGTGTAATAGAAACCCATACGTCAGGTATTGTTCTCTCCATCCAATGTCTAGTATCGTCATCTCCATGACTAATATGAACCTCTAGTAACTGCTAAGTCTACTAGTATACAATTCTATTGGTAGTTACTTCTATCCGTCGCACGCCTCAAGCGCATCGGTGGCCAGCCGACTACGCGAGTACGTGTCCTACATTGACTCATAACACGTGATAAAGCAAGTGTCAAGGCCGTATGAGATATACCAATACCTCATCATCAATGGGTGGTCACTAGGCTAAGTCAATGCAAGAGAAATAACAAAAATAAGTAAAACGATCGATAGGGTCGCTTGCATCCAAGTGTGACTTGGGCGCACAGTGATATAATACTAACAACAAATAATTAATGCTGAATATAAATAATTGAAAATAAGAATAAGTAAATCATAGAGTAAGGTGGCAAGGTATCTTGCCTGGCAGTACGGAAATAGCAACTCCAAGCAATCAATCACGTCAGCAAGAAATCTCAAAATCCACGAACGGCTCCGGATGCTAAAATAAACATCAAGAACGTTTCTGGTGTAAAAGATATATCTAGGAAACTCCTGTCCAAAAGTCCAATTTTAGAACAGGGGCAAAATCGTAATTTTGGATCAAAACGATGTTCGCCATTGGACCTATTTTGTACTGGAACGCGTGCCAATATCTATGACCTCTAAAGTCTTCAAACTACAAGTTTACGAGTTCGATTTGAGGAGATAAATCCAACCGTATGTCTAAAGTTGGATTTCGATAGACTGTATACAATGTTGCCCATTGATCGGGTCGCAGGCCCGCCAAATAGGCGTTCCGGTCGACCTTCTCAGAATCGGACCAAACTTGGCACACAGGACCAAAATTTTTATGTAGTCCTATTGGCGCAAGTTTTGTCTCGATACGACAAACGTACATGAAATTATGGCCAAGTTTGCAAAAGGTCGATACGGGGGTATCTCGACGGATACGTACTAATTTCGTTGCGCACACGCAACGAAATCAAGTTCTGTCAGTTCCCACACGTCGGCAACATCCATACGCGACTTTTGATGCATATAGTTCACGATCACGTTGAAGAACAGATGGCAACTCTAGAGGGGGGTGAATAGAGTTTATAGCGATAATAGCCAATTAAAAATTCAACTCTTTCACAATCTAAAAAATAATCAGAGTAAATGCGAAAATAAATAAGGAGCAAGAAAGCATAGGCAAACACAGCCGATTTTGACCTGGTTTCCCTCATGGAGGACTAGTCCAGGCCTGAGAACTCTAGCTCAGGATTAAATCTACTATTTGTGAAATAGTAGTTACACCCCGTGCCTTTTCTTCAGAAGAGCACGCCAACTTCTTACAATGGATCGCAGTGACGATGCTTGGAATTTTCCAAGCTACTTCTTGAACTCTTGCACAAAACTCCTAACTGAGAGATGCTGAGCACTCGAGACTTAGGAAACTTGTGGCTAGTAGATGAGGAAGGGTATGGCTTATTTTGAGCTTAAGAGAGAAGAGAAGAGAAGATTGGATGGTTTGAAATGAGAGAATTCTAGGCCTATTTATAGGTTTTTATCAGGCAGAATTTGGCCAGAATTCTGGTAGAAATTTCAAAAATTTGGCCGTTGGACAACTAGCAACCAGCCAGGCCTAAAAATTAGGGTGCTGATTTTTAGGGGACAGAGTTCGGCCCGAACTCTGTGTGGAGGCAGAGTTCGGCCCGAACTCTGTCTCCAGAGCACAGAATTGGTCCAAGGGTCCAATGGGCTATTTTTGTATGTGGAGCTTTCTGGATTTTGGATGGGTTATGGGTTGAGTCTCAGGAGCCCAGCATAACTCAGCTTACAATCATTCTAGACTCAATAAAATATAAAAGTACAGACTCAAAAACTATTTGTAATACAAAGCCGAGCAGTCGTCTGACTTGAACTGGATGTAGTCGTCGTGTGTCGTATTGAATTATCACAAGTATTATTTAGTCAATGTTATCAATATTTGGTTGACTGTGACTTTGTGTCAACAATCTCCCCCATATTGATAATTGACAAAATAATAAGTATATATTCAATATTCATACCTGGACACATGTAACGACATAGCTCCCCCATAATTAGTGCCGAGCTTAAGAGTAACTCCCCCGTAAATAATGATGTGAATCTTGTTGGCCTGTTAATAACATTCTTCCAAAAGCACATATAAACCAAACAAAATATACACATATCTCCCCCTTTTGGCATTTAGCAATATGAGATATATAAATAATAACTGGCAAACACACCAAAAGAGAAGAAACTGCATATAAACTAAGATAATGACCAAGAGTCATAGTAACATAGAAGCTGATAATAGAACTACCAAGTCTCAAAAGCATAAAACATAATGAGTCTACTACAAAGCAAGTACATAAAAGCAACTAAAGCAAAATACAGAAAACATAATCTAAGATCCTCAGTAGTAGCAGCAGCAAAAGTAGTCCATATCCATCATCGAGCATGCGAGGGCCCGGCGTCGTCCGAAGCATCAGTAAAGGAGCGACGTGGGTCCACAAATGCCGTATCCGGATCCATGTAGCGACGAACCCAAGGGTCATCGATACGGAATCCCTCACGACCGGGGTCTCGCTCCATAGGAATGGGCATGGTAGAATGGCGAGACAGGGAATACCGAAGATCATGCAGTGAGTTGCTGATAGCACTCATCTGCAAGGTGGTCCGATAATCCAGCTGTGTCCAACGATCGTCCTCCAAAGTGAAACGATCTCGGAGCATGGCCTGAAGAGACTCAAGAGTGGCAGGAGGAGGAGGAGGATCCTATCCGAGAAGTGGTGCATTTGGCTCATCATCAGAATGCTCAGATACGATCGGTGACCCAACAGCCGCATGAAGCCTCCTTGCCTTCGAGAGGAAGGCAGGGGCAGGTAAGAAGGGACACTCATCAAGCGGTACATGGAATGCACGAAAGATCTTAGGAAGGTATAAAGCATAAACCAAGGATCATGGTTTCTTCCTACTGTTGATCATCCAATCCATCATTGTGCGTAAAAGATGAATGGAACATGGAAGTGGAGATGGTATAAGGCCGAGATCTCAAAATAAGTGACTTCATCGGTAGAACCCGCTTTGGGTAGAATGGTGTTGAAAATGATCCGATAAAGTCCATAGAAATATGGATTGAGGTATTTAGCCAAAAGCTTACGAGGACGTGTGTTAGGGCTACACAAGTCGTCCTTGAAGCTTTCAAGTGAAATACCTTCAGGAAATTGAAAGGATCTAGCTTCAACAAGCTTTTCCCAAGAATTTGGCTCTTGAAGTTCAAGATATTCGGCCAAGTCGAAATCATCAAAAGATATATCAATATCCGCAACTCGTGAATAGATATGAGTGTCATCATGAGTCAAGTTGCAGTAAAACATTTGAATTGTACTACGATAAATGACAGAATTTGTGGTAACAAGTTCATCAAGGCAAAGGTCATTAAAAAGTGTATCATATTGAGAGAAAATAGTAAAGTTGATGGGGTGTCCCGCAAACACCGGACGTGTCCGAAAATTGCTAAACCAATCATTTGAAGCGTCTAACGATACAAAAATACGGTCGTCATAAGTGTTTGGATCATTGGGACGTGGAGGATTGAACAACGGATGGATTGGTGGTTGTTGTTCAATGACCGGTACAACGGGTGGTGCAACGGGCGGCTCAACGGGAGGAGGAGCATTCGACGAGGATGCTCCCTCGGTCCGAAGTCTCTTCCCGCGGTTGAGCAAACGTGGAGCCATAACACAATAGATGGAAGATGAAATTGAGATATAGAAAAGTAGAGAGTTATACCTCAAGCAAGTGATGAACAATGAAAGAGAATTGCAAAATAACCCTTCTCCTTGAATTTGGGGATGAATGGAGCTCTAGATAGGAGAAATTAGGGTTAGGGTTTTGAGAGTTTGGAGTTGGAGAAGTAAAAAAGGTGGTAAGAAGCAAGAAGAAGGAAGAGAAACCGAATATAAGAGAGGGGTTTCTCTTGGTCGGGTCAATTAATGACCATTGGATCAACAAGTTGATCAACGGCTGAGACTATGCCCGAATCTGGAACAGGCTAGCCGAATTCGGCCCGAACTCTGGTAGGGGCAGAGTTCGGCCCGAATTCTGGATCCTGGTTACAGAATAGGAATCAGGCAGAAAAAATAAGAAATATAGGTTAGGTAAATGAAAACCAATAAAAGACATGAATATAAATTATAGAAGAGATTCAAAAGGTAAACAGAAGAGTAACAGATAGTGAGTTTGAATTTGAAGCAGCAATATGAGTTTGAAACAATAGTATTTCAGCATGTGATAAATAAAAAAGAACCATATAATAAACAAGAAATTATATCATAATTCAATATTTTGAAACTGCCATGGGTTAGCTGCAGGGGCCGGATCCCAGCTAGCGGTAGTCCTGAGGACTAGTGCACCGTGTCGCGTAGGCTTTTACGCCTTGTTGTCAGAAGGACCCTTTCAGCTTGTACCCACAACAAGTTCATCATAAGAGAATCACAATATATTTGATATTTACGCAGGTTTATTTTAATTTATAACAACTTCATCTAAAATTCCAAGTTCACGACAAAGAAAATTGAAGCGCTCTTCGGATAATGGTTTGGTGAAGAGTCTGCTAACTGATGATCAGTGTCAATAAATTCTAAGTTAATCGTGCTATTTTGCTGATGATCACGCAAAAAGTGGTGTCGTATTTCAATGTGTTTCGTGCGTGAGTGACAAAGGGGATTCTTAGTCAGATTTATAGCACTAGTGTTGTCACAAAATATTGGAATGTGCATGAAAGATAAGTTATAGTCTTCAAGAGTTTTCTTCATCCACAGAATCTGTGCACAACAACGCCCAGCTGCAATGTATTCAGCTTCTGTTGTGGATAGTGCGACAGAGTTCTGCTTCTTGCTAAACCAAGAGACTAAAGCCTTTCCTAATAAATGACACGTACCGCTCGTACTTTTACAGTCGACCTTGCATCCAGCAAAATCAGTATCAGAGTAACTAATGAGGTCAAATGATGTTGACTTGGGATACCATAGGCCCAATATAACTGTACCCTTAAGGTATCTAAAGATACGCTTAACCGCGGTCATGTGTGATTCCTTAAGATTTGCTTGATATCTAGCACACAGGCAAACACTAAACATTATATCAGGGCGACTAGCAGTAAGATAGAGTAGACTGCCTATCATACCTCGATACTTACGTTGATCTACGGGTTTGCCGCTATCATCTGGTTCAAGTTTTGTTGAAGTAGCCATTGGAGTGCTGATTGGTTTGACGTTGTCAAGGTCGAATTTCTTCAGCATATCCTTTGTATACTTTGATTGACAGATGAAGGTTCCATTTGACATTTGTTTGACTTGCAACCCAAGAAAGTAGTTGAGCTCTCCCATCATGCTCATCTCAAACTCGGTCTGTATACAATTCGGCACATACGGTGTCCTTTTTGAATATGATATCGGGCAAGCCTCTAACTAGCTTCTTGGTCGATAGCCTGGATATAGTATCCATATTTGCATGACCAAGTCGCTGATGCCATAGTAATCTTTCATCTTTATGAGCATATAGGCATCTACCTGCATTGCTAGTATTTCCAGACAAATATAAAATATAAATATTATCCTCTCTTACCCCTTCAAAAGCAATGTCTCCCGTTGACCTATCATAGATAAGGCATTTGTTTTGTCCAAAGTTAATGTCATATCCATGGTCAGCAAGATGACTGATGCTGAGCAGGTTATGCTTTAACTCGGTCACTAGGCAGACATCCTTTATTACGGAAGAGGGAGGATAACCAATATTACCATTACCTATAATATAACCTTTAAGGTTGTTGCCGAAGGATACATATCCTTCTCTCTTCATCGATAGTGATGTGAAAAGATTTGTGTCTCCCGTCATATGCCGCGAGCATCCACTATCGAGAATCCACTTACTCTTAGTTGAGGAGGAAAGGTCCACCTACATCAAGAGTAGATGTGACCTTTGGTACCCAAGTTTTTGAGGGTCCTAAAAAGTTAGTTTTTGGAAACCATACATATATCTTTCTATCTACTAATCTTCTAATTCTATATTGTGGTGATATGTGTCCATGTAAACCATAATAAGTACATGTAGCATTTCTATTTATATTAGGAGCATGCTGATGATGTCTATGAGCAGAGTAATGAGCAGAAGTATGATGATTAGCATGGTGATGATGACTATGCATAGAGTGATGTGGAGTGGCATGGTGATATTGTCTATATGGAGCATGGTGATGTTGTCTATATGGTATGACATGGTGATGTTGTCTATAAGTAGAGTGATGTTGATTGTGTCTTTGTGCAACATGGTGGTGATTGTATCTATGTGTAGCATGATGATTTTATGACATATGATAATTATTTCTACGTGCATATGGTTTGTGTCCTTTGTGAAAGTGTGTATATATGTAAGCATGATTACGTGTTGTAGATGGATGACATGGATGACTAGTTTGAGAAGTGTTATGCTTTGTGGGTGTCTCATGAGATTGGGTTTGAGGTTGAGCAACCTGTTTTCCCAATTTAGTCTCTAATCTCTTAGAGACAGCTTGCAGTTCAGTAACCTTAGGATTTAAACTATATATCTTAGTCATAGAAATCTTGTGTCTACTCTTTTCTTCAGCAAGCATCGTATTGAGTGTTGTGATTTCTTGTGTTGTTGCTCAATACGTGCTTCGGCATCATGAAGGCTCAGTTTAAGCTTAGATACCTCATCTGTGACTTTCGTGGGTGAAGTGTCTCTAATGTTATCAAGCAATAAAGAAAGTCTTTGAATTTCGACTTCATGACTTTTGATTTTGTCCTTGGCGTGTTTGTATTTACCAATGATCTTTTTGTGATCATCGAGTAAATCGGTGAAAGCATCGCCAAGTTCATCAAAAGAGAAGTCGTCAAGAGTTTCGTTTGATACCTTATCGGATGTCGCCATTAGGCTCACATTAGCCGTATCTTAAGGAGATTCCTTTTCTTCCTCGGAGTCACTAGCTTCGCTTTCATGCCAAATGCTCGTGTTGGCATATTTCTTTGAGGAGGTCTTCTTGTATGGCTTCTCATAGCGGTTGCTCTTCTTCAAGAATGGACAGTCTTTTCGGACGTGTCCAGTCTTCTTGCAACCATAGCAGGTTGGCTCTTCTTCTCCATCTTCTTGTGGTTCCTTCTTTCTTCGATTGAAGCGAAGGAATTTCTTGAAGTTGCGGACCATAAGAGCTTGATCTTCTTCTTCTGAGTTGTCGTCATCCGTCTCTTCGGGTTCAGCCCTTCGTCGGTGAGCCTTGAGTGCGATTTTCTTAGCCTTAGGAGCAGGCTCTTCGAAGTCCTTGAGGTCGAGCTCATGAGTCATTAGCTTTTCCATCAAGGTCTCCATGGACATGGTTGTGAGGTCATTTCCTTCTATGATGGCTGTCATCTTAGGGTTCCAAATCTTTGGTAGCCCCCTAAGTAGCTTGCGAATCTTCTCATGATTTGAATATTGCTTGCCGAGCGAAGACAGGGGGTTGATGATGTCGAGGAATCTTGTGAACATTTGCGTGATCGTCTCATTTGGTTTCATCTTGAAAGCCTCGTATTCTTGAGTGAGACAGCTTATCTTTGATTCCTTGACTTGGGTAGTTCCTTCATGCGTCACTTCTAGAAGTCTCCATACTTCGTGAGATGTGGTGCATGTAGATACCCTGTTGAACTCATTCCTGTCTATAGCACAGAATAAAGCATTAATAGCTCTCGCATCTAGACTTGCCTGTTTTTTCTCCTCGTCAGAATACTTGTCATGTGATTTCTCAACAAGATCACCGTTGACAACTATTCTGGCGGGCTTTTTGTAACCGTCAGTGACGATAGTCCACAGGTCAAAGTCTAGCGACTTGAGATAAAAACTCATCCTTGTTTTCCAATACGTGTAGTTAGTTCCATCAAATAGGGGAGGCCTATGAGTGGACTGTCCTTCACCGTGATTGGAAATCAAGGATTGTGTGGTTGCCATGGATCAGCTCTAGGATGTAAGTCCTTGTAAAGAGAACAGAGCTCTGATACCAATTGAAGAACAGATGGCAACTCTAGAGGGGGGTGAATAGAGTTTATAGCGATAATAGCCAATTAAAAAATTCAACTCTTTCACAATCTAAAAAATAATCAGAGTAAATACGGAAATAAATAAGGAGCAAGAAAGCATACGCAAACACAGCCGATTTTAACCTGGTTTCCTTCGTGGAGGACTAGTCCAGGCCTGAGAACTCTAGCTCAGGATTAAATCCACTATTTGTGAAATAGTAGTTACACCCCATGCCTTTTCTTCAGAAGAGCACGTCAACTTCTTACAATGGATCGCAGTGGCGATGCTTGAAATTTTCCAAGCTACTTCTTGAACTCTTGCACAAAACTCCTAACTGAGAGATGCTGAGCACTCGAGACTTAGGAAACTTGTGGCTAGTAGATGAGGAAGGGTATGGCTTATTTTGAGCTTAAGAGAGAAGAGAAGAGAAGATTGGATGGTTTGAAATGAGAGAATTCTAGGCCTATTTATAGGTTTTTATCAGGCAGAATTCGGCCAAAATTCTGGTAGGAATTTCAAAAATTTGGCCGTTGGACAACTAGCAACCAGCCAGCCCTAAAAATTAGGGTGCTGATTTTTAGGGGACAGAGTTCGGCCCGAACTCTGTGTGGAGGCAGAGTTCGGCCCGAACTCTGTCTCCAGAGCACAGAATTGGTCCAAGGGTCCAATGGGCTATTTTTGTATGTGGAGCTTTATAGATTTTGGATGGGTTATGGGTTGAGTCTCAGGAGCCCAGCATAACTCAGCTTACAATCATTCTAGACTCAATAAAATATAAAAGTACAGACTCAAAAACTATTTGTAATACAAAGCTGAGCAGTCGTCTGACTTGAACTAGATGTAGTCGTCGTGTGTCGTATTGAATTATCACAAGTATTATTTAGTCAATGTTATCAATATTTGGTTGACTGTGACTTTGTGTCAACACACGTTGTCCATTTTGTCGGGGTGCATGCCGTATTGAAAAGTTTTCTAAAGTTTTGATAGTTTTTAACACTGTTTTTCCCTAAACTTTAGGAGCAAAAATCTTTACATATAGTGAATGAAAATTTAATCTACCAGAAGGGTATTGAAGAGCTATACGTGGTCTAGAACTTTGTTCAGAAAGTTTTCAAAAGATCCTACTGATGTGTTCGAAATTTGTTTCCAAACATGGGTACTTGGAAGTCGATTTCTGTCAATTGTGACAGTAGATTTTTGTCAACTTTGTATCGATTTCTCCAGGGAATCGATGCCTTAGAAAATTTTCTACTTGCTGGAGTTTGAAGGGGTTATATCATCTATATGTAGGACTTTACAAATCAAGAATTAATCGAGTATGCCAATAGGAAATCGAACGGTAATGTTAGTACCTCGTGGTTCTGACCAAGAACTGGGCGCGGTGCTCCCGACAGGATTTCGGCGGTGTGGGGCAATCGACGGTGGCAAAAAGGTGTCGTGCAGGGGTGTTGGTGGTCGAGGCTTGCTCTGGGGTCACAGCGGCTGGGTTGGAGAGAAGTTTGTGATTTTTCGAGATGGTAGAGGCCACAATGTTCGTGAGCCTCGCGTATATATACGCGATTTCAATCTAATTTACGTTCAGATTTTATTCCGTTTTAGGTTAGGATTCGAATAAGTTTTTGAGCAAATTCGTGGGGGTTCAAAGGGTCTACACACATAAAAAAATCGAAATGAGATAGGCCAAGATTTTGATAATGATTTGATTCAAATCCTCTTCGGATTCGGCCTCCTATTCACGCGTATGGGGTCGGGCCAATGAGACCACTGTAGCAGCTACAGTAGCTTCAAATTTTTTTCCCCTTAGTTTCCTATACTCTACTGGGAGCTCAGTTAAAATGCAATTATATACATATATTAAAAATATATATATACTTTACCCATTATGTATTGTAATTTATATAACACTATATATATGTAAGTATAGGTATAACCTTGTATGCATACTTGTACCCAATAAATTCTTTTAGAAATTTTTTCTAAAACATTGTAAACTTCATAACTACTTAATAGACATTTGTGGAGCTTAATACCTAAGTAATACCAAATCCTAATTCTTGCTATCTCTTGGTTTTATACAGTACATCAGTCAATTGATTAATAATTAAATAAAGTAAGGTACCATACAATATTAAATACAATATAAAAAGAGGTTTATAATTTAGGGGGTTTTACATCCTATCCAACTTAAAAAAAAAAATTTGTCCTCGAAATTAAGCTAACGATAGTGGGGTATGCAATGCAATGCGAATGAACACGAACTAACATATAAAGGTCGTACCTTGGTTTTTGAACAAATACGGGTAGTTTATATAAAAAGGAGAGCCAACATTTGGCTCCATTCCTATAAAGAACTATTGGTTCAAGGCTCTACTCAACTTATAAAAGTTGGCTAACCGAGAGAATCGTCTTCTGAGAGGAACTAAAAGGTACATGGGGTTTCATGTTGAATAGATCCATCTTGGATTTAAGCTATATTAGTGGGACAAAATCTCGTAAGATCAATCTATACCATCCTTACTGGGCTATGGTAGCCTAGAACAAGTTCTAACTCGAGAGGTTGGGCTAGTTCTGAATTAGATTGGTTAGATAGGTGTCGTAGGTCTGAAAAATGTGCCTTCCTTGACTTTTGGGTATAAGTAGCACACGGGGACTCAATTGAGTGGCATACTAGGGGCATGTTCATAGCGTGCTTCGAGCAGGTTGTAACTATATATTGGGTCGAAAGAATTGAGTCAAGATTGGGTCTCTAACTGAGGTAGGGAAGTTCATCGGCATTACGGTAGGCCTTATAGTTGGCCTTCTTAACCTGAAAGTTGCATCATAAAAATAGAGTAAAAGAGGACGTGTTTTAGTAGGACATGATATGTATACATGAAGGTGGAGTCTTCTATGTCTTGCATATGAAATTTGTTGGAAGGTAACAGCTGGTCTCGTGCTCTGAATATTAATGTCACGGTAAGGGACACCAAAGGATCAAATTAGAAAGTGGGAGTTCATGAGGCACTAATTTAGCGTCCTAATGGGAACCACTTATGCTAATCAATCGGCAATAATAATACATCTAAAATGTAGAGGGGCCTTACAGTCTATGTCCTTCCGTAATTGATTCATAGAAGTTAACGAAGACACCGTTCTATGGTTTAATGAAGTTAGAATGATTCAAGTCGGGATATCATACCTCAAATTTTTATTATGGAAGAATACTACGATGTAATAGAAAACGTGATACGGTAGACATGAATCAAGTTTGAAGACCGTACTTCGATTTTAAACAGAAGTAAATGATTGTATAAATATAGCTTGTATGGCTATAGATGGTATGGCGAACTGAGGGGGACATTCCAGGTCTATCTTCCCTCAATACGAGCATCTTTCTTTACGAAATTAGTAAAGGCAAAAACAACAAGCATTCCAGGGAGAGGGGATCGAATACGAATACGGGGTTCTAGAGACGAATTAATAGTTTAAGATAGGTTGTCAAGGCAGTTGCGGACGAGATCCTAGAGTCATCTATATCTCAATCCACGTAGGATAATCAAATGAAGAGCGAACCCAGTGCACTAAGGTTGATTAGACCACAATACATTGATTTTAATTAGACAATATATTAGTGGGCGTCCCCAATAAACATATGTCATGAACAAGTTCGATAAAGGATAAGCTTGCAAAAACTAAGCTATAATTGTGGCGTTAGTCAAGTTAATCAAAATATAAGTATATAGGATTTATGATTGAATGAAAACACAAGTAGTTCAAGGATTAAGAAACTAAGTCGTGTTCGGTGTTCATGCTTACACAGTCATCCTACTGTCTGATTTTTTTGGCCTTGGCTAAACTCATGATGCATGGATCTTTTGTCAAAAATCATGATAACAGAAAATATGACAATTAAAATCACAACTGCCATGATTTTCCTTTTTGTTTCCACATTCTCCACTGCTAGCGAGAAGGCATGTCCGAAACTCTGACTGGGGTCCTGAGCTCTAGCCTTGTTGTACTGTACACCTTGGGGGAGGTAATGGTGGGCGAGGTGCTGAAGCTTTAGGCCTCAAGGCCTGATGTGCATGTACTAGTGCCTGCTGCTCTGGGCAATCTCTGGCCAAGTGTTGACCCGATCCATATCTCATACAAACCCCAGGCCTAGTCCACAGTCATTCATGATATGACCTTGCTTTCTACAAAAGTTGCAAGTGGGCTTCTGGTAGGGCGTAGTCCTCTGCTGGTACTGTCCTGTAGACCTCCTGATTAGTCAATCCTGGGTAGCTCTATCCAGTACAACTGTTGGTGTATGACGTCTTGATGTTTGTTGTTGCTCCTTGCGAAGAATCTTCTGAGCACGAGCTTTCTCCAAGACAGCCGAGTGGGAGACTCGAGACTGTGTAGTCGTATAAGACTTGAGCTCTGGTGCAAGCCCCTTATGGAATCTTTCCATCTTCTCTAACTCTGTCGGGATCAATCCCACACCAAATCTACTCAGGTGATTGAACTCTGAGTCGTACTCATCAACTGTCATATTTCTTTGCTTCAGATGAAGGAACTGGTCTTATGGACCGTCTCGAACAGGAATGAGGAAGAATCTCTCATAGAAAAGATCATAGAACTGCTTCCTTGTGATCCCAGTGCCTAATCGCCTTTCTTCCGCCTTCCACCAGTGGTGAGCATTATCTTCTAAAAGTAGGTCCACTGCTGTCATCTAATCACGTGTTGGCAACAGGGATGCCTTCAGTAGCTTCTCCGTGCTAATAAGCCATTGAGACACCTCTAGTGGCTTCTCCATTCCTCTGAAGGGCTTGGGGTTCATGTCTGTCACCCTCACTTTCCTAAATAAGGGTAATATGGTCATTTCCATTATTTTTAATATTTAAATATGTAGGCCTCAAAAATGAAGTCACGCTGAGTTGATCAGAACAAGTCACGCAGAGTGATCCGAGAAGCAGCACAAAAGATACGCTAAGTTCTGCATGGCCATCTCCTTTAGAAATCATGCAGAGACAGCTCAGCCATACGTCAGAATCATAATGACTGACAACACAGTAGTCGAGAAACGTCTCCTCGTATGCCACGTATGCACAGAATTCGAGAGATCATCGCCGTCTTTTGCGTGATTTTCGAAATCTTCCTTAGCAAGACTCACTCTTCACCAAGTTGGCGTGACTTTGGGTCTTATCTTCATTTAATGCGGCTGACAATATAATCAATGTCAGAGATTTTGTGTCAGACGAAGCGTGCCAAATCAAGACAGCTGGCGGTTTGCGTGGATTCTGAACCTTCTCCTTCCTCAAGTTTGCGTGGATTTTTGAGTTATTCTTCTCAAAGCCTGCGTGAATTCTGAAGTATTCTTCTTCAAAGCTTGCGTGGATTTCGCCTTCAACGAGTCTGCGTCAACAAAACTGCGTGGATTTTTGCCTTCAGCAAGACAGCGTGGATTTCATTTCAACTGGAGTACGTGGCAGCCATGCCACCGATCTCTCTCTCGCGTGCCCAGTAACTTGCACACGACCCATGCACTAATGCCATGTGTCCAACAGTTACGGGCCACGTCCAGTAACTACTCACTAACCCTGCGTGTATTTAGAGTCTGCGTGACTTTTCAAATGCACCAGTGGTGAGGTAGTTATCTTTTCAGTTACTGTTTTGACTCTATAAATAGAGTTCTTTTTCTCATTCATGGTACAGATACATTGATATCTACTGTCAAAATTTTGAGAGCTTTTCTTCTTCGCATAGTCCAAAGGATAAAGCGATCGTCTTCTAGATCGGATTCCTACAGTTGTAATTTTCCCAGATACAAAATAAATAAAGTGAATTTATTTATGGAAAACAAATTGGCGACTCTGCTGGGGAAAACCATCTCCTCTTCTGAGATGGTAACAACTCAATGCGATACTTCGTCTATCGGCTCGACGAAGAAGGTGATGACGATCAAATTCGATCAACTCGCCTATGAAGAAATGCAGCGGGCTAAGGGTGGCAAGCCCATTCCAGCCTCCATTATCACTGCCAAGTCGAAGGGACACTCTGTCTATGTCCCTAAGAATCAGTTGGCAGTCAATGGTGAAGTCTCTGCCACAGTGTCTACTCCTAACACTGGCAAGAACTCCATTGCAAGCACGCACACTCTTGTGCGCTCGAAGATGACAGTAACTAAAAGTCACGTTGACAGTACTGGCTCCTTAGCCGAATCTGTTCCAGCGTGCAAATTCAATTCTAAAAGTCACGCTGGCAGTACTGGCTCTTTAGCTGAATCTGTTCCAGTGTGCAAATTCAATTCTAAAAGTCACGCTGACAGTACTGGCTCTTTAGCCAAATCTGTTCCAGTGTGCAAATTCAACTCTAAAAGTCACGCTGATAGTACTGGCTCCTTAGCCAAATCTATTCCAGTGTGCAACCCCACATTCAAAAGTCACGCTGACAGTACTGGCTCCTTAGCCAAATCTGTTTCAGCGTGTAATTCTAAAATCAAAAGTCACGCTAACAGCTCTGGTTCTTTAACCAAGTCTGTTTCAGCGTGTATTTCATCAGAGAAGAATAACTCCTTAGTTATCTCTTCTTCTTCACCGAGTTCTACTAGAACTGGGGGTGGTCTTCCACACAAAGTCCCTTCGAAAAGGAATAACTCTTTAGTTGTTTCTTCTGCTCCTGTAGTTTTTACTCCAGGAACAGCTTTGACTGATACTTTTGTTAGTCAAAGGAAAGGAGATGGTCTTTTGACTACTCTTCCTTCTGGACATTCTATGTCTCAACATCTGTATGAGTCTAAGAAGAAACATTCTTTAATGTCTTCTTCTTTGATTTCTTCAAATTGGGCACAGAATCTGTCCATTAAAGAGGGTCTGTTACCAACTCCTAATCAAGGGAGTGGTTTAACTCTTCCTTCTCTGCAAATATCCAGATCAATGGAAGGAAAACTCCATATTTCCAAAATTAATATGTTACCTTCCACTGATTTTTGAACAAAACTCAGCACTTCTGGTGTTAAGAAACCATACCAATTGGATATGAAGATAAAAGATCCAGATGCAGACTATGCAAGAAATTATGTGGCTCACATTAATCACTCTTTGTATAATCAAGAGCCATCAAGACCCAAGAACAGGAAGTATATTCCTCAATCTTCACAAATAGATTTACGGGAATATCTTCAACAGAAAAGAAGGAGTAATTCTATATCAAAGGAACATGCTGAATGTGACTTCTATCCAAGAGTCATAATTCAGGGCAGATGTGAATCAACAGTTCAAGGCCATGGTGATCATACTGAATGTGACTTCCAGCCAAGAGTCACAATGCAATACAGATGTCAAAATAAACGACAGTCTGTCTTTAATAGGATTCAGTATAAACCTATGCCTGATGAAGATGAGCCTTTGTTTGCCTCTGTCAACATGACTTCTCGGGACACCGGGGGTAGAGTTGATAGTCCAGATGGAGTATATAAAAACACCAGAGCAAGAGTCCTGGCTTCTAGTCAAAGAAATTTGATCCCTGAAATTGATTCTGAATTTCTTGGAGAATCTAACTTCCCACCTCTTCCTACTGGGGGTAATTCTCCTATAGTTGACTTTGATACACGAAGCAATGATTCAGAGCATACAACATCTACTAGTTCATCAATAATCCCTCATACAGTCACGACTTACATGGTTGATGGGAATACTGATGAACCCTCTTCTTCCCTGACTCCTCAAGATCAAAGAATTGCTTCTTTGGAACAGCAAATGAAATCTATGACTGACACAATGAAGTCAATGTATGAACTCATGACAGCTCAGTTGCAAAATCGACAGACTGTATCAGATGCCATACCAGTTGATACTGATATAAGTCCAGTACAAGTTCCTCCAGCAGTACAATCCAATACTCCTGGACCTGCTCAACCAAATCCTAGTCTCTCTGGAGCTGGGGGTAGTGCTTACAATGCTGTTCCTCCTCCTAACTATTCTCTACAAGCCACAACTCCACAATCTTCGGGAGTTGTCTCTGAAGAATTGAAAAATCTCAAAACTCAATTCGAGGCATTCAAACAGAAGGATGGGCATCAAGCAGCCTTATCCGATAGAATGGAAGCAAGTATCATATCCTCCTAAATACAAGCCTCCTACTATCTCATTCTATGATGGAACCACTTCTCCAAGTCAGTTTATCAATCACTTTGAAGTAATGACTGATCAATTACAACCAAGTGATGCCCTCCTTACTCGGGTATTTATTGGATGTCTCAAGGGAACGACTTATGAATGGTATAGAAGTCTCCCAGATGGGAGTATTACCTCATTTGCTGGTTTCAAACAGATATTTCTTGAAAGGTTCTATGAAGGGCTTAATGACATGACTATGTCTGCTCTTATTAGAATCAAGCAGAAAAATAATGAATCTACAGAGGAATACATTGAACGGTTTCGAAGAGAAGCTCTGAAGATGCCTCTTGGAACTCCTGATGCTGTCACCATTGACACGTGCAAATCAAACTTGTTGCCAATCATCAGTATGTGGACAGGGTCCACTCAATTTCAAGATTGGCCTTCCTTCATAATCAGTGCTAAAGCTGCAGAAATCAGTGCTGAAACCTTCAAAGGTTTAGGAGTGCACATGACTCCTAAAGAAACAGGACAAGGAGCTAACAATAAAAATAATGCTCGCAAAGGAAAAGAAACTCTAGAAGTTAATCTTCAGAGCAAAGATGCATCGAATGTTCAAACTCCTGCCTCTACAACTCAACAATCAAGAACACCTCGCCCCAGAGAAGAATATTCTTTTGATGACGATGATGTCCTTGGTATCTTTGAATGTCTGCTGAAAGGTAATAAAATACAATTACCAGAGATCAAGAAACCTGATGAAGCTGGTAAAACAGATCATCCTAAATACTGTCCATATCACAGAATGCTGGGTCATACAATTCGTACATGTTATGTATTGAAAGGAAAGATCCAAGAAATGATTAAATCTGGAGCTATCTCTCTTACTCCAAAAGAGAAGACCGTCACCTCCAACGTCGTCTCTATACAATTTGGAAATTTCCCTCCTCAACTCCTTGAAAGTGGGATTATTCCTATTCCCAAGGCAACTCTTGACATAGTGAATCTTCCTCCTCCACAGTTTGAAGGATTAGTGCCAATCACTTTGGAAACAGGGGAAATCATGTGGATCCATCCTGATCTAGTGGCAGATTTTGAATCGCCTTCTCCTCAAAAGATTTCTTCTCAAAAATCCAAGAAGGCTGGAAAGATCAAGTCATGTCATATGACTTCTCTTGGGTCTACTTCTGACACAGAGCCAAAAGATAAAGAAGAAGCACTTGTTAGTGCTACTCGAACGGGGAAACCTTACCTAAAGGATTATTCTAAAAATCCTGAAGATCCTACTGATATCCCTTCAGATGCTAAAGATGCTCCTAATGTTCCTCCCGAGAAAGAACCATCTACTGAACCTGTTCCTCCCAAGCCTACGGCTCTGGAGAAAGGCAAACAACAGGCTCGGTTTGATAAGCCAATCAAGAAGTCTTCTCCTCTTGGACTTCAGAAGCCTTACAACTTCGACATATTGGCTCAGCTTGCTAATACTCCCGCTAGAATGTCCCTTTTTGAGCTTCTACGTCTTTCCAAAGAGACTCGGGAGACGTTAAGTGAAGCACTTCTACAAGCTGACTCTTGTCTTGCACAATTGAAGAAGCCGGATGCGGAACCTGCCACTTGCTTACATTGCAACAGTGTACTGGAGATTATCCCAAATATCACCTTTACACAAGACGACATGTTACTGGAGGATAATCGATATGATCGACCTCTCTACTACACTGGTTATATTGATACGATGAAGATAGATCGTATTCTCATTGACCCAGGGTCTGCTATAAGCATAATGCCAAAGAGTTTGTTGGATGAACTAAAAATCCCTCTTCACAAGCTCTCCAAGACGATTACTACTATCTTGGGATTCAATCAAAGCCGAAGTGAGCCTTTGGGAAAGATTCATCTGAAGCTTCAGATAGGTGATTTCAGATCTAAAGTTACTTTCTATGTGATCGAGATCGCGGGATCCTATAATCTTCTTCTGGGGAGGCCCTTTCTTCATGAAAATAATGTGGTGCCCTCTACTCTTCATCAATGTTTTAAGTACATTGATAGCAATGGAAGAGTACAAAAAGAAGTTGCTGATATAAATCCCTTCCATGGCGTTGAAGCTTATTTCAATGATTCCCGAATGTATAAAGAAGAATATACAAGGATCATACAAGCTATGGAAAAAGAAGATGCACAAAGTGAGACTTTAATAATCCCTGTTAAATGTCGAACTACTCAGCAACAATCTCCTAAACCCTCTGGAGAAGATTCTTTCATCATTCCAGTGAGTGGACGGATCTCTCCGTTACCTCAGTCATCTACTCAGAATACACTGATCATTCCTGTCAGTGGGCGTACTACAGTTCCTGTACCTTCACAAGATACTCTGCTAATTCCAGTTGGAGGGCGGACTACTCTTCCTACTCAAACTTCAAGGGAGCTCACCTCTTCTGAGCCATTTGTTATCGATCTTAATCGAAACAAAGCTTCTTCTTCTTCTCCTTTAGTCATTGACTTGGCTAAAATCTCTAAGGCTCAGTCTTCTCCCAATATAAATATTGCTGCTTTTACATTTAATGAAAAGTCTCCACCTTCGCAGTACGTTGATGTGTGTAATTATGTTCATAGTTATTTACATCTGTTAGATGACTTGAACACAATAACCATAGGAGTTGTACAGACTGTTCATACAGATGTATCTCTAGAACCTGTACAATCTTCATACTTTCTAGTTCCCAGCAGAAAGCCAGGAGACATTCCAATATTCTTCTACAAAGGGCCTCAAAATCCTTCTGATCTTGAAGATGATGACAAAAATGATGATACTGGAAGATTACAACTACGTCGTTATAGTCAGCAATCTAGAGACATCATCAAAAATATGGGCTATGACTTCAGGATTGGCCTTAATAATGGAAAAGGAAGAAAAATGCCTGTCCGGATTCCTCCTTTGAAATATGGAAGGACGAAATGCGGATTGGGTTATACTGCTCCTACTCCTTTCACCAACATTATCCATGAAGATCTTGAGTCTGACGAAGATAAGAGATCCGATTCTTCTAGTACCACTTCTTGGGATTCCGATACGAGTATCGGTGACTTCTACTGCAACCTTCTGTCTTCCAATATGGTTTCCATTGACCATTCTGAAGAAAGTGATGAAGACGAAGAAGAGTTTGAAATCTCACCTGAATCAGAACAGTGGGCCCAAAGATTAGATAATCAATGGGAGTTCCGTTTCGAACAAAAAGAACCTCCGACTGAAGATAAACTTGTTCAAATAGATGTTGGTGAAGAGGGGTCTCCCAAACCAATATTCATCAGTGAAAGTCTTTCAGAAACTGATAAGAAAGACATGATCAAACTCATTCGTGAATACATCGATGTCTTTGCTTGGAGTTATGAGGATATGCCAGGGCTTGATCCTCAAATTGCAACTCACAAGCTCAACATCTTGCCGAATGCTAAACCGATCAAACAACAACAGCGACGATTTCGTCCGAACATCATGGATGCAATTGAAGCTGAAGTCAATAAACTCATTACATCTGGGTTTATTAGAGAGGAACAACATCCCGATTGGGTGGCTAATATTGTTCCTGTTCTTAAAAAGACTGGCAAGATCAGAGTATGCATAGACTTTCGCGATCTCAATGCGGCATGTCCTAAAGACGAATTCCCTCTACCAATCACTGATGTCATGGTTGATAATACCTGTGGATTTGAACGAATGTCATTCATGGACGGGTATTCTGGGTATAATCAGATCAAAATGTTCCCAGAAGACGAGAAGCACACTTCTTTCAGAACGCCGATTGGTACATACTGTTATACAGTTATGCCATTCGGTCTCAAGAATGCAGGAGCAACTTATCAACGAGCTATGAGTACTATATTCCGTAAACATTTGTGGAAAACAGTCGAATGCTATGTTGATGATATTGCAGTCAAAAGTCGACAAAAGGAGGATCATATCCAAGATTTGAAGACTATATTTAATCTAATGCGTAAGCATCAATTAAAGATGAACCCTACTAAGTCCTTCTTAGGCGTCTCTAGTGGTAAATTTCTCGGCTTTGTCATTACCTCTAAAGGTATACACGTGGATCCCGAGAAGATCAAAGCCATCCAAGAGATGCGTCCTCCACGCACCTTAAAAGAGCTACGAGGATTTCAAGGAAGAATTGCTTATATCAGGAGATTTATCTCTAATTTATCAGGACGTTGCAGACCATTCAACAAACTTATGAAGAAAGGTGTCTCTTTTGTCTGGAATGATGAATGTCAGAAAGCATTCGATGATATAAAACAATATCTGATGAGCCCTCCAGTATTGGTACCTCCCGTCTCAGGAATACCGTTCCTCCTCTATACTCGAGCAATGAGTCATTCATTGGGTGCATTACTCGCTCAAAAGAATCAAAATAGTCATGAACAAGCCATTTATTATCTCAGTCGCACTATGACCGGAGCTGAACCTCGATATTCACCAGTTGAAAAAGAATGTCTAGCCTTGATGTTTGCTGTCCAAAAGACACGTCATTATATCATTGGTCAGACTATTCATGTCATCTCCAGGATCAATCCTATACGGATCATGATGAAGAAACCCAGTATTTTGAATTCTCGATTGGCTAACTGGGGAATCCTACTTGCTCAGTATGATATGCACTATATTCCTCAGAAATCAGTCAAGGGACAAGCTTTAGCTGATTTTCTGGCTGCTCACTCAATTCCAAAAAATTCAAAACTCTATGATGAAATCCCAGATGAAGTCCTAGATTCGAATCAAATTGCTGAAGAAGATCCTACTTGGCGTCTATTCTTTGATGGAGCGTCAAGAATTGGTCCTAATGGCGATATTGTTGCTGGAGTTGGAATTGTTCTTGTATCGCCAGAAGGTCTTGCCATCCAAAGAGCTTATTCTCTCGATCAGTCGTGTTCAAACAATATAGCTGAGTACAACGCATTGCTTATTGGTCTTCAACTCGCTAAACATCTGAATATTCAACATTTGGAGGCGTATGGAGACTCTAAACTTATTGTCAATCAGATCAGGGGTACTTATGAAGTTCGCCATCAAGATCTGGTTCCTTATCATAGAGTGGCCATATCTATGGCCTCATCATTTAAGGAATTCTTCATTGAACATGTTAGGCGAGCATGTAACACAGAAGCTGATGCTCTTGCTAATCTTGCAGCGGTGCTGGCTATCCCAATCAGACGGCAACAAATGATTGTTGTTCATAGTCGAGAATTATTTCATCTTGAAAATAACCTGACTCTAGGACTTCCAGTTGACATTGAAGAATCAACATCTCATGACGTCAACACAACAAGAGGATTTGGATTTAGTCGTAAATCGATATCATCTTCATCCGATTCCAGCATGGAATTCATCTTCAGTAACTCGACTGAGAATCAGAATACGGATAAAGATTGGAGACTTCCTTTTTTTAGATCTTGTATTGTATGATATTCTTTCGGACGATCCAAGTGAGGCAGCATCTATCAGACGACGATCACTCAGATTCTATTACAATCATACAACAAAGACCTTATATCGTCAAGCTTATGATGGTTTACTCCTTCGGTGCATTGCCGGTGATGAAGCCCAACAAGTTATTCGTGAAGCACATGATGGAATTTGTGGAGCGCATCAACCTGGGCCAAAACTTCAAGACCGTATTCGACGGATGGGTTATTATTGGCCAACTATGGTATCAGATGCCATTGAATATGCAAGGAAATGCAAAGCTTGCCAAATCCATGCGGATTTTATACATCAACCTTCGAAATTTCTACATCCGACGGCAGCATCATGGCCCTTCGAAGCTTGGGGCATGGACATTGTCGGCCCGATCAATCCTCCATCATCTAAAGGTCATCGGTTCATTCTCGTAATAACCGATTACTTCTCCAAATGGGCCGAAGCTATTCCTTTATGTGAAGTTAAGACGTCTAATGTCATCAGCTTTATTAAGCACCATGTCATCTACAGATTTGGTGTTCCTCGACGCATTGTTCATGATAACGGACCACAGTTCGTCAGCCAAAAATTTACTCGATTCTGTGACGATCACCGGATCAATAATGTTGCTTCTACCGCATATAATCCAGCAGCTAACGGATTGGCAGAAGCTTTCAACAAGACTATCATCAAACTCCTAAAGAAGTTTGTCTCCACTAACAAACGTAATTGGAGTGACAAGCTCGGGGAATGCTTGTGGGCTTATCGTACTACAGTCCGTAAAGCTACTAAGTGTACACCTTTCTCTCTGGTGTATGGATCTGAAGCTGTTCTTCCATTAGAGATTCAAATTCCTTCTTTAAGGATAGCAATCGCTAATGAACTCACTGCCGAAAATAATGATCGTCTTCGACTTCAAGAATTGGAGGCTCTGGATGAAAAACGGTTATCTGCTCAACAGAATATTGAATTCTATCAAGCTAGAATTTCAAGGGCTTTTAACAAGAAAGTCAGAATTCGAACATTTCAGAAAGGAGAACTTGTGCTTACTGTCAGACGCCCGATGACTATGACACACATGAGTAAGGGCAAGTTTGATGCAAAATGGGAAGGTCCATTCATTGTCAATAAGATCTTTTCTAATGGGGCTTATCAACTCACTACTCTAGATGGTAAAGCCACTATGATGCCCATCAAAGGCAAATTCTTGAAGAAGTACTACGTCTAATATTTCTATCAAAATTGTCCTCCCATCACTCTCCAGCTGTTTCATTGTTCTTTTCGAAGAATCATTCTGATATCTATTATCCCCAGTGGAGATAGGTATTCTACTTTGTATCGTTTTCTCAACAAATTTGATATCCAGAAAATCATGTCCATATTACCTCTGAATTTTCTATCTCAATATCATATTTATGAAAATGATATTTAGTCTTTCTGATTTCTGAGTCAAAAGATTAATGAATAAAGGCAAAAATATAAAAATGGAAAGGATATATCGTAAACAAAGTTTCCTTAAACGGAGTTTATTTGAGACAAATCCCTCAAGAAGAAAAAAAAGGTACATCATCATGGAAGATCATTATGATCCCTTTCATATTTGGGACGAGGACCACATACATAATCAGTAAAAGAATTGAACACATCTTTTCCTGACCGCACCAAGAATTGACAGGCAGCCAGCCTCATTGCTTCTTCTTCTTCGGTTTCTCCTGGTTCGACCAGGAAGTCCAGGATATCTTTTGGCGGCTTGGGAGTAGACGAGCTTTCGCCCATTTCCTTCTTCTGCGGAGGTGGATGTTCTTTAACACCTTCAGTAGCTTCAAGGGCGACTTCAGCCTTCTTTATGTTCTCTTCAGAAGACATTGTGGATAAAATGCGTTCCTTCTATTCAAATATATGCTCTATTTATAGGCATATGGTTACAAGGATCGAAGGGACGTATTCTTTCCCGATACTCAGTTCATCTATTCATTTCTCATATTCATCCGACGTTTCACATGTTCATTAATACTTGACGGTTCGTCCGTTCATTTATTACATTCATTCGACAGTTCATCTGTTCATCATTTCTTAACAGTTCATCCGTTCATAATCTTCTATCAGTTCATTAAGTGGGGATTCGTTATTTATCATGTTTTTATAACCTCTGAATTAATTCCGAATCTGTTTACTCATTTGTCATGTTTGACCTCTGCATAGAAATCAATCTATTTTCTTTCGAGTTCCTATATATTATCATGTCCATAATACCTCTGATAATATCATATACTCTAAAACAGAAAAGATGATTTTATTATCTATCATGTCCACAATTCATCCACAAATACAAATCATTGAGCATAGAAGAATTGTCATTTTCATTCCCATTTCACCACAAAAAGTCTATTACATTTCTTAGACTTTCTTACAAATCATAATGGAAATCTATTACAAATCTTGGATTTTCATTTTATGTACAACTGAGATCAATTTCTTCTTGGATCTTCTCTGGCAATCTCGTTGTTTGTGGCAATTCCTGGGTGTCCAGCAGGAATCAAACTCTGGTCTTATCTCTCAGACGAGAGGAGAACCACAGAGTAGGGCAACACGAAAATGTGTTGCTGCCAATACAACTGGTGGATTAGGAGCGACCTTTCAGAGGAGACAGGAATGTATCCAACCTTGGGATACAATTCCTAGTTCTCCCGTAAAAGGAACTCTACTACCCGATTTCTCGGTAGTAGAGTTGACTCCACCATCCAACTCTCGTGTATAAAGGCTCTTCCTACCATCTAAGGAAGACCCTTCTATCCCACGAAGAGTTCTGAGTTGTCTGATGTACGCGTCAAAAGCGTATGAGCTCCCTGATGTTGGTGTCAGCAGGATATTCTCCACAGCATCCACATCACCAATGCCAGTTCTGAAGAAGGTTTTCAGCCAAAATTCTGCAAGAAATAGTAAAGAAAAATCAGTCAACAGAAACTGGCCAAGCAAAGACAGATGCATTTTGTTCATTCCAGGAAGATGAATTTGTAAACAAAAAAATTCGATGCGTGTATATGAACTTACCACTGAGTTTGCTGCTAAGGATTGACAGACCCATGTCTGGTAGCATGCACAGAGATCTGACATCAGACAACATGGCTTTCCTATTTTCTTCTCACAGAAAATTTATTCTCAGAAGAGAGGAAGAAGAATGGGAAGATGAGTTTGTGTGGAGTTCATCCATCTATTTAAAGGATCAAGTGCAGGTCTATTCTTGGAAAAGATCCGCATAAATAGCGCTTGTAAATTGTGGAATGAGTGTCACGTGTACTTCGGGAGACAGTGCAACATTGGAAACAGTCAAAGTGTGCTAATTAATATTCTTCATTAAAAGGCACGCAGATCAAACACAAAAGTTGTACTTCATTCTTTAAACAGGCACTGATGGCCTTACAAAAAGACAAAAAAAAGTGCAACAAAAGCGTAGAAAGTTACGCCCTATTTTCCAGAGCGGCTAAGTTTGATGCCTAACTCCTCTACACTCTTAACTCCCAGGCGATGCAACAGAGTCTTGAGCATTTCACGCTTCTCCATAAGGCTCCGTCCATCAGAAGAAGACGAGCCATCCAATCCAAAGTAGCTCAAGAAATTCTTGGCTAACTGCGTGGAGTCGTCCTTGAGCTCGATGACGACAGGTTCGGGTTCTTTGCCCCCAAAAGTGGGGTCACCATGGGAACAAAAGCCCAACTTGCGTGCTTCCTCTTCGGCTGCTTCCTTTGGGGTCATATTTTCGGGAGATGAATGTCAAAACTGAGAATCTCTTCCTGTTTATATAACAGATCTCGTCGACAGTTCATATTCCACCATAAATTGGACGCAATCAGTCTCGGAGAACGAAGAGTCATTATGACATTTAATAAGTTCATTTGGATTTTTTCAAAGAACTTCGAAGTCTTTTCAACTTCCGAAAAATTTTGGAGCCATCTCAGCGTGACTTTAACTCATTTCATCATCTCTATTTTCAAAGTATTTCGAAAATATTTTATTATTTTTTCGAAAACTTTGAAGGGGGTTTTGTAGGCCTCAAAAATGAAGTCACGCTGAGTTGATCAGAACAAGTCATGCAGAGTGATCCGAGAAGCAGCACAAAAGATACGCTAAGTTCTGCCTGGCCATCTCCTTTAGAAATCACGCAGAGACAGCTCAGCCATACGTCAGAATCATAATGACTGACAACACAGCAGTCGAGAAACGTCTCCTCGTATGCCACGTATGCACAGAATTTGAGAGATCATCGCCGTCTTTTGCGTGATTTTCGAAATCTTCCTTAGCAAGACTCACTCTTCACCAAGTTGGCGTGACTTTGGGTCTTATCTTCATTTAATACGGCTGACAATATAATCAATGTCAGAGATTTTGTGTCAGACGAAGCGTGCCAAATCAAGACAGCTGGCGGTTTGTGTGGATTCTGAACCTTCTCCTTCCTCAAGTTTGCGTGGATTTTTGAGTTATTCTTCTCAAAGCCTGCGTGAATTCTGAAGTATTCTTCTTCAAAGCTTGCGTGGATTTTGCCTTCAACGAGTCTGCGTCAACGAAACTGCGTGGATTTTTGCCTTCAGCAAGACAGCGTGGATTTTATTTCAACTGGAGTACGTGGCAGCCATGCCACCGATCTCTCTCTCGCGTGCCCAGTAACTTGCACACGACCCATGCACTAATGCCATGTGTCCAACAGTTACGGGCCACGTCCAGTAACTACTCACTAACCCTGCGTGTATTTAGAGTCTGCGTGACTTTTCAAATGCACCAGTGGTGAGGTAGTTATCTTTTCAGTTACTGTTTGACTCTATAAATAGAGTTCTTTTTCTCATTCATGGTACATATACATTGATATCTACTGTCAAAATTTTGAGAGCTTTTCTTCTTCGCATAGTCCAAAGGATAAAGCGATCGTCTTCTAGATCGGATTCCTACAGTTGTAATTTTCCCAGATACAAAATAAATAAAGTAAATTTATTTATGGAAAACAAATATTTATTTAAATTATAATAGTTAATATAATTACTTTATTGATTTAAATATTATTTATATATATATATATATATATATATATATATATATATATATATATATATATATATATATATATATATATATATATATATTATTGAGTTATTAATAAAGTTTTTAAGTATATTTAATTAATATAAATACAAATATTTAATTTTATTTATAAATAATTTTAGGTTATTTTATTATATAAATATATATATTTATTGAGGGTTTTTATAAATGAATATATGTATACGTTATATATGTATGTATGTATATACGTGTATATATATATATATATATATATATATTTTTATATATATATATATATATATATATATATATATATATATATATATATATATATATATATATATATATATATATATATATATATATATATATATATATATATATATTTTAATATATATATATATATATATATATATATATATATATATATATATGGTAAACGGAACTTACCAAATTAAATATTTATATATATATATATATATATATATATATATATATATATATATATATATATATATATATATATATATATATATATATATATATATATATGGTAAAATATATATATATATATATATATATATATATATATATATATATATTTTACCATATATATATATATATATATATATATATATATATATATGGTAAAACGGAATATGAGCCATAGGCTCATATTCTTATATGAGCCATTCCATGTGGCTTCCATGTGGACCAATAAAAATATACTGAATTGGAAAAAAAAATTAATTACATAGATAGAAATAAAAGATTCCATAAAGATTTGATAAATAATAACTTATCATATCTTTACCTAGGAACTTACCAAATATGTTTACCTAGGAATTTAAATCGAAAGAAATAAAAGATCCCATAATGTTAATGTTAAGATTAATGTTAATATTAATTTTAATGTTAATATTAATATTATATTTAATTTTAATGTTAATATTAATGTTAATATTATTGTTAATATTAATTTTAACTTTAATGTTAATGTTAATGTTAATATTAATGTTAATATTAATATTAATATTAATATTAATATTAATATTAATATTAATATTAATTTAAATTTAAATTTTAATGTTAATGTTAATGTTAATATTAATGTTAATATTAATATTAATATTAATATTAATTTTAATTTTAATATTAATATTAATGTTAATATTATTGTTAATATTAATTTTAATGTTAATATTAATGTTAATATTAATTTTAATTTTAATTTCAATGTTAATATTAATATTAATATTAATGTTAATTTTAATTTTAATTTGGAGGGACAAATGGTATTATTCCTATTTAAATTCCTAAGCAAACTTTTTTGGTAAGTTTCTAAGTAAAAATATGGTAAGTTATTATTTATCAAATATTTTATGAGATCTTTTATTTCCACCTATTTAAATTTCATGTTCCAAGTCACTATATTTTTATTGGTCCACATGGAAGCCACGTGGGATGGCTCGTTTAAGAGTATGAGCCTATGGCTCATATCCCGTTTTCCCTATATATATATATATATATATATATATATATATATATATATATATACACCCTCCCTCCCTCTTTTCCGCCGGCGCCGCCGCTACCCTCGTCGGCAGCAGCACAACCGGCCCAGGCGAGCCCCAGCGCCGGCTTCCCCTCCTCCGGCCGCACCGCTTGCGGCTCCTCCAGGCGCGTATCCTCCGCCACCCCACTCCCTGGTTGCGCCTCCTCCGGCTGTTGCTCCTCCCTCCCCGGCGCCTCCACCCTCCCTGGCTACCCCCTCCTCTCGGCGCTCCCCTCTCGCTGCCAGACTTCCTCCTCCTCTCCGCCCCAGATCCCACGAGGGCACCTCCTCCCGCCACGCCCCCACCGTCGGAGTTTGCATCGACGTCGGTGGTCCCCCCTCACCCCCCTCGGGTATCGAGCCCCCATCTGGGCGCTCGACGTCCCTTTCTCCGGTGGCAGACGAGCCGCTGGCGGTGCCGCTCTCTGGTCTCCGCCGCTCCCTCTGCCGCCCCCGTCCCCTCCCCCTCCCTTTCATCTCCTTCTCCCGATAGCTGCAGCGCTCCCGGTGGCCGATGGCGCTGCGCACCGCCCTCTCCTTTTCTGGCCTCGCCGGCGATAGATCCCCCCCCTGCGGAGTCGCCGTCGCCGCCACTCTCCGTCCTCCTCCCCCCCGGAGGACCTCGCTGGCTGTTCTCTCCCCTGCTCGGTTCCCCGTCCCGTGTTGTCGCGCGGCCCCCTCTCCCGCCGGCGGGCTGGCCTCCTCCGTTGCGGTCAGCAGGACCGCCCCCCTTCCTCCCCTCTCTCCCCTCTCCCCCTCCCTATCCTCCTGACTCCGTCCTCGTCGGAACCCCCTCTCCGCCGTAGCCACCCCTCCTCAGCCTCCGACGCTCGTCCCCTGACTCCCTCCCCAACTCCGCCCCCACCCTACCTCCCGCTCTTGCCCTCCAGGCCAGCCTCCTCCGTCGGTGCCCCACCGGCTCTGGGAGTCACGCTTGGGCGGAGGGATCGACGCTTGCTCCTCGGTTCGCGTGCCCCGGGACAGTGCAGCTTCCCGAACTGCGTGCCTGCAACCCTTCGGGTTGCGCGTCCTCGGGCTGCGCAACCGGCGTATTGGACAGTGTGCCCATTACTCCTCTGGGCCGAGCGCCCACACAGTTTCGAATTTCGAATTTTTTTTGAAATTTTGCAATTAACCCCCTAAACCTTTTGTATTTTCAACTTAGCTTATTCCAGGGACCTTTTTTGTGTTTTAGGACCCTGGCACCTGTACTGCTCGTTTCGTGCAACCCTTTCTATTCAATAAAATGCTGTTTGCTTTATATATATATATATATATATATATATATATATATATATATATATATATATATTTTTATATATTAATATTATATATATATATATATATATATATATATATATATTTATATATATATATATATATATATATAAATATATATGCAAATATACTCACACACACACACACCACACACACACACACACACACACACACACACACACACACACATATATATATATATATAATAATAATAATAATAATAATAATAATAATAATAATAATAATAATATACATATATATAATATCATGAGCTCCGTCTTGGCGATCGCCTAAACCCTAGCCGCTTTCTCTTCGTCCTTGGCCTCTGGCCGGGCCGGCATCTTCGCCAGTGGAGACACTTGCTCCATCGGCTTCCCTCATCATCATGGCTAAGACGTTCGTCGAGGCGGTGGCGGGGGCTCAACCTAGTTCGACCCCCACCATACAGATCTGGTCTCCTTCCCTTTCGCGAGGGATCCCGGTCATCTCTTTTTCGGAAGAGGAGGAAAACATCCTAGCAGACCCATTCCGTTTTGCTCTCATTGGAAAGTTCTCCCACTCACGTCCTTCTATTGACGTGATTCGGAAAGGTTTCCTCAACTTCAAGTTTGCTGGTCTTCTACAAGTGGGATCGATCGACCCTAAACATATCCTTATTCGGCCTCAGGAGGAGGCAGATTTTCTTCATCTCCGATCTAAAGATCTATGGTTCATCTCTAGGGCTCCTATGAGACTTTCAGGTGGCAAAAAGACTTCTCTCCTACGGAGGAATTCCCTCTAGCACCCGTCTGGGTATCCCTCCCTGGACTGCCCATACAATTTTTCAACAAGAACGCGATGTTCTCATTGACCATGGGAATTGGTAACCCATTGCGCATTGATAGAGCCACAGAAGAACTAATACGTCCCGGTGTTGCTCGGATACTTGTTGAAATTGATGCAAGTAAGACTCCCCCTCCATTAATCTGCATAAATCTCTTTAATGGCAGACGTATCTCTCAGAAAGTTAAATATGAATCTTCCCCTATGTACTGCACTTTTTGCAAGCACCAAGGCCATGCTCGAACTTTATGCATGGCTATCCAGAAAGACAAGCAGCCAATGAAGCAAACTGATCAACCTCAGCGGCACACACGTGAGCTTACTATGGGAGAAGACCCGATTACAAGAGTAGTAAGGGAAAGTTCATTACAAGCTACATTAGTCGAAGGACTAATAAATGATCAGCCCGCTACCTCACTTAATGATCAAACCCAGCCACAGGATCCCAATGCTGCATTAATTCCTATTAACACTCACGTGATCTCCTCCACAGCTCCCCATGAACAACCAATCCCAACGTGCCACCATAACCTACGTCTCCCGGTGACGGCTGCGACAATCATCATGTCACTCTCCCCAGGGAAATCGCAACTATCACTATCGCTATAGAGACATCTACCACCGTCATGCCTGCTCCTAATGAGGTTGTCACCATTACTCCTACACTAATCCCCGCTCCAACCAACCAGCTCCTTGTGCAAGACCAGGTTCCTCCTGATGACCAGCTCGAGGAAGGAGAAGTTGCCACACAAAGTAAGTCATGGGCTCAGCAAATGGAAGAGGCAGATGCTCAGACCGAGCCCCAGGATCCAGATGCTAGTCGCTCCAATGACACCAGAATGAAGAAGCTGCCGCCGGCACCATCTTCTCGAGTCCTTAGATCTGCAGTTAAGCCTACTACAACCCCCCCGCCTCATCCTCCTGTAATGTTTGAAATTCTTTTTTGGAACGTTAGGGGAGTTGCCAATCATATGACTCTTAAAAGAATCAAATCCCTATGTCACATGCATAAAGTACAACTTCTTGCCATTATCGAACCCAAAGTCTCTGCTGACCAACTCCATTTTTATCAAGTAAAGCTAGGCTTTCATATGGCTTTTACAAACAACAAGGGGAATATTTGGATCTTTTACAGCAAAGAAGGACAAATTACATTGGCAGAGTCTACTGAGCAGTCACTATCGGTTCTTTTTTCCCATCCGCTCCTTCCTTCTACATCACTCATATCGGTTGTTCATGGTAGTAATACCAAAGAGGCCGTCATTTGCTATGGGACTCTTTGCTCAGGCTCCCGAATTCTTTTCACTTTTCCTGGCTGATCGGGGGGGATTTCAATGCTGTTTCGTGTACAGAAGAGAAGTTTGGTGGTCTTTCCCCCAATGAGGCTTCCATACGGGAGTTCCTGGAGTTCCAAATGGCTGCGGGGATGTCGGAGACCCCGTTCACTGGCAGTTGCTTTACTTTGGTTAAATCCGATGAGGGACTGGATCGGCAAGGATCCAGGCTTGACTGGGTGCTCATGGATAAAAGCTGGTGGGAATGGGCCCCTCTCACGTTGTGTGATCACTTAAATCATACGGAGTCTGATCATGCTCCTATTCTAATTCAGTTTCGAGCACCCTCCTCAGTGCTAAGGAAACCATTTTGGTTCCTTTTATTCTGGCCTGCTCACTCTTCATTCTCTCAAATAGTAGAGCAAGCCTGGACATCAGTGTATCATCCTAACCCTCTCATCAACCTTGGTATGTGGTTCACTGCGACTATGAGGGCTCTCTCATCGTGGAGTCATGCTACGTTTGGAGATATATTACAAGCTGTCAAACTAGCAGAAGACATGGTTGTGGCAGCTGAGGTGGCTTTCGAACAAGACCCGTCTCAACGCTCTAACCTCCAGGAGGCACAGGCCTATCTCAAGCAGCGCATTCAAATTGAAGAGGCCTATTGGAAACAAAAGGCCAAGCTCAAATGGGATCTGCAAAGGGACAGGAATTTGGGGTATTTTTACTCCTGTGTGTCCAATAAATGGTGTCGTCTTCATATCTACCAAATCAGGAGTGAGGATGGCTCCTCCGCGACTGATCTTGCGGGCATCCAATAGATAGCTAATAAACATTATACGAGGTTGTTCTTACCAGAGCAGGGTAATGAGGATGAAGACTTCTTGTCAGTGCTTCCTAGGGTCCTCAGTGATGAGGAAGGTACGACTTTTACAGCAAACCCTACCATGGAGGAGCTTCTTGCTACTGTAAAATTGATTGATTGCCATAGTGCCCCAGGACCGGATGGATTTACAGGCATTTTCTTCATTAAATGTTGGCACATAATTAAGAAGGATATCCTGGCCGCTGTCCACTTATTCTTCGATGGCTTCTCTCTTCCGAAAGTTATTACCAGCACTCTTCTCATCATAATCCCCAAGAACAGAAACCTTACATCGATTACTGAGTACCAGCTGATTAGCCTATGTAATTTTACTAATAAAATTTTATCCAAACTCTTGGCAAACAGGCTTTCACCAATGATGACAAGGATTATATCCCCGGAGCAAAGTGGATTCATCAAGGGACGGGAGATTGTGGACAACATTATTCTTGCTCAAGAGATGTTCAGTATGCTAGGACATGACAACTGGGGTCGCAATGCAGCTATCAAACTTGATATGAGCAAGGCGTATGACCGTGTCAACTAGAGATTTCTACTAGCTACCCTTCAAAGTCTTGGTTTCAATGAGACTTGGATCAATATGATCCTCCATTTGGTGAACAATGTGTGGTTCTCAAAACATGATCAATACAGTATGTCGAAATATTTTCAGGCTTTCTGGGGGCTGCGACAAGGTGATCCTCTATCACCATTGCTCTTCGTGATAACGACAGAGTCATTAAGCAGGAATTTACAGAGGCTTGCATCCCAACCAGGCTTCACTCCATATTATTCCCCTAGCGGCTGCCCCAGAGTCACTCATCTGGCATATACAGATGATATCATTATCTTTTTCGACGGTGATAAGAGATCAATCCAGCTCTTATGACGGTTTTACAGAGGTATGAGAGAGCCTCAGGACAACTTGTCAACTCTTCAAATATGCAATTTGTGTTCTAGAGGATTTTCCAACAGACAGGGGTACTTTCCTGAGTACATTGACTGGGTTTCAGATCACGAATCCTCCTATTACCTATCTTGGATGTCCGCTAATGACAGGAAGACGAAATACGGCTATGTTTGAAGAGCTCAAAGACAAAGTGTGCAAAATAGAGGGGGGCACAACAAAACTCTCACCTGGGGTAAGCTAATTCTCATAAATCAGTTCTATCTTCCATTCCTATCTATTGTCTTGCTGTGAGTAATCCTCCTATGAGTGTTCTTACACAACTTGAAGTTATGATTAGTGAATTTCTATGGGGCTCTAAGGATGGACTACAAAAATACATGGATATGATGGAACCAAATAGCGAGACCACATGAGGAGGTGGTCTTGGTATTAGGTGACTCATGGACGTCTTTGATGCATTTACAGTGAAACTCTGGTAGAAATTCGATCACATGAGTTACTTTGGACGTCCTTTATGAAGATAAAATACTTCCCATACATTCACCCGAGCCAAGCTAGAACAAATTCTAAAGCATCACATATATGGCGTTGATTACTTGTGGGCAGGGACTTAGACGAGAGATTCCAACTGATCGAGGATGGAGGCGAAGGTCCGCATTGGCTCCCTGATCATAGATTCACTGTCTCTTCGGCATGGAGATCGATTAGACCCACTCATCCAGTTGATAATAGATTCAAGCACACTTGGAGTACTTGCATTCCTTCCAAATGGTCGGTATTACTGTGGAGGATACTACTTGGTCATCTTCCAACCGTCGATAACATACGAAAACTGGGTTTCCATCTAGCTTCATCTTGTCATTATTGCATGAATCCTAAACCTGAAACCATCTGCCATATTTTTCATGAGGGGGATTTGGCTAGGCAGGTGGAAGATGTTCCAACAACTACTCCATATCCGAGGTCGTGTTTCAGGCATGAAGGACGTTTAGCTATATGGTGTAGGCGGAACAATATGCACTACAAAGAAATCACTGTTGGTGCATTCGCTGGGTGTTATGGAAAAACCGAAAGAAGTGGAGATATGAACAATACAAATACAATGGTCGACAGATCTGCAAGAAGATTCAAAGACAGATTTACAAAGCTACGATTGCATGCTCGCTGGAAGGAAGAAAACCAGTTAGCTATTTTTGTATCAGGAATCATATGAATTCCTTTGTACTTTTGAAAATGGCTTTCCCTCAATAAAAATTTAGTTTTATATATATGGCTTTCCCTCAATAAAATATATAATATATGGGTATATATATAATTGAATATATACATGTATATATAAAAAAAATATGCGTATATAGGTGTATAACTATATATATATATTAGTGTATATATATATATATATATATATATATATATATATTAGTATACACCACTTAGTAGCCATTAGCCTAGCTAAGGCCCAACCCCCAACTTAGCTACCAGCCAACCCAACACCAACCCGAGCCCCCACACACAGCACCAAACCCCCCAAACTTTCTTCTTCCTCTTCTTTGGTTGAAAACCGAAAGCCCCCCTTAATACACATTAAGAGTGTGAGAGAGAGAGTTTTCAGAGTGAAACTCAACCCAGCCAGTAACCCAGACTTCTTTCGACTCCGACGACCCATCGGGGCATACCGGAGTGCCGCCCACCGCCTCCCAAAGCGTGCGCGCACCGCGTTCAGGCCGCATTAGAACACATTTCAGGTACCCATTTTCCCCATCTCATATCTTCGTGCATGCTCGATCAAATCAAGATCCATAAATTTCTACGGATAGCCGATATGACCCTCTAGGAGTCCCATTAAATAGGTTTTCCAATACCAAACCCTGCTGTTCAAATTCGACGCAAAGTTGTCGAAAAACTATGTTTAAATGAACAGATTTAGGTTCCCGGATCACTGTTTTTGGAGGCAATTTCTCGCCGATCCTTCGACCGATTCAAAAATCTGTTTGAAGGGACTTGTAGACAATCTATAGGGCTCTGTGAACCATCTTTTGGTTCCTTTTTTGTGGACAGTATGTTTCGGAAACTGATTTCCAAAATCAAAAAAATAGTTCTGAAAACCCAAATTTTAGGAAATATTTTTCGATACGGCGTACGTTCGTCAAACCGGGCCACTTGGTCATAACCCGTAGGCATCAAAAGCCACGCAAGGATGTTGCGGACGTGTGGGACTCGACAGAACTTAATTTTGTTTGTGTGCACGACGAAATCAATGTGTATCCGTCGAGATGCCCCATTTTGACCCTTTTGTAAATTTGTCAATTATTTTGTGCGTTCGTTGAATCGAGACGAAACTTACGCCAATAGGACCGAGACATTTTTTTGGTCCTGTACGCCAAGTTTGGTCCGATTCTGAGAAGGTCAACCGGAACGCTATTTTGGCGGGCTCGTAACCCGATCCAACGGACAAAATTGTGTACGACCCACCGGAATCCAACTTTTGGCATACGGTTGGTTCGTCTCATCAAATTTGACTTGTAGACTTATAGTTTAATGACTTTAGAGACCGTAGATACCAGCACGTTTTTTGTACAAAGCGGGTCCAACGGCGGACATCGTTTTGGCCCAAAATTATCGTTTTACCTCTGTATCCAGAATTGTACTTATGGGTAGACTATCCTAGCTAATTTGAACATTCTGAACCTGTTGGTATTTTTTGTTTCAGCATTAGGAGACTATTGCACGAGTTGACCCTTCGAGGCTCATTGAATGGTAGTATTGATTCCTCAGTTCAGAACCAGGCGTGTACATTCTTTGATGATTTTTCATTCATGATATTTACTATGTTTCATGTATTTAGTGTAGATATTCATGACTCTTGACACATTGGTCATACGGATTGATATTTTACGGATCCCGTCATGAGTTGTTATTCTTGTTTATCTTGGTACCTTATGCAAGCCTTGTTGTAGTTCTTGTACAATGTACGGACACCGATTCTCGAGAAGACTTGCTACCTTCTCTTAGAATCCTGTATCGTAACGAGTCATGGTTGGATCCACTATATCAATCGGAGGCGGGTGAATATTTAGTCTAGAATGTGGTCAATACCTACCTTGTGCATTGTATAGATCCTTGTGAGTGTTAATCATACACTTCACGTATGATTAACCAGGCCAGTAACCTTGTGCAAGTTCCCAAGCCGGCCACATGTCAAGGCTAATATTCACTCACGTAGATAGTTGTTCTTGATTCTTGTACATGACATATTCAGATATCTTCATTCTTGCTCTAGTTTACTGCTTTACCCTTGCCATGCTACTTTCATGTACATTCTATTTTACTCATGTTTATTCTCTCTATTTACTGTTACATATCACTTGTCATATATTGGAAACTGTTGTTGGAAATGTGCTCTTTCCAATCCTGACTGGATATATTGACAAAATGTTACAGATTATGGCGAGGACGAGTGTCCTACCTACTACGGTCCTCATGACGTAGTGGGCGCAGACCAGGAGACCCTAGTCCAGCAGGGGCTAATGCCAGCCAGGAGGCTCTAACAGTGGCTCAGTCAGACTAGGATTTGACTGGACTTTGTCTTCAGCTTTTATATTAGACATGTTATGTTACTTCAGACTTATTTGACTACTTTGTGACTCACTATAGATTTGTGTTAGCTATTTTGCTACTTTGAGTTTATCTTTATCTTTATCCTTATCTTTATTCGTGCCATTTATTCTTTCTGTTAGATTGTGATTGAGTTTATATGTATTTATTCTATTCTCCATTCGGAGATGACAGGTTAATGTACATTTATTAGATAGTAGACCTACAGCATACTACGCCGTTTTTACGATGTAGGCTGGGCGCTGTTACGCATTCGTGCCCTTACATTGGGTGTGGATCGTGACAATGTCTGTAAAGTTCTTGATAGAGCCTTCATAAGGATGCAGAGCCGGTGCTGGTGCTAGTGTCGGGGATGGAGGTGGAGGCCTAGCCAATGCTGTCATCATAGTCTGTCGCATTAGCTTAGTTTGCTGCCACTGAGCCTGCATTATGGCATACATGAACTGGGAAGTAGGGCTCCCATCAGTTAGGGATAGACGCATCTGAGGTCCCGACTTTGGTGGGAAATGCTGAGGGAATGGTGGTGGAGGTGGTAGTGGTGTACTCCCTTCTGGTGGCACGGTAGTGGCCTACTCGGCCTGGATGACTAGAGGTGCTTCGATCTCTGGGTGCACCGTCGTCAGAGTCGTAGTAGGCTGCGACTGTCCTGGCTGGTATGGTGTCACCGGAGTCATCGAAGGATTCTGTCCCTCCGAGGTAGCCTCTTTACCAAATGTGCGGGCCATGGTAGAGGTGCGACTGCTTATTAGATTCATATTGTTGGCACGAAGAAACTAGGATGATATTATGGAAGGTTAGATATGAGGCAATTTCAGTAATCAAAGAAAATTCGAGAAGATTGGAAGTCAAAGAAAGTAGTAGTTCTGGATGAGATACTATTCATATTCCTATATACAGGCTTGTTGGGCACAGTCATATAACCCAACAATATTTTTTGACCTACATGGGCTACCACAAAAACATGTAACGCCCCAGTCCCAAATACTTAGGACCGAGTACGTAGACATGCCAGCTGCACATATACGAAGAATACTCCAATATATGGAATACTCGTATACGTAAATAAGCTAGTAAATATAAAATAATCACAGGCCATAATATAATCATCTAATCTCATCATAGCTCAACACAGAAGATAACAGAGTCCAAATAATAAATGAGTGTAGCAAAGGATAGCCAGGTGGGCGTACCCACTCCAAACAACTATGATAAATAGTCTCAGTGATCGGAGTCCAACCTCCGCAAATAAAAAGAAAAGAAATATAAAAATGTCCACTAAAATGTCTCAAAGAATTAATAAGCTAGAAATCAGTGGGAGATGTCTCGTCATCAATTTAGGATGGATCCAGTGTCGTCCCATACTCCTGCGAAAATTCATCTAATCCTGGAGAGATAACCAGGTCCTCAGAGGGACGTAACAATGATACAAGAAAATATTATGCCATATAAACTGTGATATATAATAGAGAGTAAAGGGGATGCTATGCAATAGGGTTCCTAACCACTCTACTGTGACTATGCAGTTGAGATACAATCCTTCGATGCATGAGCCCTTGCTGATAATAGGATCCGTTATAGTCCCCTCTCAGGCACCAGTGACCAAGCACATAACATTTAAGAATGTCAGTGGCCAACATGAGTGGATAATCATATCCGTATCTCCAGCGGAGCTTCCGGATTACAAAGGAAAAGTATAATAGAAGCCCATACGTCAGCTATTGTTCTCTCCACCCAATGTCTAGTATCGTCATCTCCATGACTAATATGAACCTCTAGTAACTTGCCAAGTCTACAAGTATGTAATTCTATTGGTAGTTACTCCTATCCTTCGTACGCCTCACAACACGTGTAACTGCCAAGTCTACTAGTATGTAATTCTATTGGCAGTTACTCCATGACTAATATGAACCTCTAGTAACTGCCAAGTCTAGTAGTAAGTAATTCCAGCCGACTATGCGAGTACATGTCCTACATGTGACTCACAACATGTGATAAAGCAAGTGTCAAGGCCGTATGAGATATACCAATACCTCATCATTAATGGGTGGTCACTAGGCTAAGTCAATACAAGAGAAATAACAAAAACAAGTAAAACGACCGATAGGGTCGCTTGCATCCAAGTGTGACTTGGACGTACAGTGATATAATACTAACAACAGATAGTAAAGCTGAATATAAATAACTGAAAATAAGAATAAGTAAATCACAGAGTAAGGTGGTAAGGTATCTTGCCTGGCAGTGTGGAAATAGCAACTACAAGCAATCAATCACGTCAGCAAGAAATCTCAAAATCCACGAACGGCTTCGGATGTTGAAAAAACATCAAGAACGTTTCCGGTGTAAAAGATATATCTAGGAAACGCCTGTCCAAAAGTCCAATTCTGAATAGATGCAAAATCGTAATTTTGGATCAAAACAATGTCCACCATTGGACCCATTTTGTACCAAAATGCGTGCCAATGTCTGTGGTCTCTAAAGTCATCAAAATACTATATCTACGGGTCTGGTTTGAGGAGACGAACCAAACTGTATGTCCAAAGTTAGATTCGGCAGGCCATGTACAATTTTCTCGTTGGATCGGGTCGCGGGCCCGCCAAATAGGCGTTCCGGTCGACCTTCTCAGAATCGGACCAAACTTGGCACACAGGACCAAAATTTTGATACGGTCCTACTGGCGTAAGTTTTGTCTCGATACGACGAACGTACACAAAGTTATGTCCAAGTTTGCAAAAGGTCGATACGAGAGTATCTCGACGGATGCGTACTGATTTCGTCGCGCACACGCACCAAAATCAAGTTCTGTCATTTCCCATACGTCAGCAACATCCATACGCGTCTTCTAATGCATATAGTTTGTGACTATATTGTCTAGTTTTTCGGGGCGCATGCCGTATTGGAAAGTTTTCAAAGTTTTCATAGTTTTTAACATTTTTTTTCCCTAAACTTTAGGAGCAAAAATCTTTTGATATAGTGAATGAAATTTAATCTACCAGAAGGGTGTTGAAGAGCTATACGTGGTCTAGAACTTTGTTCAGGAAGTTTTCAAAAGATCCTACTGGTGTGTTCAAAATTTGTATCCAAACATGGGTACTTGGAAGTCGATTTCTGTCAATTGTGACCGTGGATTTTTGTTAACTTTGTATCTGTAATGACCCGCTCCGCCCTAGCGGAACGCCGATTCAAACGGTAAGTGCAACAGACTCAAACGAGCCGTTGACTCGAAGAGTTGCGTCGACCCGATGAAGAATCGATGCAAGACTTACATTGGCCCATCGAAGATTAATCCAGACTTAGACTTTCAAAGGCGCGCTCGGAGTATCGCTCGACCGATGCGATCATCGCTAAGGTGGGTGGCTCCGATGAACCCATCTTTGCTTAGCCTAGACACATAACAATACGGACACTATTGCTAGAATCGCTAGGCGATAACACCGCACATGCTAATAAATAACTCAATGCACCTAGCTAAGGGAATAATCTCATCTTGTATGCTTGTTTAGAACATGGAAAAGAAGTCAGAAAATATAAGGACTCTCGCACTGCACTCCACGCTCGTGCTAAGGCACAAGCTTACATTCAAGTTCCTTATGCGTTCAAATAATGAAACAATAAATGGTTTACAACAATGAAATGGGAAGATTATCGATCATAGTCGTTCCGAGTAGAATATAGCAACATTGGAAGACTTCGGGACCGATGGGTCGCCAAGGCGACTCCCGTACGGGGAGTTGCATAATGTATGAAATGAATGAATGAACGAATAAGTGAATGAATAAATCAATGAATGAATGAATAATATGTGAATGAATCAATGAACGAACGAACAAGTGAAAGAAAGAATGAATAAGATAAGAAAGAAAGGAATGGTTAGCGACAGGTATAACGGAGACGTGCATCGGGGCTCGCTACCCGTGTTGCACGGACGCCGCCGCCAACCTGGTCGATAATGCATTATGGCTAAGGGTTAGCCTATGGCTCAGAGATAGCCGTTAAGTTAAAATAACAAGTCAATACGAAATGGTCTTGGACAATCCCATCGTATACGGGAGATAGGAAGAATAAGGGATTCCAAGGGCAATGATCGACGATTTCGTGGCCAACCTAGACGGAATCAAGGATTACGGGCTGTTTGGATGGGGACTCGGACACTCAAAGAGACGTAAGGCCGGGTATTTCAAAAGACTATCAAGGTGTACCAACCATCACGATATGATAGGTGAGAATACCAAAGGGGTATTTCAAAAGACTATCAAGGTGCACCAGCACGCTATAATAGGTAAGAATACCAAAGGAAAATATGTCCAAAATGGCTTGTGATGCTAGCGACCGGTGCATATAGATTAAGTGGGCTTTGCTGGTGGCAATCCACCTGTAAGTCCTTGTATTGAAACAAAGTAGTCTAAGTTAACTGAATGAAGCGCCTTCTGAATAGGCTTGAAATGTAACACACCAAATGATAAAGAGTACTTCATGCAAATGAGTTAGAAAACATGCCTACGATGTGCTAGAATCTGAGGCAGGGACACGCCCTCGACACCAAGTGTTTACGTGAATAACGTTAAGTTGATAAATGTGAATTGTTGACTAACTTGGTTTACTTTGGACTGGAAAGACCGGACGGCAAGTATGGGTAAGTCGTGTATGTATTTTTATACGAATGCTTGAAATCGGTAACACGAGATAGGTTATGATATAAGCCATGAAACTGATCCTAAGGCAAGATTAGAAAGACAATAAATGATAGACGGTGCACAAAAGTAAATAGAACGTGTTTGGTAATGATAGCATTGTGGACGAGCTAGCCTCCCCACCAGTGCATAACAATGTACTGATAACCCCACAGATTGCTTGCAGGAAGCAGGAGACGTCGTCGGGTGCGAAGCTTCCTTCGGACGTGCTAAGGTGCGGAGCTATCTCTGGAGCCTTGGAGCGTTGCAAGGAGCTGAAGCACCATATACAGGACATAATGTATCGGAATATCGCCATGAATCATTCCATATTGTAAGCCACTTGGCACGTCTTTTATGTTTCAGAGAGAGAGAGAGATTGAGAGACTTGTAAAGTCGGCCTAGCGTTGCTTTTAAACTTCTTGGAAAATCAATAAAGAGTTTGAATTCGCTTCAACTTGTGTTCATTTACTTTTTGCTACAAATGGAGACACTCTGTGCGACTCTGTAGCCTAGCTCAAATCGACCATTTTTGGAGGGAAGCCTTGCACGGGCGCAACCTAGGCCCGTGCGGCATCACGCCTTAGCGAGGACGATCGCTCCTACGGGAGCGGGGCGTGACAGTATTGATTTCTCTAGGGAATCGACGCCTTAGAAAATTTTCTACTTACTGGGGTTTGAACGGGGTTATATCATCTATACGTAGGAGTTTCTAGATCAATAATTAATCGAGTATGCCAACAGGAAGTCGAACAGTAATGTGAGTACCTCGTGGTTCTGACCAAGAACTGGGCACGGTGCTCCCGGCGAGATTCTGACGGTATGGGGTGATCGGCAGCGGCGAAAAGGTGTCATGGAGGGGCATTGGTGGTCGAGGCTTGCTCTGGGGTCACAACGGCTGGTTGGAGAGAAGTTTGTGATTTTTTGAGATGGTAGAGACCACAACGTTCGTGAGCCTCGCGTATATATACGCGATTTCAATCTGATTTACGTTCAAATTTTATTCCGTTTTAGGTTAGGATTCGAATAAGTTTTTGAGCAAATCCGTAGGGATTTAAAGGGTCTACACACACAAAAAAAATTGAAAGAAGATATGCCAAGATTTTGATAATGATTTGATTCAAATCCTCTTCGGATTCGGCCTCCTGTTCGCGCGTATGGGGTCGGGCCAATGAGACTATTGTAGCAGCTACAGTAGCTTCAGATTTTTTTTCCTCTTAGTTTCCTATACTCTATTGGGAGCTCAGTAAAAATGCAATTATATACATATATTAAATATATATATATATATATATATATATATATATATATATATATATATATATATATATATATATATACTTTACCCATTATGTATTGTAATTTATATAACACTATATATATGTAAGTATAGGTATAACCTTGTATGCATACTTGTACCCAATAAATTCTTTTATAATTTTTTTCTAAAACATTGTAAACTTCATAAATACTTAATAGACATTTGTGGAGCTTAATACCTAAGTAATACCAAATCCTAATTCTTGCTATCTTTTGGTTTTATACAGTACTTCAGTCAATTGATTAATAATTAAATAAAGTATGGAACCATACAATATTAAATACAATATAAAAGAGGTTTATAATTTAAGGGGTTTTACATCGGAACAGGTGGAGGTGCACCCCCGAATGCGGCAGAAGCTTCGACATGAGCAGGAATGAAGGGGGCTGCGGTCTCGGGGCCCGGCTGAACAGGACGAGAGGTAGCAGACCTCTCAGTGGTATCCCCAGGGCCGGAGCGATGAGATCGTATCTCCATAACCATCCTGAAGATAGATCAAACAAGAAATCAATTACTGAAAAAGAAGCGATATATTCAAAGGAGGACATTTTATTTTAAGAGGAAACAATTATCAGCAAGGATTTAGATGGCAGGAATTCTAGATAAGAGTTTTTCCTAAATATGATTAAGTACCTTAAAACTTATATCCTATATCTGACTGCAGGCTATGGTGATACTCTAGTTCGAGTACCACTACGATATCGTACTAGCTGCGACTCTCGAGACCTGCATGGGCCACCACTAAAAATGTGTCACAACCCGTACCCAGTATAGGGGCACGAGAAGTGGGTACGCCCAGCCTACGCCACAGTGTCGGCAGTAGAACGCTGTTCTAGGGCATGATCACAACTAGCCACAATATTATATACACTCCCAACGGAGGCCAAAACACATAAAGTACAACTCAATCACAGATCTAGAGATGGAAATAGCACAATATAATAGATGATAAGATCCTCAAAATAAGGTACAAACAGAGAGAGAAATAAATCCAAGTTAGCAAACATCAAGTCTCAATATCTCAAGAATAATACAATCTCTGAAACCATAAACACAAATGACATGAATGAAAGAAAATAACAGTCTAACTAACTACTCTAGGCAATGGTATCATCCTCAGCAGCTGCCTGAACCACCAGGGGTCCAGGTTACAAGTGTCATCTAAGTCTGCTCCGTAGTAGGTAGGGCAGAACTCCTTCTCATCCGCTGTAATATTTTCAACAGGTCTAGTCAGGACAGGAACGAGCACATATCTCTCAAACAGTTCATATCAAGACAGAAAATATAAAGCAAGCAATAGAGTAAGATACATGAAATGAAAGAAATGTACATAAAAATAAGAGAGGGATAACTGTAACTGAAAGTATCTACTATAAGTAAAGAACTATAAGTAACTAGTGATTTAGAGCACAAGATGGTATGTAATCGGCTTGGGTTTGCACATGAATAATCTGAGTTGCACATGAATAACACAGTTGCACATGAGAGCTGTATTGCACATGAATAACACAATTTCACATGAATAAGTAATAGGGTTGCACATGATGGGAGAGATCAACATAACCATTTATACTCATCCCTACCCCCAATCAATACACAAGGATCTAGTCAAGTTACGTTATGTACATGATGGTTTGGTTACACATGAAGCACATGGGGAAACATGGCCGTACATGAGATCACATGAGAGTACATGAGAGCACATGAGCGTACATGAGTGCACATAAGAGTACATGAATAATGCAAGAGCAAAGAATACATGATGTACATAAAACATATGACATGAAGTACCCGATGCGCCCGCTAAGGGGGATAACATCTCATGAAAAGATCCATATAGTATCAATCCGTGATGATAACGTGACAACATCGAGTAAAGTAATCTAGAGCAAGAATATAAATCCTGACAAAAAAACGATCAGAGAATGTACTCGCCTGATACCCTGAATAGCTGATGAGAAAAGATGTCCAAATCGGAGTAACTAAGTCCTATTTAGAGAAACACAGGTCACAACATATCCAAGATGGTAATAATAAAGTTTACAATACATTATATATGATTCTAGGTCATTCTAGGCCAAAGTCAACTCTTGGTCAACTATCTAGTCAAACTAGTCAACTCTAGTCAGACTGGTCTAGGGTAGTCAACTACAAGCCTAACCAAACTCCTATATAAATATATATACCATAGTCAACATATCACATAGCCTATAGGTTACTCTATATACAGTCCTAATAGGTAAACCATATACACAAAGGCCTATAAACAAGATGTAAACAAACCTATATACAATATAGGCTCACAATATCTCATGCATTCACACATCATATATATCATCTATTCATATCAATATATACATATATATACATACATACATGCATTTATATTCATCATAGTTACATATATTTATTAACATACATAGGCATATACATACACATACATGTTAACCTATAGATATATATACATACACACACACACACACACACACACACACACACACACACACACACACACACACACACACACACACATATATATATAATGAAGAGAAGAAAAGTAATGTGAAATGGGTCTGTGAGAGAGGGAAGGGACTGTGAACACGCCAAACCTGAGATCCAACTCAGGATAACTCACTACAAGTCATATCTCACATATACCTTACACAATATATAATCATACATAATGCATAAAGAGAGGAAAAAGGGAAGTAAAAATATATATAGAAGTTAACATACATATATATATATATATATATATATATATATATATATATATATATATATATATATATATATATATATATATATATATATATATGAAAGCACATGTTTTTAGAACAATAACTAGGATTAGCAAATGTGACTCACATCAAATCTCAGGAAAGTAGGAAACTGAGTTCAACAGTTAGTAAAATCTGAAAACAAAATAAAAAACTTCAAAATGCCAACATGGCCACTCAAAATCAAACCAAAACCAATAGTATATAACCTGGAAATCCAAGAGATCATTCACCATCAGTTCATTACAATATCAGGAAAATAGAAAATCAAATCCTAATTATAAAAAAACTGAGAACAACTTCATAAACTTGGAAATAGGCAGTTATACAAAACCTGAGAATTGAATATAATTTAATATGCTCACAACAAATTCAAAATCATACTTCAAAAACCCAAAAACCACAACTACGACTTGAGAATACAACATCTCATGCACCAGCAGGTAAAATCTCAGAAAAATGAAATTAAAATCAACAAAACTCATAAACTTAAAACTGGAAATTAACAGTTTCATATGAACATATACATAATTCAATTCGAAAACCCCAAACCACAAATCAAAACTGGGAATAAACAATAACAACTCATGAGATCTGGGAATCAATCTCAGGTAATGAAAATAAACCTAACTTCTAATAATTTGGAAATCTCAAGAAAATTAATAGTCAGAAGATGACAGGTAACTAACAGTTAAGGTATCTAATATATGCAAACATAATTATATACTTAGATACATAAATATAGGAAAAAAGGGATGCTCAGACATGTCAGCATGTTAGGGTTCCAAGGTGTCGTGAGAGTATCCAGGAAACTGGACATGAGGTATCCAAAATACTCAAACTGTTGAGTATCAAAAAACTGTGTAGTACAGTATGGTGGGGATGTATCGGGTAGGTTTGGACACGACATAGGGCACTAGAGGCCACGTACTCGTGTCCACGTGTAGCTGGGGTGTTGGTCTTCATGGTCGACATCTCACTTGGTGTCTATAATGTGTCTACAAGGGATACGAGACGGTATCAGTTGAAAAAATTCGATAGTGCGCAGTCAGTGCAAAATGCGTGCATACTCGATATCGTGTCCGACACGAATCCATTTGACACGAAACTTGGGAGCTAACTTGTCAGTCATGGCCCCCACCTTTATGCCAAATGGTAAGTGTCCATGTGTCCTATACAAGGAGAAATTGTGCACGAGTAGCAGGACACGCGTGCGATAATGTCGTGTTACGGTTTGTATCCAATTTTGGACATGAATCCAACACAGAAACGTGCTCAGTGCAAAGGGGAATAAAAACACACATATAGGGCTACTGATTTATGAAATTTGTTTTGGAAAATATGAATAAACATTTCATAGAGGCATTTCATTAAATACTTGTAATAGCACTCTGATACACATACGATACGCATACCAAATGAACACCAATTCCTACCAAACTTGGCCTACAGGTCCATGGTACCTAGATGCATGCATCTATAAAGATAAATCAGAAATTTAAATGGGTTTAGGGCTAATTACCTATTGAGAGTTAGATCTCAATGAAAAGCCCTAAGGAATGTGTCCTTCTCCAAGTGTTGTGGCCCAATAAGCTACAAAACCTTGCTAGCTAGCCTCCCTTAGCTTCTCCAATAGTAATGGATCCCAATACAAGAGACTAGGGTCAATTTGGTGGAGAAATAGAGAAATTAGAAATTTTGGAGAAGAACAAACTAGGGTTTAGAAATGGGGCTATTCAAAAGAGGCAAAAATGAGTGAAGAGGCATTAAATAGGGGGATAGCCTCTCTAGGCTGCTATGGACCGGCCAACAAATGCTAGGGTTAGGGTTTAGTTCATTAGGATGGGCTATGGGCTTCATTTTATCAATGCAAATTGAACCTTCTAGCTAAAGGCTCAACCAACAACTTAAAACAAGTCTCTACATGAACTTAAGTCAAATCTAAGTTAGATTAGGATCCAAACACAAGTCTATCATGCTAGCTAGGTCTATATAGTCATGGTTAGTCACTAGGCTAGTCTCTAAAGTCTCAACTAGCAAAAGTCAAAAATCACAATCACCAATTCAAATAATAATCAAAATTTTACAATTCACTAATTAAATAGAATATAAAAAATATAATTAAAAATTCACCAAAAATCATAAACCATGTTGTTAAATAATAAATTTTACTAAAGTTTAAAATTATCCTTATTTTAGAAAAATGGGTGTTACATAACGGATTTTGGGTTTGGTTACCCGACCGAACCAAAAACAGAATTAATTTTTTATTTAATATGAAATTACTAATATGCCCCTTGATTTATATAAGGGGCTTTTTCTGTGGTGCCCTAAATTTTTTTTCTCTCTCTTGTCTCACTCTCTCGAGACTTCCTGTTGCTGCTGCTCTCATGGAGAGGAGGAATCGAGAAACCCTAATCTAAGGGCCAATCTCTTTCTCTCTCGTGCTATCTCTCTCTCTCTCTTTCGTGCTAACCATAGATTAAGAAACCCTAAGGGTCTTCTCCCCTTTCTCTGCATATCGTGCTAACCCTAGATCTGGCTCTCTCGATCTCTCGAGCTAAGCTAGATCTATCGATATCTAACCTACACCAGTCAAAGATCTAGCTGACTAGCCGAGATCTGGTAAGAAATAATTATCTTATCTGAAATTTTTAATTTTTTACAGATCTTTGTTAATTTTATTTCCTTCTTTCTAATTAATTTGTTAATTTTCTTGTATGTTCATTAAACTATGGAGAGAGCTCAGAGAATTACTGCCTAGAAATCTAACCTAGATCTGGGCCATCTGTGATATGGCCCTTGCTCACTTGCTGTGCTGCTGTCTCAATATTTTGAATGTTGTTGATATTGTTGATTGTTGTTACGCACAGACTACCAGACTCCAGAGTCACTCATTGTAAGTAATGGTTTGTTCTTCCTGGACCTATTTCTTTTATAATTTCATGAATATTTTTGGTGGTTTAAATTTTTGTTTATGTTAGAGTTGCATCATGCATGCGTATTTACTCTGATAATCTGACATTTCAAATATGAGACTTTGGTTTAAAATTTTGGTTTATGCTGATATTTTGAATCTAGGAGTTTGGGACTTTGGTTTAAAATTTTGGAGACTTGAGCGTTCCCCTATTATAATATGTGAACTATTGTATTTTTTGTTGATGGAAGCATGTTGTTTGATGATAATGATGATGATGGAAGCATGTTGTTGTTCCTTCTCTTGTTCAAGTGTTCCCCTATTGTAATATGTGAACTATTGTATTTGTTGCTGATGGAAGCATGCTGTTTGATAATGATGATGATGGAAGCATCTTGTTGTTCCTTCTCTTGTTCAAGTGTTCCCCTATTGTAATATGTGAACTATTTATTTATATTTGTTCAAGTGTTCAACTATGCATTAACTGGTTATATCATGCTGATTTTTAAAATTATATATATTGTATTTGGTATTTGATAGTGTCTTAAATTAATCCAGGATGTTATTTCTTATTGGGCCTGCCCATTTGGGTCCATGAAATCGAATCGAACCGTAAATCGAAATATTTTTTGGTTCGGTTTTGGTCGGTTCCCCTACATTTGGTTCGGTTAACAGTTCAACAAGATAAGGTTGTCAATTTTTTCGATTTTGCAATTTTTGGTTTGGTTTGAACCGAACCGACCCGATGCTCACCCCTATGTGTAACAGTTTAAACACACACACTAGCACCTATGGCAACCAGCTTATACCTGCTACCTACATGCACCTAGCTAACAAAATACACATACACACACTTAGACAAACAAACACACACACACACACATACACACATACACAAACGTGTTGTGCACTGGCCTGTGTACTTGTGCACAGGCCAACACAGGTATACCCTGGCCTGCAGTCCTGTGTGCAGATGAGACTCCTGCCTATGTGTAGGAAGCACCTACACACACACACACGCTCTCCTCTCTCACACCTGCCTACACTATCCAACACTCAAGGTGTTGTTGCACAAGGAACCCCTGTACAAACACCACCATTGAGTGCTAACCCAGATTTGGGTTTCCCTACCTATTTACCTATATCACTACCCATCAAGCTATTTATTTATGTAGTTATCTATCCCGCTACCAATCTATTCATATGTCTACCTATTAAGCTACATAGCCATCTACATACATATCTATCCATTTAACAATACACACACACACACTATCACATGTCACTATTCTCACACAGATGCCTAATCTTATTACCTACTGCTGCTGTTTAACTGATTACTTCCATCTATTTTTTTGCCCTTCCCTAAATTATATACACTGCTACTTTACCTGCGCCCCTAACCTGTATTTACTCCTACACTAATGCACAAGAACACCCACACAACACACTACACCACGGTCCTACCTTTTCTAACTGCCTAACACTTCTCCATACATTAATCCCTCACCCTACCTTGCTATCTACTCATCAAGTTACCTATCTATATATCTAATTAACTGTAGTAAACCGTCCCTTCCTCTATTTACCAACTCATGTATTCACCTGTTGTCACCTTGAACCCTGCACTTGCTAGTTACTATCCACCACAGTCTTTGCACTATGCTTCCAAGCAGTAAACTACTACTACTATTTATATTATATACACAGATGCATCCCAAATTCCTCCTTCACTCATCTTATCTATCCAATTCACCTTTCTACCTGTCCATCTATCTACGTAGCCTGCTGTTACATGAACAAATCACTGTTGATGACCATTTTTCTCTCTTCTTTACCTAAACCCCTTGACCCCTCCTAAACTATCTTCAAAAGCAATAAATACGGCTGCTACTAGGCCAAGTAGCCCTTGCTACTGCTTTCACTCATCTCCCTGCCCCCTTTGCTGCCTAACTATTGTTAAAAACCTCTATCTTGCTCACTGCTTACACATATCCTGTGCATACATGTGCACATGAGCCTTTCTCTTTCCTGCTTGTACAACAACAATATCCCCCTCCTTTCTCAATGCATACACATGCCTATATGTGTATATCCATACACTTACACACACAACTATTTCACATGGGTAACTATTGCCAATAGATACGCATACACAAGTCACATATATCTAACTATGATCTACACAGACTCATAAATATATACACACAAACGAATATGTGTGTGTGTGTGTGTGTGTGTATATGTGTGTGTGTGTGTGTATACATATAGGTAGATACACATGCACACCAAATCTAACCGTGCGTATCATGAGATACATAACACGACACCACGTATCCTATTTAGGACACGTATACCAAATCTTAACTCAAAAGGATACAAAAATCCCTTTGGGGACATGTGTCGAACACTTGGTGCACAAGTTTACGATATGCCTAAGATAGCCTACTAAACCTTGTCTGAATTCTACCAAATTTCATGTACAATTCTAAAATATACCTATAAACGTAATTAGTATATTTCTAAGCTAGTGTCAAGTGTCGTGTATAGTAAAGCATGTTGTCACAGACATAGTATTTTTGCTAGCACTTTGCCCCGTGCGGTGCACTATCTTCCTCCTCGAAGACTCGTGCAAGCCTTCCCAACACGACTTAGCTAGATCGCTAAAGAAATTAAGAAGAGTGGAGCAAAGATGGAACTCGTAAGGATTTCTTTATTGCTTGGAGAATGCTTACAAGTTTTTTAGGTGGTGAGGAATAAATGAGACCTCCCCTTTTTATAATGGCTTATAGAGCTTTACATGAAAACTTCTAGAAGGAATATTCCAGGTATTATTCTTCCTACCATACTGGAATCGGCATATTACAGGATTATTCTCTAAGTGACATAAAAAAGAAACTTTATGGGCCATCCAGAAGGACCTTGGGCCATCTAGAATGATCTTGGGCCTTCCAGAGAAATTCACCATCTTCTGGAGAGTTTTGCCATCTTCTGGAATGTTCTAGAAGATTCCCGCATAACCTTGGTTTATGGAAATGTTATACAACTTGGCCTCGGGAAGGGCACAACATTTGGGAGGTTACATTCTCCCCCACCTAAGGCGTTGACGCCCTCGTCAACCATGCTCGCTGAGAAACGCCTGGACCTTGGTCTCGAACTGATGCAGCGTATCAACACGTTCCCAGTTAGACTCATCGTACGGCATGTCCTTTCATTGGATGAGGTACTCCACATACGAAGACATGCCTCGTTGACGAATGGTCCTCTTATCTAGCACGGCTTCCACCTCCTTGTCAAAGGACGTAGTCATGGTCGTCGTGGGTCGCTTTAGAACTGTAATGCCCTACTCTGCGAAGGCACAAGATAAACAGAGAGATCGAATTGCTGGCTCTGCAACAGAAGACGATTGATTTGGGTGAGTGGACAAAAACTTATTTTATGATTGCTTACGCCTAATAAGAATCTGAATGAATGCTATTGCTAATAACAAGATGGTAATCATTGAGTATGCTTGTAAGAGATTTCATATATTGCTATGCTAAGAAGAAGAAAAAAATAATCTTCTTGTTAAGAAGAAGACTTGTTGCCTGCTAATAAGAAATGATATGATGCCTGCCATGCTAAAGTTAGAATGTGCCTCAATCAATGAACTATTGCCTTACGTAATAAGATTAAAACAGAGTATGCTTTCACGTCCTTAATTATATGCTATCAAAGAGTAGACGGCTATGTTACTGTTATAGAAATGCTATTGTGCTTAGCTAAAGATTGTCTTGTGCCCGATTATATGTTGAAACGAATGAATGAGTAACGGTAATTGTATCAATCGAATGAATGAACGAAAAAGAAGAGCTATGACTTTGTTGTTTGAATGAATGAAATGAAATGAAATAAAGAGCTATTGGCTCTATTATATGAAAGAAGAGAAAAGACAGAATGATTGCTGATTGATAACCTGTGCATTGAATGATTTTATTTGATAGAATAGAAAGTTCATGCATTGGTCTCGGACAACTTGTTAACAATGTAATAGTCTCTCGACGATACTAGGGGCACCCAGGATCGATTGGCCTAGGAGAGATTGTAATAGCATCGTAAGGTAAATGCTACACCTTGCGGATGTTGTGTCTATTAGCGACGAGCTGAACCCAAAAGTCACAACGGCTAATCATGGAAATGAAACCATGGACCATCATATAGATAAGATATCGGTTAGTGAAGAGCTGAACCCTGAGCTGCAGCTGCTAACATGTGCGTTATCAGTGCAGAACTGAAACCTTGGGTCATAGCTGCTGGTCTACGCATGTGTTAGTGCAGAGCTGAGCCTTGAGTCACAGCTGCTAATCGATGGTAAGCATATAGGAAGTCTGGTTTTGAGCTAACAATGCAGAGACGAATAGGGAACACTGTATACATAGATCATGTTTATGCTAATCCTTGTCTTGTGCAGGGATGGACCGTCGGCTATGGGTAAGAATCAATGAATAAGTGATGTCCGCTAATGCTTATATTTCCATAATGAAATGCTTCTATGAATAATTCGTTGAAATAAAAAATCGTCATTCCAAGAGTTGCTAATGATGTTTTGATGCCTAGAATGCTACTAATGTCCCTAAAAAGTTGCTTGAACAAGAAGATTGATTATGGCTCATGAAACACACTGCGCACTGCATATAAAATGAATAGTCATCGTGATTGAAATGAATAGTCCCTTGTATGCTTGAATGAAATGAATTGTGACTTTTCAAAGATATTTTCAAAAGAGATGTAAACTGACCCTGTATGCATAGAATAAACATAAGTAAAAGTAGCAAGATCATATCATAAGAAATATTTTCTCACTAAATGAATTAGTGATCATTTCAGAAGAATATAGCCCTTTGTTCACAATCACCAGTATACTGATATACTAACCCATCATCAGTATGCATGCAGGTGCAAGACGCATCGAGAAGGATAGTCCGAAGCGATAGCCCGAATCTCATCCTCAGGAGCCAGAAATCAGAAGACATGCCAATAGATAGACATCTGTGTTTGCAAAGAATAAAATGTCTTATTACAAACTTTAGAAAAGAATACAAGAGTACAATTGATTTCTGGGGAAGTACAACTATAGGAATCTGATCAGAAGATGATCACTTTATCTCTTGGACGATATGATATCGAAGACACAAGCCTCTGGAGGATGCACCAGCACTTTAGCAAGAGATTATGATCTTTCTTTGATGCTTTGTGATTGATTTAAAACTCTATTTATAGAGTTCTTGAAATAATTGTTTAGCGATTATTCTGGGTTGTGCGTACTTCAGGTTGTGCGCCTCCTGTTCACTTGTACAAACGTTTACACTACTGTTGTGGACGCACGACATCGTTTGATTGAAATGCACATGGTCGTGAGTAGTATAGTGGACACGTTCTGCAAAGTTAGTGGCTTGTGCTACGTCACTCTGTTCTAAACACTGTTTGATCACCTTGCATGAGCTTCACCAGGTTGTACGTGGGCGCAATATAGCGACTTGTACGAGCGGTTTGTACCAACTGCTGTGGACGCGTAGCATCGTTTGACTGAGATGCACGTGTTTGTGGGCAGTGTAGTGGGCATGCTCTACGAAGTTGGTGGCTTGCACACCACGTCACCCTATTTTTTAAATAGGGATTGATCAAGTGGCGCCAACTTGTCAGGCTGCGCATGAGCGTAACTCAACGACTGGTGCCTTTGACTAGGTCTTCTGTGCTGTACTGATAAATCCTTGTGCCATACAGTGACTTGCGTGAACTAGCTGTCAGCATTAATTACATGCTAACAAAATCTTCTTGAGCGTCGCATTGTGCGGGATTCAAATAAATTTTCCTTATTTTCTGTGTTGTCAGTTGTCAAGTATTGATAATGTCGTTACAGCTTCTCGAAGAAGTGTGCCACGTGGCGCTCGCACAACCTGATTCCAGCCCAACCTGACGTTGGCTTAACTTGATGATGCACAACTTGATGATCCGACACAACATAATAATTTGGCGCCACCTGATGATTGCACACTTTAATAGGCGACACAACTTGATTTTTAGTCTCTATAAGACCCCCCTTCAAAGTTTTTGAAACTTGAAAATACTTCAAAGTTTTGAAATACTTTGAATTATGCTAGTTTTGTTTGGATTGCGCCGGTCAACTCGAGCCTGATTCTTCAGCATAAGTTGCGTGGTTCAGATTCACAAAGCTATAAATAGCCGTACTCCTGGGATTTTTCATTCTTCACCATTGTTCGAGAGAAATCCTATCTTCATTTCTGATCTTTGAGAACTTCGATCGACAATAATGGCACCCAAGCGCTCTGCTGCTGAGAAAGGTAAGACTGTGGCCGAGTCATCCGTGCGAGTTCCGCCTTCGTCACGCCGAGAGACGGCTAACCCGGCCATGGAGGGTAAGCATTCGACTATAGACTCGATCATCAACCACCCTACTGATTATCGGCCACCCTTTTTAGGGTTTGTCTTGATTTTAACAGTATGCGCCCGCTCTTTTAGAGTTGGGCATACTTCATAACTTGCGCCTCCCTTATTAGGGTTTGGTTGTTATCGACCCGTATTTTGCAGCGTTTCGAAAAGTTGTGTTGTCTTTTGGGCGCAACTTCGACATGTTGTGCGGCAAATTACGGCGCAACCTGATTGCTACACAACCTGATGGCTGCGTATGCTGAGTGCGACGTAATGTGAGGATCGCGCAACTTGACTAAAAAAGAGTATTAAATACTCGGTTTATTTCCAGCGATGAACCTATTTATGGGGCGCTCTTTTTCAAAAAGTCTTTTTACTTTCTCCCTCGTTAAGTGATACGCACCCATTTATTGGAAAGATGAATAGTCGACGGAGACTGACCTTCACTGTATATATATATATATAGGTATGAGGTTGCTATTCTTCATCTTCATTCACCACTCTCATAGTGCCCAAGGAGAGCATGAAGAAGAAGGTGAACCTCACTGTCGATGGCGAGGCTTCAGAAGAGAAGTCGAATTCTGCACCAACGGCATATTTGCTGGAAGCTGACCCGTCCCTAAGGGCGGAGAACTTCCTGAACTGCTTTGGCCTGACCCCAGCAGTTTTTGCTCATTCCGAAGGTGGGCCATCGTCTTCCAAAGCTCGTGGCACACTGGAACAGAGGGAATGATTCCTCCGTCTAATGTATCGCTCGGGGATCCACAATATAGAGGAGTTGAGCGCTGCATTGCGCCAGGCTGATAGCGGGAAGAAGAAATGACGTGACATAAGATCGTTATTTTTTTCATAATGGCATTAGTGCCTTTTAGTGTCTGTCTTTTTTTCTTTTCATTATGAAATAAAAAATAGTTTAACTTTATGAATTCTGGCACATTTAAACTTTTGTCGAATAACTGTGTTGACACGTCCCAATTTTAGGCATATGTGAGCTTTGTTGTGTTACTGTCTTGATATATGCCGCACTTTCTCGGTTCTGACAACATCAACTTCTGAATACCACGTGGCATTTTTTCCCGAAATATACGCCTATAGACGCGCAAAATGTTTCAGCTTCAATTGCACATAAATAGTTACGATAAGAAAAGTATATTTATTGTATTCTCTTCTTCTTTCTGATGTTTATAGGAGACCAGCTGACGAAAATTCACAGAACTGGCATCGGTGATCTTGGATGCTATGAAGTTGAACCACTTTGATACACGCATCAGAGAGCTCAGAACTCTTCATGCTTAAAAGGGCTTCCTCAAGATGGTAGGAAGGGCCTTTATACATGAGAGTTGGACGGTGGAGACACAGAATTAGGAATCGTATCACGAGGGTGATCTCATTCCTACTTCTTATGAAGGGTCATCTCTTCTCCACCAGTTGTATTGACAGCAACTTTTTTTGGAGCTGCTGCACTCCGTGGTTCTTCTCTCGTCTTTTTGAGAGAGAAGACCAGAGTTGATTCCGTCGCCTTACTCGCTGCTTCAGGTCGAGTCAACAAGGAACTGGCATCAACAAGAAGATCCAAAGATGAAGTAGATCTTCATTTGTTAGATTTAGAATGAAAATCCAAGATATAATAGATTTCCATCAAGATGTATCTATGTTTTTAAAGAAGGAATAAAGAATAATTTTCTCTTCCTTATGATCTGATTTGATGTGATGATATAGAAAATAGAATCCAGAGATAAGGTGGACGTGAATTCATTTTTTTATTGATAATCTTTAAGTCAACTGGAATTCAAAGACGAGAAAATATGCCTAAGAAGACGATATCTGCGATAATACGAAATTTATCATAAAGAAAAGATATCTTTTAAAATAGCTAGGTTTCAATAGAATTGATGATTCGGATATGCTCCATAGGAGATTTTGAGTATGTAGCTTCATTTACGAAAAAGAAGTAAATAAATGATAAAAAATGTAGGCCCATTCCCGCAATGAAGTAGAGATAAAAAGACTGATTAATAAGCATGCCTTTTCAAGAAAAGGTCGCTTCGATTCTCGAAACAAAGCGTAAATGAAGATTTCTTTACCAGATGAACAAAAATGCCTTTGAGACAGAATGTTTGGCCTTTATGTCTATAAATAGTATGAATTTTTTTTGAAAGCATCATTCATCCATTTTCTTTCCTTCGTAAATGTCTTCAGAAGAAATGGCTAAGGAGACGGGAATTATCCCGAAGATCGAAGCCGACCTTGACACTCATTTCGATAAGCCTCCACCGCCTACTCAGCCAGAAGTCGGAGAAAGCTTGACTATTCCCGGAGAGAAGCAGGATATTCTTGCCGAACTGGTGGAGCCTGGTAGTACTGCCGAGGAAGAAGCTCTAAGGAAGGCTGCATGTGAACTGCTGGTGTCATCGGGCAATAATGTCTTCAAGCTTTTTGCGAAATATGTTTTCAATCAAGAGGGCTCCGGTCCTCGTTAATTTTATGTATTTCATTCTGTCTGAATTTATGCAAATAAAAAAAATTATTTACATTCTGAGTCTATGTGTCGATGTTTCTTCTTTGTCTTCAGACATAATATTTCTTGAGAAATTTGCCATTAATGGGCATCATGGCGATTCGACCATCCATACCATTCAATTGATAAGCTTCATTTGAGAGAACTTTGCTTACAATGTAGGGTCCTTCCCACTTCACTTCGAATTTGTCTTTGCTCATGTGCGTCATAGTCATAGGACGTCTGACGGTTAGAATTAATTCTCTTTTCTGAAATGTTCGGACTTTGACCTTATGGTTGAAGGCTTTGGTAGACGAGCTTGGTATAACTCAATATGTTGTTGAGCTAGGAGCCGTTTCTCGTCAAGTGCTTCAAGCTCCTGAAGTCTCAGACGATCTCGGTTGTGAGTTCATTGGCAATGGCAATCCTTAGAGAAGGGATCTGGATTTTTAATGGTAAGACGGCTTTGCATCCATATACCAAAGAGAACGGCGTGCAAGCTGTAGGAGTACGTATAGTAGTACGGTAAGCCCACAGACATTCTCCAAGCTTCTCACTCCAGTTTTGTTTGTTGGTAGAAATAAACTTCTTGAGGAGTTTGATGATGGTCTTGTTAAATGCTTCTGCCAACCCGTTAGCTGCAGGATTATAAGCTGTAGAAGCAATATTATTGATCATGTTGTCATCGCAAAATCGAATGAATTTCTGACTGATGAATTGTGGCCCATTATCATGAATGATTCATCGAGGAACATAATTTGTAGATCACATGATGCTTAATAAAGTTGATAACACTGCTAGTCTTGACCTCAGCTAGAGGTATAGCTTCAGTCCACTTTGAGAAATAATCAGTTATGGCCAATATGAACCGATGTCCTCGAGACGAGGGAGAGTTAATATGATCAATAACATCCATGCCCCAAGCTTCAAAGGGCCAAGATACTGCCGTCGGGTGAAGAAATTCTGATTGTTGATGGATGAAGTCAGCATGAATTTGACATGTTCGACACTTTCTTGCATACTCGATTGCATCAGATATTATCGAGGGCCAATAGTAGCCTATACGGCGAATACGATCCTGTAATTTAGGACCAGGTTGATGTGCGCCACAAACAGCATCATGAGCTTCACGAAGTATTTATTTTGCTTCTCCCCCCGCAAGACAACGTAGGAGTAAACCGTCAAACGTTCGTCGGCAGAGTGTCTTTGTAGCATGATTATAATAAAATCTGAGTGACCATCGACGAATTATTGTAGCCTCTTTAGGATCTTCAGGTAAGATATCATGGACCACGAAGTCTATGAAAGGAGTCCTCCAGTCTTCACCGATGGCACAAATTTTAATTGAATTGTTAAATTCCATGTTTGGGTTGTTAACTTCAGTATTTATGTTATTCTCGACACAAAATAACTCTCTATTAGTGATGACGATCATTTGTTGCCTTCTTACTGGAATTGCTAATATTGTTGCAAGATTAGCAAGTGCATCAGCTTCCGTGTTACACGTTCGACGTACATCCTCGATGAAGAAGCCTTTGAATGAAGTAGCCATCCTAATCGCTGCATCATGATATGGAATTAGATCTTGATGTCGAACTTCGTATGTACCTCTAACTTGATTGACAATTAATTTGGAGTCTCCGTAAACTTCAAGATACTCAATATCTAATTATTTAGCCAATTGGAAACCAATGAGCAGAGCGGTATATTCAGCCACATTGTTGGAACACGACTCATCTAAAGAATAAGCTCTTTGGATCGCTAACCCTTCTGGTGAGACGAGGACGATTTCGACTCGAGCAACAATAGCACCTTTTGGTCCAATTTTGGATGCACCATCAAATAATAAACGCTATGTAAGAATTTCTTCTGAAATCATGTTGGACTCCAAGGTTTCATCTGGAATCTCATCGTAGAGTTTAGACGTTTCGGGAACTGATGTGCTGCCAGAAAGTCAGCAAGGGCTTGACCTTTAACAGACTTTTGAGGAACATAAACCATATCATATTGTGCTAACAATATGGCCCATGTTGTGAGCCTGGAATTGAGTGTACTGGGCTTCTTCATCAGGACCCGGAGAGGGTTAACTCTAGAAATAACATGAATAGTTTGGCCAGTGATATAATGTCTTGTCTTTTGAACAGCAAACATCAAAGCTAGACATTCTTTTTCTACTAGAGTGTATCGATGCTCAGCTCCAACCATCATACGACTAAGGTAATAGATAGCATGTTCATGACCCTCTTTATTCTTCTGAGCTAATAAAGCACCTAGGGAATGGTCTATTGCTCGAACATACATCAGGAAAGGTATTCCTAGTACTGAAGGTACTAAAACTGGAGGGTTCATCAAGTATCGCTTATGTCTTCAAATGCTTGTTGACATTCTTCAGTCCGAATAAAAGACACACCTTTTTTCATGATTTGAGTGAACGGTCTACGACGTCCAGAGAGATTTGAGATGAATCTCCTGATATACGCAAGCCGTCCCTGGAATTCTCGTAGCTCTTTTAGGTTGCATGGAGGAGACATCTCTTGAATGGCTTTAATTTTCTCAGGGTCAACGTGTATACCTTTAGAGGTAATAACGAATCCAAAACACTTGCCACTAGAGACTCCTAGGAATGACTTAGTTGGATTCATCTTGAGTTGATGCTGGCGCATTAGATCAAAAATAGTTTTCAAATCTTGAATATAGTCTTCTTTTAGACGACTTTTGATAACAATATCGTCAACATAACATTCACAGTCTTTCGTCAATGATCACGAAAGATGGTACTTATGGCCCGCCGATAAGTTGTACCAGTATTCTTAAGGCCAAATGGCATGACAATGTAGCAATAGACTCCAAGAGGAGTGCGAAAAGATGTATATTTCTCATCTTCTGGATGTATCTTAATTTGATTGTATCCTGAAAATCCATCCATAAAGGACATACATTCAAACCCGCAAGTATTGTCAATCATGACATCAGTGATTGGAAAAAGGAATTCGTCTTTGGGACAGGCTTCATTACGGTCTCTGAAGTCGATGCAGACCCGGACTTTTTCTGTTTTCTTCAAAACTGCGACAACATTAGCCACCCAGTCCCGATGTTGTTCTTCTATGATAAAACTGCAGGCGATGAGTTTCTTGACTTTATCTTCCATGGCATCCTTCATGTCGGGTCAAAATTGACATTGTTGCTGTTTGACTGGCTTCGCATTTGGCAGAATGTTGAGCTTGTGGGTAGCGATCTGAGGATCCAACCCCAACATGTCTTCATAGCTCCAAGCGAATACAACAATATATTCCCTAATGAGTTGGATTAGTTCTTGTTTATCCGCTTTAGGGAGGCTTTTGCTGACAAATATCGATTTTAGGGAAGTTTTATCTCCAATATTGACTTGAACTAAATGATCTTCAGTAGGTGGCTCCTATTGTTCAAAGTGAAGCTCCCATTGAGTATCCATCCTTTGTGCCCATGGATCAGATTCAGAGGCTTCGGTAAAGTGTCTGTCATCTTCCGAGAACTCGGCAGTTACCATATTGGAAGATAGAGTCACTCGATGGACGTGCTCTACACTGGTGTCTGAATCCCATTAGATAGAATCAGAAGAATTAGATCGTTCTTCTTCCTCAGATTCGGAGGCTTCTGGAGTCAAAATTGGTGAAGTATAACCTAATCTCTGCTTCGTTTTGCTGTAGTATTATTGTGATTTTTCTTTCGGAGCAGGAATACGAATAGAAGTTCGTCTTACTTTGCCGCCATTGAGACCAGCTTTAAAATTATAGCCCATCTTTTGTATGATGTCTTTTGATTGCTGACTATTACGACGTAGTTGAAGTCTTCCGTTATCGTGATTTTCTTCTTCACTATCGGGCGTGATCTTCTGTTCCGTTCCTTTACTAAAAAGTATAGGAAGTTCATCTTTCTTTCTGGAAGGAACTAGGAAGAAATAATGAAGGAATGTTATAGGCTCATCCTCTGGTTTTTTGAGAAGTGCTAGACAAGTATCAGCTTGTGTCAAAGCTTTACTCAACGTTTCTCGAGTCTTCCTCGAAAGACGGAGTAGTTCAAAAATTGATAATCTTGCCGGGGTATTAGTCAGCTGAGCCAGTATATCAAAGTTATATGGCTTCTCAAGTCCCAAAGTTGGAGTCTTCTTTAATATTTTATCAAAACGGACATGCTATTTTTCTTTGTCAGCTATCGTTGGTTTGGGAAGAGTTGACTCTATTTGAGGTGATAAAGCTGATGGAACATTGACAGCATGAGAAGATATTGCTTAAGGAGCCTCCAAAGCTGGAGCAAGGTTTTCTTGACCTTCTGAATAATCTCTTAGGTAAGGTTTCCTAGACTTGGTGCCATTTAAGACTTTTTCCTCGGATACAGGCTCAAAGGACACCATATTGTAATTCTTTGCCTAAATCTTGTTTCTGGAAGGTTTCTTTCGGCAAGATGGAGAATTTGTCCAGTAGCCAAACCAACCCGAGATCGGTTATGAGAAAGACATAGAGAAAGAGGTATAGGAGATCCCTTTCCATGATTCAAGCCAGAGGCCTTTTGTAGATCATATCCCATTTTTGTCATTAATTTACGAGATTATGGGCTATACAGATGGAAAGTTGGTTGGTATTTGGCTTCTGATTTTGACAATATTGTCTCAACAAGGAAAGAAGAAGAAGGATTATCTGCTGCCAAGATGAAGGTAGCAGTTAGAGGTGGAAGACAATGTTCACCAATTAAAATCATATGATATGATTTATTTTTAGTGGCCTTCTCGGACTTGGTGGAAGAATATGGTATTTCAAAGTCCGCCACTAAATCTAGATGGATCCATATAATTTCTCCTCTATCAGTGGATAGAGGAACAAGACCATTAATTCATACAGATGGAAGATTAACAATCTACAGAGTAGTTCTTAGGATGGGGATGACACCATCCTGCACAAGTTGCAAGAAAATCTTCAAACTGCAAAGAGACGACATTAGACGTTACAGTTTTCTCGTCTTGCTGGAGAGTGATTGCACCGGAATTGACCATCTCCTGAATTTTACCCTTAACATATAGCACGCTTGAGTTGGATGCCCAATAAACCTGTGGTAAACACAATATTTAGGATGGTCGGTCTTACCAACTTTATTTGGCCGTTTAGGTTATGGCAGTTGGAGTTTATTGCTCTTGATGAGGCAATCAAAGATAATCATGATATCATCTTCATCAAAAAGAGTATTCTTCATTTGGACGTGGTGTCCGTTGTGGAGGTACTGTTAGGGTAGATGTTGGCTGATTTACATTGATGGCTAGGGCTTCTTTGCTTTTAAGGTTAATGGCCAAAGTCTTCTTGCTCTTAAGATTGTTTTGACGGCCATTATTATTTGGTGTAGCGCGTTCATCTTTGTCAAAATTAGGCATTTGAATGCCTAATTGCTTGAATTTGTCAACGCTCTCTTCTGCTGCTTTGGCGTTCATTATAAAAGAAGGCTAATCCTGAAACTGTGTTGATCATGTCCATATGCTAATTATAGACAACAGGTTTGATTTGCAAGTGTTTATAGTCAAAGCATCTGGGGTTCCGAGAGGCATTTTGAGTGCTTCACGACAGAATCGTTCAATGAAACGTTCAGTAGTTTTATTATATCGTTGTTTGATTTTGATGAGAGCAGACATAGTCATGTCGTTGGTTCCCTCATAAAATTATTCCAGGAGCGTTTGTTTGAAGCCAGCGAAAGAGGTTATACACCTATCTGGTAAACTACGATACCAGTCATATGCTGCACCAGCTAAACAGCCGACAAAGACTCTAGTCAGAAGAGCATCATTTGGTTGAAGTTGATCAGTCATTACTTCAAAGTGATTGAGGTATTGACTTGGAGAAGTGCTGCCATCAAATAGCATAATAGTAGGGGGTTTGTATTTAGGAGAAAATTGGACCTCTTTCCATTCTATGGGATATGGCTGTTTAATTCTAAGCTTCTATAGACCATCCTTCTGTTTGAAAGCCTCAAATTGAGTACATAAAAGTTTTACAGCCTCATTGGTATCTTTCGTTGATTGTTGAGGAGTGGATTGATTTGATATGTTAGGAGGGGGTACCGCATGATAAGTACCACCCCCGACACCAGATTGACTTGGAATATCCTATGCAGGAATGGAAGCGGTGTGAGGAGATTGTACTTCCAGATCAATATTGGAAGGAACTGATGTTGTTACAGGTTCCTGAGTCAGAATCAGATTCGCGATCGGTGGAACTGTATGTTGTGCCATGATCACAGCATGCATGCCTGTCATCATCTCAGCCATGTTCTTCAAACTAGTCTCTAAAGCAGCAATTCTCTGCTCTTGACTGGAAGAACTGGAAGTATCTTGATCTTCTATGATGGCATAAGCAGTCACTTCTCTAGTCCTTAAAGACGAGCTAGTGGAAAGGATGGTCCTTTCAGAACTTTCACTGTCAGCATCAAAGTCACATAAAGAACTACCCCAAAATAAATGATAGGGATATCTTTTTGACTGAAGGAATCTTGGTTAGAATAAAGAAGATTCCTTTGACCAATTGTGTCTTGGTCAGAAGGAATATTCCTTTGATCGATTATTTCTCGGCTTCTTGATCTAGTATATTGATATACTCTTTCATCGGATTCATGAATCTGATCTAAGTACTGCTGACTAGGATTGCGGGATGCATAACATCTTGGACGTTTTCCACCCCAGTGCTTCGAGATGTCATGTTGACAGGAGCAAAGAGTAACTCATCTTCGTCCACTAGGATTGGTTCAGGAGTCTGAACATAATTCAAACGATCAAAGATAGACCGCTTGGCTGACTGACAGCAGCATTTGATGACAACTTCATGGTGGTGATTACAATGATGTTGTTGTTGTTGGACCACCGTTGAACATGATGGATTTGCAACCTTCCGCTTTTGTATTAAGAGTTCACGGAGGTCACTAACAGGACGAGAAGAAGTTACAGGAATGTAGTCCTTGACGATATTCGGGATATGATTCATGTTCCTGAGGTGTCATGTACCTTGAGTGTACAAGGACGTGCTAAGTTGGTTAGCATAAGTCATAGGATCTTTCACCTCAGCATTCTTCCTCTGGTGTAATTTAGCAACTGGTGCAGGTTGTGCTTGATACATCTTGTGATTTCTCGAGGTTGACCCTAATTGGCACCTGTTGATATAGGTGCGCAAGTCTGACAGGGAAGCTACTTGTGCATCTACTTGAGATACTAGTAGTTTGCCTTGTCGAGATCTTAAAATACATAGGGTTGGTAGATCCTGCCCTTACCTCTTTGGAGTAGGCATAATACCCTTTTGCGTGGAAGGTTTATTCTGAATAGAACCTATCTTCCTGACAGAGATTTAGTTGTCTCTGTTAAGGAGAATAGAATTCCTATCTGAATTAGCAGTACTTTCCATCCAGTCAACGACTCGAGCAGAATAAGGAAAAGCTAAAAAGCATTTTCGTTGATTTAGTGATTTCTTACTAAACTTCTGATTTGGTGGCAAAGAGGGAGTCACTAAATAGTTCTTCTCTTTACATTGCGCTAGTACAGAAGTACGTGCAGGTTGTGCCATAGTATAAACATGCACAAGTTGTGCCGGAGCAGAAAAGGCCAAAGGGCGTTTTCTTTTGTTTTGTCCAGCAGTGAGTCGAGATGAAGTCTCCTTCAATTTCAGAGTCGGAGAAGTGGAAGGATTAGCCAAAAGACTATCTTCCTTAGATTGTGCCAAGGCAGTGACGGGCGCAAGTTGCGCAGAAGCAAGAACAGGTGTAGGTTGCGCCAGGGAAGAGAAGGTTAAAGGGTACTTTTCCTTGTTTTAGACAGCAGTGTGTCGAGACAGAGTCTCCTTCGATTTCAGAATTGGAGAAGTGGAGGAATTAGCCAAAAGACTGTCTTTCTTAGATTGCGCCAAGGCAGTGACGGGTACAAGTTGTGCAGAGGCAGGAGATTGTACCGTCGAGGACTAAGGAGTCCAAACAGAGTGCGTCTTGCTCTTAATAGCGGCAGCAGTGCGCTTGGCACCCCCAATATTGATCATGATCTCGTAGGCTGTCTGGTCGACTTGAACGACCATGGTCTTCTTTATCTTGCCGATTGACGCGGTATCACTTTGAGTTATCACTTTCTCGTCGGAGGAGAAAGTCGTCTCCAGCAGAGTTGCCATTTTGTTTGCAAAGAACAAAATGTCTTATTACAAACTTTAGAAAAGAATACAAGAGTACAATTAATTTCTTGGAAAGTACAACTATAGGAATCTGATCAGAAGAGGATCACTTTATCCCTTGGACGATGTGATATCGAAGACACAAGCCTCTGGAGGATGCAATAGCACTTTAGCAAGAGATTATGATCTTTCTTTGATGCTTTGTGATTGATTTGAAACTCTATTTATAGAGTTCTTGAAATAATTATTTAGCAGTTATTTTGGGTTGTGTGCACTTCAGGTTGCGCGCCTCCTGTTCACTTGCGCAAACTGTTATACTAACTATTGTTGATGCGTGGCATCATTTGATTGAGATGCGTATGGTCGTGAGCAGTGTAGTGGGAACATTCTACGAAGTTAGTGGCTTACGTGCCACATCACTCTGTTATGAACACTGTTTGATCACCATGTACGAGCTTCATTAGGTTACGCGTGAGCGTAATATAGCGACTTGCGTGAGCGATTTGCACCAACTGCTGTAGACGTGTGGCATAGTTTGATTGAGATGCACGTGGTCGTGGGCAGTGTAGTGGGTACGCTCTGCAAAGTTGGTGGCTTGTGCGCCACGTCATCCTATTTTTAAAATGGGGATTGATCAAGTGGTGCCAACTTGCCAAGCTGCGCATGGTCACAACTCAACGACTGGCGCCTTTGACTAGGTCTTCTATGCTGTACTGATAAATCCTTGTGCCATACAGTGACTTGTGCGAACCAGCTATCAGCATTAATTACATGCTGACAAAATCTTCTTGAGCGCCGTGTTGCGCGGGATTCGAATGGATTTTCCTTAATCTTCGTGCTGTCAATTGTCAGGTAATGATGATACCGTTACAGCTTCTCGAGGAAGTGCATCACATGGCGCTCGTGCAACCTGATTCCAGCACAACCTGACATTGGCGCAACATGATGCTGTGCAACTTGATGATTCGACATAACATAATAATTTTGTGCCACCTGATGATTGCATACTTTAATAGACAGCACAGCTTGATTTTTAGCCTCTATAATCTGTTACAAATAGTTGGTTCTGTATATAAAGGGATGTAATGTATGGAACGGGATCATTGTAATCTGTAAAGTTCTGAAAGAATGTAACCATTATATCAGAGAGAATTGAGAGCTTGTAATCTGTTCAAAAGAAAATCAATAAAGAGATTGTTTTTGCTACCTTGTGTTCAATTATATTCTGCAATATGTCCGCTGCTAAATTCAAATATTTGTAATATGTTCTGCTGTATATTGTTTATCTTGTCTATTTTGTCGTTGTATAGGTCTTGGTCTTGTGCAAGAGCAACTTAGGCTTACATGGCATCATGCCCAAACGAGGACGAATGTTCTCACAGAGTCCGAAGCGAGGACGAAAGGACTCTGCGGGATCAGGGCATGACAGGAACCCCTCGCTGGGGATCCTCCAAGTCTTCATGGTATGGCTTCAGGCAACTCGCATGGAAGACTGGATGAATCTTTTGCTTGGCGGGGAGCTCGAGCTTATAGGCTACCTTGCCTACTTTCTTGAGCACAGGAAAGGGCCTTCGTACTTGCGAATCAGTCCTTTATGTACTTTCCAGAACACCTTGAACTGTTGCGGTTGTAGCTTCACCATCACCATGTCCCCCTTCTTATACTCAACTGGCCTTCACCTCGTATCGACCCACTTCTTCATCTTTCTCGTGGCCTTCTCCAGAAATGCTTTGGCAATGTACGCCTTTGCCTTGAAGTCTGAAGTAAATAGGTTGGCTGCAGGGCTTCTACCTGAGGACCCCGCACTCAGCGTGTGCGAGGCAAGTGGCTGTCGACCCATCACCAACTTGAATGGACTGTTGTGCGACGACTCGCTCCGTTGGAGATTGTAGCAGAACTGAGCGACGTCGAGGTGATGCACCCAATCCCTCTGGTTGGCACTCACAAAGTGCCGTAAGTACTCTTCGAGTAGCGAATTGATCCACTCCATCTGTCCGTCCGTCTACGGGTGGAAGCTGGTCGAGAAGTATAAGTCCATTCTAAGGATTTTGAACACTTCCGTCTAGAACTTTTCCGTGAAATGGAGATCCCGATCGCTGACTATGTTCACCATGATGGCTGATGCACAGTCGCGTGGCCTCCTCTGCTATGTAGTCTGTTGAAGCAGCAATGAAGGTTGCGTACTTTGAGAACCGGTCCACCACCATGAGAATGGACCCAAGTGCTCCCACTTTCGGCAGGACGGAGATGAAGTCATTCGATATGCTCTCCTAGGGCCTGCTCCGCACGGAAAGAGGCTCCAGTAGGCCCCCGGGCTTCTGATGGTCCCTCTTGTCTTGTTGGCACACAAGATAGGTGTGCACATAGTCCTCCACATCCTCGTACATGTGAGGCCAGTAGTAGGCGGCCTCCAGCAGCGCCAAGGTTCGCTTCTGTCTCGGGTGTCCAGCCCACTTCGTATCATGGCACTCCTTGAGCAGTTGTCTCCGCCAGCCACGCCACTTAGACACGACCACCCTGTCGCCCTTGGTATAGAGAAATCCGTCTTTCAGCCATAACCTTATCGTTTTGCCCTCCATGACAAGCTTCATTATAGCCTGTGTCATCGGCTCCTCCATGATACCCACTCGAACATGGTCCAGAATGTCCCCCTTGAGCAGCACACTAATACGAGCTCGGCCTACCTGTTGAGCGCATCGGCCACTTGATTTTTCTTGTCGGGTTTGTACCGCAAATCCATGTCGAACTCGGCTAGAAAATCTTGCCATCTCGCCTGCTTCAGAGACAACTTCTTCTCGGACTGGAAGTAGCTCATGGCAACATTGTTCGTCATGACCACGAACTTGGTGCTAAGAAGGTAGTGCCGCCATGTCCTCAAACTATGTACGACTGCGGTCATCTCCTTCTGTCACGACCCACACCCGCTTTTCGGGACGCGAGAGCGTGAGCAAGCCAACTACATATCAAGCGGACTCCAGCCCAACTCAAGTACGTATAAGCTATCAAGATCATGGTATCATGGCTAATATGGTAATCTACAGTGTATCTCAATCCACAAGAATATATAAGACAAGAATGAACAAGTATGGGTCGTAGTCTGCAGCCCACTAGCATATATGTCCGATTAGACTCCAAGAATAATATGTGTCTATAAAGCTACACTGATAAGCAGGATATATCATGAAAGCACGAGAAAGATAGTAAATCAATAATACTAACAAAATACATGAATCATGCAGATGAAGTCAACTACCACATGCTCAGCTAACTAACTCCGTACAATCAGCTACCTGAAGAGATCATCAGGTCCTCAGAGGACTAGCAAGATACATAAAACATGCCTACTAATATGACAGTAAATAACATGTATGGAGGATAAGAATACTGCAAGAAGAACATCTAAGGACGATGAGTCGTGTGGAAATGTAATACTAGACTTGGCTAACTACCAATCAGAACTCCTATAGCTTGTAGTACATTTCAAGATACTCCCAATCTATAGTGTTTCAATTGACGTACAAAGTAGGATACTCTCAGTTGAGATTAGCCAATTCTAGTATCGATCTCCTCTCCTAAAGGATACAAGGTCAAGCAGACTCTTATAAATTGTAGTACAATGCAAGATACTCCCAATTCATAGTGTCGCAAATCAAGTCAATTAATCAATCAATATATGCTATAGGTCGTAGTACAATGTAAGATACTCCCAATCTATAGTATTTCTCAAGTCAAGTCAATCTAGCAATATCAAGATAAAAGAATCGGCTATAGGTCGTAGTATAATGTAAAATACTTCCAATATATAGTATATCTCAACTGTAGTACAATGCAAGATACTCCCAGTCAAGAATGGTCAAGTCAAGAACAAGCAAAACAGTAAAACAAGTAAAACAGTCGATGACAATGTCGAATATCCTATACGTGTACGTAAATCTAGAAACAAGTAAAACAGTCGATGACAAACCAATCACAATATGGAAAACAGGTAACCATATGAAAGAAGTACAATAGAAAGAAAATAATATAAATACTGTATATGTTCGGCAAGGTATACTTGCCTGAGGGTTGCACGGAGGACCAATAATATATCGCCAATCAACAAGTCAGAAAGTCTAAGCCTCACAACTGCCTCCAGAAGATGTAATAGGTGTTACCAATGTTTTCAGATTAGTCAAATTAGCTAGAATAGCTTGTCCTTAAGTCCAATTCTGGACACAGGGGCAAAACGATAATTTTGGGTCAAAACGGTATCTGTCGTTGAACCCGCTTTGCACCAAAAAATGTGCCAGAGTCGATGGTCTCTAAAGTCATCAAACTACATGTTTACGAATTTGTTTTGATGATACGAACCCAACGGTATGTCCAATTTTGGATTTCGGCAGGCCGTGCACAAAATCGCACGTTGAGTCGGATCATGGGGCCCACGAAATGGCGATCCGATCAACTGTCTCATAATTGGACCAAACTTGGCATACAGGACTAAAAAACGATACGGTTATGTTGGCACAAGTTTCGTCTCGATCTGACGAACGTGCACAAAGTAATTGGAAATTTTGCACAGAGGCCGATACGATAAATTTCGACGGATACGCATCAAATTCCTCACGCACACGCGACCAATTTAAATTCTGTCAAAGTCCACACATCTACGAAGCCGATACGCACCTTTCGATACTTTCGGTTCACGACCACGTCGCCCGGATTGGCGGAACGCACATCGTATCGAAGGTTTTTCCAATTTTGAAAACAAGTTTTTGATCAACTTTGAACAGGTTTTATTTAATGAATACCTAGATTTATTTAAAACTAAAAGAAGGGTTCTGTTGTCCTACATGTTGTTAATAAACTCCTTCAAATAGATTTTTGAAATTCCTAATGTCTGGTTCTAAAACTTCCTTTAAACTTGGGATTTGGGATAGTCTATATGCCCTGTTTCCAGTCAGTTTTTCGACAATATTTGTGTCAAATTTCTGAGCGATCTAAGTATGCATATGAAATTCTATTTAAAAGGGTATGAAGAGGGTTATATTGGCTATTCATAGGATTTGGTAGATCGAAGTTGGTGAAGTGTGTGTGAAGAAATAACATTACGAACATGGGTACTGGCAGTTCTTGAACTGCTGTTGCTGATGTTGTGCGGTTCACGGCCGCCCGGCTGTGCACGGCAGTGGCGCCGGCGACGCTTGGCCGCTGCAGGCGGAGGGGCACGTCAGACCGAGAAGGGGTCGGGGCGGCACTGCCTGGGGAAGTTTTAGGTTTTAGGTTCTCCTCCTCCCTTTTTCGATCTCAATTATATATACACTATGCGCTCGTTGGGAGAAGGCTGGGATGGGCTCGGGTTCGAGCTGGACTAGGACTTCTCCACTGCTGGGCTTGCTTGCTGGTTGGGGGCTCGGGCTGTTATGGGGTTTTGTTTAGTTCTTTGTTATCCCTAATACATATATATACATATTAATATACATTAGTAGATATATATACATATTGCCCTATATATATATATATATATATATATATATATATATATATATATATATATATATATATATATATATATATATATATATATCTTACTTATAAAATACTAACCATTTATCTATTAAGAACACGAATAAATATACACAAAATGATTAATAAATATATTTCATCTAATCAAATAAACACACACAATATATATGCATACATATACTGTTCTAGTCAAAGGTCCCACAAACCTAAAATGACATTTCAAGAAAATGTATCATTTTCGAAAATAACAAATATATAAAATATAAATATAACTTTAATAGCAATATTATATTTTATTTAACTATTATTTATAATTAGTTATTGATCATTAAAATAAAACACCAATATACATGTAGTATCTATGTGGCTGTCTTGGTCGCACTAAGGGTCTACATGGCTTAGACTCGGTTCGAGTCTAGTTCGTACTAATTGAGTACAACCGAGTCTTCTGCAAGTCAATAAATCTTAATAATAATAATTAAACTATTGATAATGGTCATGTCACAACTTGGCCTGATTTTTCTAGTTAGGTCGCACTTATGGCTAGGTCTTCCCTGACATGGCTAATACACTAGTCAAGTCACGCCACTACACTACCTGTGCCACGATTTTTGGTCATTTGGTACATTAAAACTCAACCATGGATAAAGTCATCTACTGTAATAATTATCTAAATAATTATTTATAAAATTCTAAAAAGCACCATTTAAATCAAATAAATAATAAAAAAATATTTCAAAATTTTTTGGGAAGGAGAGCTACACCTTCTCTTACACCATGTAGTGCCACTCGGTATCATTCAACTTGCGACTCTCGAATGCGATGGGGTGCCCTTCCTGTACCAACATTCCACCAATGGTGAAGTCGGACGCATCCATATGCACTTCAAATGCCTTGGAGTAGTCCAGTAGAGATAGGATCGGCTCCTCCGTCACAGCTCATTTCAGTACCTCGAATGCCTCCTTGCATCGGGGCGTCCAGCTCCACGCCCGATCCTTTCATAGTAGATCGGTCAGAGGCGCTACAATGGTGGAATATCCTCGGATGAACCGCTGGTAGTAGTTCACCATGCCAAGGAACGATCGCAGCTCCTGTAATGACCATTGTTCGTATTACGTATTTTGGTATACGTGTACGTATTTAGACCCGTATTATATGTCTCCTTGTTTGGTTCGGCACAACTTGACTTGGTTCGGCTTGGTTTTGTATGGTTCGGTTTGGCTTGATTTTATGTGAACCAAATCACTCCCACCTACCACCACCTTCTTCATTAAATATTCCACCAAACATTTCTCTCTCCACATTAACTTTCTTCTTCCCCACCATTACTTCTCCACCAACCTGAGAGTGTAAGGTTTAGGCAAGTGCACCTTGCTTCATGGAGGAAGTCCATTTTTATTGTTCCATTGTCTTCCTCCTGTGTTTCTAACCCACTTTAGTACTTAGCATTTTTTATTTCCATAGTTAAATTCTTGTAAATCTAGTTTTATGGTATTTTCGATTTTCATGAGTTTGATCTATCAAACCTGTATGGTCTTGTTATTTGATGGTTCCATGTTGCAGAGAATTTCATTTTTGCCCAAATTTGACCTACGGGTGTTTGCTGAGCCGCATGAGCATTAATAGTCTTGGCCGCATGGCCATTAAAATTTTGTTGGCCGCATGGCCTTTCAGGCTTATGCGGCCAGGGCCATTTAGGTTCGCATACCCTTTTATTTAGTTGCATTATTTAATCGCCTTTGGCTTTTATTAGTTGCATGCTGCTTGCATTTAATGCATGCATTAGCTGGCCACGTGCAAGTGTTTATTTGCTGGGCCCAATGAGCAATCAAATGTTAGCCATTAGCCATTTTCTAGCCGCATAAGCAATTGCATTTGCATGCTTGCAAAGGCACTATTTCTTGGCCGCATGGCCTTTGGCCATCAGCATTAAATAATGCCAATAGTGAGCCGCATGGCCTTTGGCCATTAGCATTAAATGTTTGTTGGCATTAAGTATTTACTTGTATTAAATAATTGCTATTGGCATTAATTGCTATTAGCATATTAGCATTAAATAATTGCATTAAGTATCTACTTGCATAATTGCTATTAGCATTCAGTAGGTAACCTAGCCGCATAAAGCATAAAGTGCTTGGCTTTTGTGCATGGAATGGCATGCATTTGCCATTAGCTTGCTGGCCTCAATAATAGTTGGCCGCATAGGGAATGCTTCTTAGCCGCATATGGCCTAAGAAATCCTTGGCCGCATATGCAATTCCCCTCCCCCCATTTTTTTGCATGGCTGCATGCAGTAAAGTGCTTGGCCCACCAAGAGCTAACTTGGCCGCATGAGCAAATTGCTGGCCGCATGCAAATGCCAATAGTGAGCCGCATATGGGAACAAAGTCAGCCGTATGTATATTAATACATTATATTAATGCATGCAAGCATGCATGCTTAATTATTAGCATCAGCCGCATGATGTATTTAATGCATTATATTAATGCAGGCAAGCATGCATTTAATATATTAATGCATTATATTAATGTATGATATTAATATACTTAATGCATTATATTAATATAATGTATTTAATGTATTAATGCATTATTTAATACATTATATTAATGTATTAAATGCATTTGCATGCAAGCATGCATGCTTATATATTTAGCATTAGCCGCATGTATATTTAATGCATTATATTGCATGCTTATATATTTTGCTCAGCCGCATATGGCCAAGTGACTGCTGGTCGCATGAAAATTTTTTCGAGCCGCATGAGTCCCCCACAGCCCTTGTCCCTTCTAATATTTAATTACTAAATGTGTGCTTGTGCCAAATTAATTGTTTTCTAACACGATGGTGACCCGTTGTGGTGCACTTTTACGTGACGTGATAGTGGCCCGACGTGGAGCACTTTTGACAGTGAACATGACATGATATATATATTTTGAAGGCTGTTGCGACGGCTAGCATGTCATGACAAGATTGAATGGCTTGGACACCGTGGATAATTGTGTTTGTACAATTGAATCAAAAATATTTGCATCATGTCTAGGACAGGGATCCCTGAGTACCACGATCAGGGGTACCTACTGTAAATGGCTAAGGCTAATAACTAGAATAATTCAGTAGTCATGAGAGATTTCCCCAGCTACAGGCGATCCCGTTATCCCGGCCACCATTGTTGGACTTGCAACCTGCCGACGAGTAGGGTACAAGTCTGGATTCACTGATATATGGAAAAGGATGAGGTACCGCTTAATGAACCCAAGTCGCTATCCTGGATTAGCTGCAGGGCTTGTGGCTGGAGGAACATCTCACTGCATATTGCTAGTAACTAAGGCTTGTGATAACCCTAGTTAGCTAATGTAGAAAGCTTAGTTACGGATTGGCCGAGTGTGATTGTATGGTTTCACTGCTCGACTATTACAGGCTTGATCGCATGATTGTCAATTTTAACAATAAAGATCAGGGGCTAAGTTCTGTTCAGGTAAAGGATTACAACCCCGGTCCTTGTTTGGTTTAAGGGTTGTAACCTGGCTTCCGGAGCAGTTCTAAGTTCTCTTTTTGTTTATTGTCTTGTTGCACCCCACGTCAAGCTTGTAATGTTTTACCTTACCAACAGAATTTGGAGACGGAGTTCTATTCAGGTGAAGGGTTACAACCCCGGTCCTTGTTTGGTTTAAGGGTTGTGACCTGGCTACTTAAATGGTTTCCTCGTACTCTATTATGACTGTTGATTATTCTTTTATTATCTAGCTCTTTTGTAACCACTTAAATATTGATTTCTGATATGCTGGTTTTAGTTCTTAAGTGAAGCCTCCTTTGTGGCACTTGCTCTTTCTGGGATCTGACCCAGCTGGTTTTGTATGGCCAGATTTTGTAGCAGCTTCAAAGGATCTACCGACTTTCCAGCCCGATGGTGACCACAGGTGTAACCAGGGCAACGAGTGGGTTTATTTTTTTGGCTCTTCCACTATATTGTAAAAATCTCATTTTGAGGCATTTAGCCGACGAGCACCTGTTAGCTCGTATTGTATACCATATTACTGTCTGCCTATGGGCTGTAACATAATTGACAGATCCTAGGGTTGATCATGTATGACTAAACTCTTGCTAGTCAGCATATTTTGTAATGACTAGCTTCATGATCAACTGAATATGTAATGTTTGGGATGCCTTACTATTGTATATTTGATGATCTTACATCTTGTAACTTTATCTGCTTGTTTGAGATTGAGACAATTAGGCTTGTTATTGACCATAGGAGACTGATAGATTGTAGTTAAACCCTCATATATCTAGACAGTCATGACCATATAGTGAAGTGGAATCCATTTTATTATACGTAGCTGGCTATGTATGCCCCCGCTCTCCAGTATTCTGGTTCTGGGACGTTACATGGTTTAAGTGGTAGCCCACGCAGGTCTTGTAAATCAAGATATATGAGGGTTTACCGAATAGATATCTCAATCAGCACTCGTCCTTGATCTCTGCCTGTATCTTCTAATCCCTGAGATTTTTGACCTGATCACATGCTTGTATCGTTGATCTGTCTTGGTCCTTCCTTATTGTTTCCTATGTCATCTTCTTCAGCGGTATTGTTCCTGGACCTGCCGATCAGCAAGACGAAGCACCTTCCGTGGACCAACAGCAACTAGAAGATCAGGCCCAGCACTCAGGAGCCGCCTCCCGGGTCATGCCTCCCGGAGATCCAGAACCTCCGGTGCAGCCAGCCCAGCCCGCAGGACAGAATGATGGAGCCTTGGTGGGACTTATCAGGGAGTTGCTTGCATCGCAGGATCGTCGAGGAGATGCCTTGCATCAGGCAGTGGCAGATGCTCTGGGCAGATGAACAGTTTCAAGCACCTGAACCCCCTATTCTTCGATGGCGAAGATGCTATCGCTGCTGATGCATGGCTTCAGGACACAGAGGTGATATTGGAAGCAACGAAGACTCCAGAAGATGAGAAGGTGGCCGTGGTACGCCTGCAGTTATTGGATCTAGCCCGCAGCTGGTGGACAGCGCAGGCCATTGGACTAGTGGCACCCATTGCCTGGACAGTATTCCGTGAGAGGTTCCGGACCAAGTACTTCGGTGTGGTGGCTCGGTATGATCTACAGACCAAGTTCACCAATTTGAAGCAGATAGGAAGGAAGATCGATGGGTATGCGGTCGAGTTTTCCAGGCTTAGTCGGTTTGCTCCCACCTTAGTGGCGACCGAGTTCGATAGAGCCCAGCAGTTTCAGCAGGGACTCCACTTGGAGATTTTGCTGGCGGTGGAGCAGTTTGAGCATCAGACTTTTGATGCGGTATTGAGGGCAGCTAGGAGGCATGAGTATACCTCCCAGAAGATTGTGGACAGGACCAGAGGTCGAAAGTGATCTCACGGCCAGATGAATCAGTCGTCAGCCCCAGCCCTGGCAGCTAAAGCTTTGACCATTGGAGCTCCGAGAAGGACAGCTTCAGTTACGTCGGTCCAACAATCAACCCCGACGTATCCTCAGAAGCAGAAGCAGTCTTCCCCCATGGGCTGCTCTTATTGTGGAAAGCCTGGACATGTTGTTTCAGAGTGTCACAAGACTCGAGGATTGTGTTTGCTTTGTGGAGCGCCGGACCACAAGGTAGGTCCTGCCCGTTCAGGACTAACTCATCACCAGCCAGGACCAGTTCATCAGTTAGGGGACCAGCCCCTGTACCAGTCCAGCAGTAGTTTCCATCCCCGAGGCCGTTGTCGACGCAGACCCAGGCTTTTCAGCAGCAAAGGCCTCAGCAGTATGCCCAAGCGCAAGTCCAGAATAGGCAGAGAGGATTCCAACAGAGAGGGCCGGCACCCAGAGGACATAGTCAAGTGTTGGCTTTAACCATGGAAGAAGAAGGAGTGGCGCCAGGTGAGGTAGTGGCAGGTACTATTCTCGTCAACACTTTTCCGGCTTCAGTATTATTTGACTCTGGTGCATCCTATTCATTTATGTCTGCACGATTCGTGACACGGGTAGGACTGGAGCCCGAGTCATTATCAGTAAGGCTCAATATACTTACTGGTAATGGTCTTGTGGGAGTAGATAGAGTGTTTTCCTCATGTCGGATCGTGGTTAGCGGTAGAAAGTTTCCCGCTAGGCTGATAGAATTTTCGATGGCCGATTATGATGTGGTCTTAGGGATGGATTGGTTGAGGGACCAATATGCTAGGATAGACTGCCATATTGGCAGAGTTATTTTTAGCATTCCAGACGAGCCGGAGTTTTCCTTTTCTCGAGGCGAAGTTGAACCTTCTCCTCTAGTATTGCGGATGGCTGCAGCAGCAGTACAGTTATCCCGGATAGTCGAAGAATTTCCAGATATTTTCCCGGAAGAGCTTCCAGGAATATCGCCAGAACGAGAGATCGAGTTTACTATCGACTTGATTCCCGGGACAGAACCAGTGTCAGAGAGAGTCTACAAGATGGCGCCGTCAAAATTGGAGATATTGTACAAGATGATCGAAGAACTTAGAACCAAGGGATTCATTCGTGCTAGTGGATCGCCTTGGGGAGCCCCGATGCTTCTTGTGAAAAAAAAAAGGATGGTACATCCATATTATGTGTTGACTATCGTACCTTGAACTTAGTGACAATCAAGAACAGATATCCTCTCCCAAAGATAGATGACTTGTTTGATCAACTCAGAGGAGCGACAGTATTCTCGAAGATTAATTTGCGGTCAGGATACCACCAGATCAGAGTCAGAGAGCAGGATATCCCGAAGACAGCTTTCAGATCCAGATATGGGCATTAGGAGTTCCTTGTTATGCCCTTTAGAGCGACCAATGCGCCGACTGTATTCATGGACCTCATGAATCGTATCTCCATGCCTTATTTGGATCATTTCGTGATCGTGTTCATAGACGATATCCTGGTCTACAGCAAAAGTGAAGTGGAGCATAAGCAGCATCTCAAAGTTGTCCACCAGATTCTCCGAGAGCACCAGTTGTATGCCAAGTTCAGTAAATGCGAGTTCTGGCTCGACCGTATTTCATACTTTGGTCATATCATCACCAGAGGGAGAGTAGAAGTGGATCCCCAGAAGATCGTGGCTATCGAAACATGGCCGGTGCCTAGCACAGTTGCAGAAGTTCGTAGTTTTCTTGGATTGGCCAGCTACTAACGGAGATTAGTTTCAGACTTTGCTCGGATATCAGCGCCATTGACACAGTTGACCCGCAATAATGTGCAGTTTGCTTGGATAGCAGAATGTCAGGATTCTTTTGAGAAGCTGAAGCGAGGCTTGATGATGGCCACCGTTCTCACACTTCCAGATGGGACCGGAGGATTTTTAGTGTACTGTGATGCTTCAAGCAAAGGATTAGGATGTGTTTTGATGCAGCATGGGAAGGTAATAGCTTATACGTCACGTCAACTTCGTGATCATGAGAGAAATTATCCAACCCATGACTTAGAGCTGGCAGCAGTAGTGTTTGCACTTAAGTTGTGGAGACACTACTTGTATGGAGATAGGGTAGATATTTTTACCGACCATAAGATCCTGAAGTATGTTTTCACCCAGAAGGACCTTAACATGCGTCAGAGAAGATGGCTAGAGCTGCTTGTGGATTATGATGTCAACCTGCAGTATCATCCTGGGAAGGCCAACGTTGTTGCAGATGCATTGAGCCAGAGAGCCGGAGTTTATTTTCTGACAGCGCAACCAGAGTTGTTAGCAGATCTTCAGAAGATGGGTATAGAAGTTGTCCTTCCTACCAATATGGCATTGATGGCCAGCATGCAAGTTCAGTCCAGTATAGTTGAGAGGATCAAGATAGCTCAGTCCTCTGATTCTAAGCTTCAGTGGCTTAGAACAGAATGTGAAGCAGGACGACGACCAGAATTATGCATTCATGAAGACGGTACACTTCGACATGGTAAGCGTCTTTGTGTACCCAGGGGAGATATTAGATAGGAGGTGATGGCGGAAGCTCACAGTTCTCAGTTTTTGGTTCATCCCGGTGGTACGAAGATGTACCGTGATATCCGTCAATACTTCTGGTGGAATAGCATAAAGAGGGAGATAGCTCAGTTTGTCTCTCGGTGTTTGGTTTGCCAACAAGTCAAGGCTGAACATCAGAGGCCAGCTGGACTTCTTCTGCCCTTGCCGATTCCAGAATGGAAGTGGAAGCATATAACCATGGATTTCATAACTGGATTACCTAGATCCCCAGCCGGTAGAGATGCTATTTGGGCTATAGTTGACAGGCACACGAAGGTGGCTCACTTTTTCCCCTTCAGAGTTGGTCAGTCGACGGCTCAGCTAGCAGAGATGTACCTCAGGCAGATAGTCAGACTTCACGGTGTACCAGTCAGTATCACCTCAGACCGAAATTCAAGATTTATGTCATACTTTTAGCTCAGCTTGCAAGAGAGTTTGGGAACTCAGCTCCATTTCAGCTCAGCTTATCATCCACAGATAGATGGTCAGTCGGAACGCACGATCTAAACTCTTGAGGATATATTGAGATCTTGTACACTCAACTTCGATGGTTCATGGGAAGATCACTTGCACCTGGTGGAGTTTTCATACAACAACAGTTTCCAAGCTAGTATCCAAATGGCACCGTTCGAGGTACTGTATGGTAGGAAGTACAGATCCCCAATAGCATGGGACGATGTTGGAGAGAGGAAGATGCTTGGTCCAGAGATGATCACTCAGACAGTTTAGGTGGTCAGGAGAGTCAGAGATCATCTTTGCGTTGCATAAGATCGTCAGTGCCATTAGGCCGATTCTCATCGACGACCCCTTGAATTTTCTGTTGGTGACCATATATTCCTGAGGATCTCGCCTAACCGTGGCGTCATTCGTTTCGGCGTACGAGAAAAGCTTAGTCCTAGGTATATAGGGTCGTTCGATATTTTGAAGCGAGTAGGAGATGTGTCCTATCGTCTCGCTCTTCTGCCGTCTCTGAGTGAGGTATATGACGTGTTCCATGTATCCCAATTACGATAGTATATTTCAGACCCGAGTCATATCCTGGATCATTCGAAATTGGTCATTGGTACCAACATTTCGTATGAGGAGAGGCCCGTATCCATATTGGACCAATGAGAGAAGATACTCAAGAACAAGACTATCAAGTTAGTCCGTGTTGTTTGGGGTCATCACTCTTTGGGTGAGTCAACGTGGGAGCGTAAGGATGATATCCGATCGCGATATCCTGACCTATTTGACTCGTGAGGTATACTATCTTTCTTCTGCCTCATGCCTTCGATTCCTTGCTTGCATGAATAATTGCTTGATTGCTTGACTAGTATAGCTTGCATGTGATTAGTATAGCTTGTCCTTGCATCTCTAGCCACTTGATTAAATTTCGAGGACGAAATTCTTTTAAGGTGGGTAGAGTTGTAATGACCATTGTTCGTATTACGTATTTTGGTATACGTGTACGTATTTAGACCCGTATTGCATGTCTTATTGTTTGGTTCGGCCCGACTTGACTTGGTTCGGCTTGGTTTTGCATGGTTCGATTTTGTTTGATTTTATGTGAACCAAACCACTCCCACCTACCACCACCTTCTTCATTAAATATCCCACCAAACATTTCTCTCCACATTAACTTTCTTCTTCCCCACCATTACTTCTCTACCAACCTGAGAGTGGAAGGTTTAGGCAAGTGCACCTTGCTTCATGGAGGAAGTCCATTTTTATTGTTACATTGTCTTTCTTATGTGTTTCTAACCCACTATAGTACTTAACATTTTTTATTTCCATGGTTAAATTCTTGTAAATCTAGTTTTGTGATATTTTCGATTTTTATGAGTTTGATCTATCAAACCTGCATGGTCTTGTTATTTGATGGTTCCATGTTGCAGAGAATTTCATTTTTGCCCAAATTTAACCTACGGGTGTTTGCTGAGCCGCATGAGCATTAATAGTCTTGGCCGCATGGCCATTAAAATTTTGTTGGCCGCATGGCCTTTCAGGCTTATGCGGCCAGGGCCATTTAGGTCCGCATGCCCTTTTATTTAGTTGCATTATTTAATCGCCTTTGGCTTTTATTAGTTGCATGCTGCTTGCATTTAATGCATGCATTAGCTGGCCACGTGCAAGTGTTTATTTGTTGGGCCCCATGAGCAATCAAATATTGGACATTGGCCATTTTCTAGCCGCATAAGCAATTGTATTTGCAAGCTTGCATAAGCACTATTTCTTGGCCGTATGGCTTTTGGCCATTAGCATTAAATAATGCCAATAGTGAGCCGCATGGCCTTTGGCCATTAGCATTAAATGTTTGTTGGCATTAAGTATTTACTTGCATTAAATAATTGCTATTGGCATTAATTGCTATTAGCATATTAGCATTAAATAATTGCATTAAGTATCTACTTGCATAATTGCTATTAGCATTCAGTAGGTAACCTAGCCGCATAAAGCATAAAGTGCTTGGCTTTTGTGCATGGAATGGCATGCATTTGCCATTAGCTTGCTGGCCTCAATAATAGTTGGCCACATAGGGAATGCTTCTTAGCCGCATATGGCCTAAGAAATCCTTGGCCGCATATGCAATTTCCCCCTTCCATTTGTTTACATGGCTGCATACAGTAAAGTACTTGGCCCACCAAGAGCTAACTTGGACGCATGAACAAATTGATGGCCGCATGCAAATGCCAATAGTGAGCCTCATATGGGAACAAAGTCAGCCGCATGTATATTAATGCATTTTATTAATGCATGCAAGCATGCATGCTTAATTATTAGCATCAGCCGCATGATGTATTTAATGCATTATATTAATGCAAGCAAACATGCATTTAATATATTAATGCATTATATTAATGCATGATATTAACGTACTTAATGCATCATATTAATATAATGTATTTAATATATTAATACATTATTTAATGCATTATATTAATGTATTATATTAATGTATTAAATGCATTTGCATGCAAGCATGCATGCTTATATATTTAGCATTAGCCGCATGTATATTTAATGCATTATATTGTATGCTTATATATTTTGCTCAACCGCATTTGGCCAAGTGACTGCTGGCCGCATGAAAATTTTTTCGAGCCGCATGAGTCCCCCACAGCCCTTGTCCCTTCTAATATTTAATTACTAAATGTGTGCTTATACCAAATTAATTGTTTCCTGACACGATGGTGACCCGTTGTGGTGCACTTTTGACATGACGTGATAGTGGCCCGACGTGGCACACTTCTAACAGTGAACATGACATGATATATATTTTTTGAAGGCTGTTGCGACGGCTAGCATGTCATGACAAGATTTGATGGCCTGGACACCGTGGATGATTGTGTTTGTACAATTGAATCGAAAATATCTGCATCATGTCTAGGACAGGGATCCCTGAGTACCACGGTCAGGGATACCTACTGTAAATGGCTAAGGCTAAAAACTAGAATAATTCAGTAGTCATGAGAGATTTTTCCAGCTATAGGCGATCCCGTTATCCCGGCCACCATCGTTGGACTTGCAGCCTGCCGACGAGTAGAGCACAAGTCTGGATTCACTGATATATGAAAAGGATGAGACACCGCTTAATGAACCCAAGTCGCCTGGATAACCTAGATTAGCTGCAGGGCTTGTGGCTGGAGGAACATCTCACTGCATATTGCTAGTAACTAAGGCTTGTGATAACCCTAGTTAGCTAATGTAGAAAGCCGTAGTTACTGATTGGCCGGGAGTGATTGTATGGTTTCACTGCTCGACTATTGCAGGCTTGATCGCATGATTGTCAATTTTAACAATAAAGATCAGAGGCTAAGTTCTGTTCAGGTGAAGGGTTACAATCCCGGTCCTTGTTTGGTTTAAGGGTTGTAACCTGGCTCTCGGAGCAGTTCTAAGTTCTCTCTTCGTTTATTGTCTTGTTGTACCCCACGTCATGCTTGTAATATTTTACCTTACCAACAGGATTTGGAGACGAAGTTCTATTCAGGTGAAGGGTTACAACCCCGGTCCTTGTTTGGTTTAAGGGTTGTGATCTGGCTACTTGAATGGTTTTCTCGTACTCTATTATGACTGTTGATTATTCTTTTATTATCAAGCTCTTTTGTAACCACTTAAATATTGATTTCGGATATGCTGGTTTTAGTTCTTAAGTAAAGCCTCCTTTGTGGCACTTGCTCTTTCTAGGATCAGACCCAGCTGGTTTTGTGTGGCCAAATTTTGGAGCAAATTCAGAGGATCTACCGACATTCCAGTCCGATGGTGACCACCAGACGTAACCAGGGCAACGAGTGGGTTTATTTTTTGGCTTTTCCACTCTATTGTAAAAATCTCATTTTGAGGCGTTTAGCCGGCGAGCACCTATTAGCTTGTATTGCATTCCTTATTACTGTCTGCCTACGGGCTGTAACATGATTGACAAATCCTAGGGTTGATCATGTATGATTAAACTCTTGCTAGTCAGCACATTTTGTAACGACTAGCTTCATGATCAGCTGAATATGTAATATTTGGGACGCCTTACTATTGTATATTTGATGATCTTACATCTTGTAACTTTACCTGCTTGTTTGAGATTGAGACAATTAGGCTTGTTATTGACCATAAGAGACTGATGGATTGTAGTTAAATCCTCATATATCTAGACAGCCGTGACCGTATAGTGAAGTGGAATCTATTTTATTATACGTAGCTGGCTATGTATGCCCCCGCTCTCCAGTATTCTGGTTCTGGAGCGTTACAGCTCCGTCGGCATGGTGGGAGCCTCCCACTCCTATATGGACTGGACCTTCATACCGTCCATCCATATCTTGCCATGTCCGATCCAGTGCTCCAAGAACGACACCTCTTCTTGTGCAAATGAGCACTTATCCTGCTTGATAAAGAGTTCATTCTCCCTCAGCACTAGGAAGACGGTCTTCAAATACTCAATGTGCTCCTCCATCGTTATTGAGTACACAACGATATCGTCGAAATAGACTACAATGAACAGATCTATGTAAGGATGAAAGAGCTTATTCATCAAAGTACAAAAAGTTGCAGGAGCATTTGTTAGACCAAAAGGCATGACCATAAACTCATATGCGCCATACCTCATGACGCATGCCATCTTGGCCTCGTCGCTCTTCGCAATCCGAACTTGATAATACCCTGAACGCAGATCACTTTTGGAGAAGTATCTTACGCATCCCAATTGGTCGAACAAGTCCACCACCAACAGGATGGGATATTTGTTCTTGACGGTCGCCTTGTTAAGTGTATGATAGTCAATGCGCAAACGAAGGCTTCTATCATTCTTCTTCTAGAACAACACTGGTGCATCGTACGGGGCCTTTGACGGACTGATGAATCCCGCCTCCGGCAGCACCTTGAGTTGCCTCTTCAACTCGTCTAGCTCGGGCGGGGCCATACGATATAGAACCATGGAGGATGGTTTTATGCCTGGCTCCAACTTGATGGCGTGGTTTACCTCTCTCCGCAGAGGTAGCCTCTTTGGCAACTCCTTCGGCATGACGTCCCCGAACTCCACAAGGTCGTCATCGATCTCAGGTGGAAGATCTCCCTACATGGGCGCCTCCTTCGTTTTGAGCACCGTAAGGTAGGCACTCTCTCTGTGTCACATCCCCTTCTTGAGTTGTAAGGCGGAGAGAGCCTTCCCTTTCGCAAGCTCGCCTCGTGCAACTGTCACCATGCACGGGAACTCTCCTCCATAATCCCAACGACTCCGAGATGAGGCATTAGGACCGCCTTTGCTGAAGTAAGGAAGTCCATCCCGAGGATCATGTTGAAGTCATCCAGTGGCACGGCCGTGAGACTGGTGACACCCGTCTAGTCTTACAATTGGATCTTCACACCTTTGGCCACCCCCTGCACAGGACGCGCCTCTGAGTTGACCGCCTTCATCTTGCTTGATTCTTTTTCAAACACCAGACCCAAGCGCTGGACCTCCACGTTCGAGATGAAGTTGTGGGTTGCCCCTGTATCGACCATCGCCCTCGTGTTGTGGCTATTAATTTTCATGTCCATGTACATCAGTTTTTGATTCGGGACTTTGACCGCGACCGCCTTGCTCTTCAAAGCATTTAATAGACACAGGGTACCCAAATGAGCCCCCATCTTATGCTCCTCATCCTCGACCTCCCCGCCTTAGACTGCGTTCACCCTCTTGCCTTGTTGGTGCAGTCGCGTGTGAAGTAATTTCCACCACACACGAAGCACTCGATCTTTCGCTCTGTCAGAGGCTTCGCAGGATGCTTGTCCTTCGACGGGGCTCCCTTTCTGTTGTTCTTTTTGTCTTCCCTACCATTGAACTTGGTGGTGTCTTTGCCTTGGGCTTGGGAATATTGCTCCACCGATACTCTATCATCTTCTCAGCCGCTATAATGGTCGTGTTCAGACCTGTCACGTATTGCCTCTGCAACTCTTGTGCCGCCCACGATTGCAGACCATCTAGGAAGAAGAACAGGCGATCTTCTTCGCCTATACTAGAAATGGCAAGCATCAGGCGGGTGAACTCCACCACATACTCCTTGATGGACCCGGTGTGCTTAAGTTTTTGTAAGTTCTGCCTCACGACGTACTCCACGTTCTCCGGATAGAATTGAGACTTGATCTTCTTCTTGAGATCCTTCCAAGTCTCGATCGAGCAGAGTCCCTTTTCTATCTCAATGCACTTGCGTCGCCACCACAACATAGCATCATCAGAGAAAAATAGGGATACCGTGTTTACCTTGTCGTTCTCATCTTCAATACGAATCGACTTCAGGTATCGTTCGATATTACAGATGAAGTTATCCACCCCCTTCGCATCTTGCACGCCGTTGAAGGATTTGGGTTCTGGATACTTCACCTTTTTGGCCGCTTACCTCCTTGGAGATGCGCCACCAGCAATGGCCTTCTCGAGAATAATTTCTACGGCTACATTTAAAATCTAAGATCATTTTCAAACCAAATTTATAACTGTTCAAAGGCGTATAACTCCATAAATCATAAATATCACAACTTGAAAATCAAACCAGTTTAATATTTGCTCAAAGACATATAGCTATAATCCAATAGATCATAAATATCAAAATTCGAAAATCAAATCAATTGTGTATAGATTCCAATATTTTCCTGCAGTATAATAAAATCCTATAAATCCTCTGGTGATCACTACTTGGAAAATCTCAAAAATAAAACTTTTTTTTATCTCTCGAAGCTGGTAATATCGCTACCACCAAACTTAGAATTTACTATTTAAAAATCATACTTTTTAGAAAAATGCATTTATAACTTGGTTAACGTCTAATTGCCAATGTAATCCTTTAGCCATAGGTTTGACCAATAAGTATATAGTAGTGTAGTCATCTTTCTAACTGTCACTAAGCACGAAAAATAAGAATTTACGGTAGGAGGAATTCAAGCAGGATGTAAATCAAGGAGGTCGAACGAGAGTTCAAAATTTGAAGTCAAGAAAGGATGTCAAGTAGGTGGATGAGATTCTAGACTCTAATCCTATATTGCAGGCCCACATCGGTACAATTACGAAGCCGAAGTGACAAACTCGACCTGCATGGGCCACCACAAAAATATGTAACGCCCCAGTCCCAAATACTTGAGACTAGATACGTATCATGCCAGCTGTATACATACGAGTAAATATACGGCTCGTATGTATACATAAGCTGTAAATGTAGAAAGTCAAGACACTAAATCTCATCCACAAAGATACATAATAATATAAAAGCAACTTTGAGTTTGTCATGTATACAATCGTTGGGCGGAGACAAATCCACTACCAACTAATTTAAATAAGAAAAAAATATACAAAGAAAGTGATTGGTCGAGCGAAGTAATGATGAGTCCAAAAGCAATCATCATGAAGGAAGGAATGGCCTTAGCTAGAGCACCTGCAAGAAACCATGAAACACGCACCTGGAGAGATCACCAGGTCCTCAGAGGGACGTAACAAGACACATAATATCATGCCATAAACTGAATAGTAAGAGCTCAATAGAAAATATACATGCGTAAAGGTTCCTAACCATTCTGTGTGATATACACTTTGAGAAGACAACGTTCAACGCAGGAGCTTAGGTGTTCAGCATAGATGGAGAGAGAGTGGTAGTAGGTAGCGCTCATAAGAGACAATATCGACCATGGGCAGAAAGTAGCTCTCATACGAGAACTATCGGCCCAGGGGCAGTAAGTAGCGCTCATACGAGACACTATCGGCACAAATCTATGTGTGTACTGAACATGTAGCCCCTACACTAATAACTGTCTTCCCCCCTCCCCATGATACTATACATGTGTCGACTCCACGACACTGCTTAATCCTTAATAACTGCCAAGTCTTCTACATAATCTATAGGCAGTTATATCCTAACGCACGACCTGTACGTACCGATGTACGGTTGGTACGCAAGTTCGTATCTATATGCGACTCACAACTCACACACAACCCGTGACATATCGTGACAGTTTATGAGATGCACTTAAACATACGGTGGTCCCTTAACTCTAAGTCAATTGCATAAAATATAGTAATTTGTATCATTTAGAAAGAACAACTTGAAAATAAACACAACATGCATGTTATTGAGCAGGAAATTTAAACAGTAGTGGCAAGGTGTCTTGCCTGATGTGTCGCCTGGTGTGGTGCAATAATCCGACAGGTTTCGAATGTCCAATAGCCGTGGTTGATTGGTAGCAGTCCAAAGTCGCAAGGAAAAATAAGGATGTTTGGATTAGTCATAATTAGTGATGGCACAAGAAGGAATTTGCATAGGGTAGATACACATACTCTATTTGTTAGAAAATATTTATATTACTTGAAAAATAGGATATTAATAATCAAAATAATTTTAGAAAATACTTGGAAGAATCAAACCCTTGTGGGCTAAACTCAAGTTTGTAAAGACAAAATTTTGAGGTAGGTACCTATATCTTTATTAGTAAAATATCACAAAATCTAATAAATCATTTGTAGACTTAGCTTTATTAATATACATTATTTAGGTGAAAACTATATTTAAGATTAGATAATAGTATAATGATTTTATTTACAAAACATATTTTTTGTCAAGCATAAATTTTAATATAACAGCAACAATAACAATAATAATAATAATAAATGATAATAATAATAAAATTATTCTCTATATTTTAACAGTGAAAGACATGGGTAAGTAAAATAATAATAACAATAATAATAATACTCTTAAAAAAACCTTATTCCCAAATTTTATTTACGGAAAGATAGAGAGAGAGAGAGAGGTGAAAAAGTGAGAGAAAGGGGGAAGAGGAGGGGCTCACTGGGGTTTTCCTCGGCGGCGGAGGCGGAGCTCCGACAGCGGATGGGGGCGCTGGGCGGCGTCGAACTCGCGGTCGCGCGACGGTGCACCGCAGGTGGGCGGCTGGCACAGCGGCGCGGTTGGAGAGGAGAGAGGGGCGCTGGTCTCGCCGAGAGTGGCATACACGCTCGCCGGCGCGGGCGCTCGGCCTGCTCGGCCGGCGCACGGATGAGCGGTTCCCGCTGGTCAAATTTGAGGGCACGGCGAAGAAGAAGACACAGCGGCTCCGAGCTTGGGCGGCGATGGGGGTTTCGATGCTTCGACGGAGCACCCACGCGAGGAGAAGGAGGCCGGGATTGAGCGCTGGCAGTGGTGCTGCGTCGGTGAGAGGTGGCCTGCGCGCGGCGGCCACCTGAAGAAGGGTGGCGGCTCCCCGTCGGCGGGAGGAAGCCTGCGCACATGGCTCGGGATCTTGGCGAATGAGCGTTCGGCGACAGCACGGAGGGCAGGTATGGGTTTTTCGCTATTTTCCCATGTGTGTGGCGGTGGTGCCATTTCGGATTTGGGGTTTGGGTTGGGATTTTCGGCGGTGGTGAAGAAATTTTGGTGAGGTGGTGGTAGAGACGGGGAGATGACAATGATGGTGGTGGTCTCGTGGGATGCTGGTGACGATGATGGGGTTTTTTTTCCGGTAAGGTGACGGCGTAGTGGTGGCGATGACCACGGCGGGGTGGTTGCGGATATGGAGTAATGGCCGGTTGTTGGATGGCCGAGGTCGAAGGGGTGGCCGGGATCGGGATGATGGCTGTGGTGCGGGGCTGTAATGGGGAGAAAATTCGGGAAGTCGAGATTGTAGGTTTTATTATGTCGGGAGTGTGTCCGACACGAGAATGATGTACTTGTATAATATGGAATAAGAACAGGGTACACCGACATGATGCACAAATTTTGGGATTGTGGAATTTGGATGGGAAAATGAGGGCAAGTACCTCTCGTTTTATAGGAGGTGGGAATCCCATTAGGATTAGGAATAGAGTAATTTAACCCCCTGATGGATAATTCCATCTATTAATTCAAATCAATTTAAAAATTACTCCAATTAATTCCAAATCCAATTCAAGTTTTAGATAAATCTAATCTAATTTGTATAGGTAAATTCCATTTTCAAATATAATCTATTTAAAATAAGTCAAATAAATTTTCTCAAATTTAAATTATCACAACCAATTAAATTTAAACCAAAACAATATTTTAAAATACTTTTTTGAATAATAAAATATTAATATTAAATAAATTTTGAAAATAGAATTATATACATAAAATCTAAATTTATGTACCTCGTATGCAACGAATATTTGCATAAACCTCATTTTCAAAATTACTATTTATATAACCTTTTATGACGTAAAATAAAGAATTGAAAAATTCCAATATGACGTATTTACAACTTTAAGTAATTGAAAATATTTATTATTTATTATCTAAAAAAACCCAAGCTTCTAAAATAAAATATTTTATAAAAAGATGTACCTCGCACATATTCGCACTCGACGAGACGTACGAAATGTGAACTCATATGCGACGTATAATACGACTATGCGACGTACAAATACCAAGTAAAAATTTTAAATACTCAATTTATAAAAAAATTAAAGTAGAAATTTAGGGGGTTTACACTTGTCAAGTCCAGTCTTACATATTTTATATCTATGGCAGATTTTGTGGAATGCCCACACCTGAAATCCTGAATGAAAATGTTAGGAGCTATACAACTAGCTTGATTATCTAGATCCGTTAGGAGAAGAAAATTTCCCGATTGCTTGTAAGCCTTTTATTTCGGCCCCTAACAATGGACTTATAGTTATCTGTCGTGATGAGCACATTTCTAGCACACTGTCGAGTGGGGCAATCCAGTATTGTCACTCCCCGTTCCCGATATATGTATTTGTCATCTTGATTCTTGTATATGGTATTTTGAGCATGTGCACCATTTAATTTATTTCCTATTAGTTGTTGCATTTAACCACTAATCATGTCATTAGTTAAAATGGTTAAGAGCATGCTTAAGATTAGGGTTTCCTTAAGCCAACCCAACCCTACTATATATATTCTCTTCCTTTTCTCTCTCCTCATAACCTTTCATTTATTTTTCTCAACCACCACCATTAGGCAAGTATAACTTGCTTAAAAGTGGAGATTTGTGCACTTTTATTCTTGATCATTTCTTTGATATTATTAGTCAAAAATATTCCTCTCCTCCTTCTCTACATGTTTAGTACTTGGTGTTTTTGATTTTAATGGCTATCTTTGAGTAGATCTAAGTTTCCAAAACTAGGGTTTTATGGGTTTTTGTGGTTTTGATCGATCAAACTAGCTTATTTTGAAAACTACTTGTTCCATGTTGTAGAGAATTCAAATTCATTCACTTTAGACCTTTATTTTGTCCAATTTCGAGTCCTATAGCCCAAGTTATGGACATTGAAAGTTTCTAAAACTCCATGGCCAAAAGCTTGCTGGTAGGGATGAAACATCGCGCACCTTGTAACTCGCGAACCTTGCACCTCGTGCACCTTGTACCGCGCGAACCTTGCACCTCGCGTCCACCTTGCCCACATCTCGTACGCACCTTTTGGCTCATACACCTTACACCTCACGCGCGCCTTTTGGCTCGTGCAACTTGCACCTCGCACACACCTCGCGCACCTCGCACACCTTGTACCTCATAAACCTTGTACCTCGAGCACCTTGCACCTTACGTACCTTATATTGTGCGAACCTTACACCTAGTGCACCTTGTACCTTGTGCACAACTCGTGCACCTTGTGCCTTGTGCCTTGCACCTCACATGTCTTGCACCTTGCGCCATGTGCCTTTTGCCCGTGTGCCGTTTATGCCACTTCATGACTTGCGAGCGCTTCATACCCTAAGTGCGCAGTGCCTTCTTGTTTCTCTTCCATCTTATGGATCGACCTTCATTTCCGACCTGACTATCTATGTGTGTGTTGGTTCTATGCATGTACTGAGGTATAATCTATGTGAGCCCCGATGTGCTATCTCTTGTGTAAAGTATTCCTATACGATATCTATCAGTACATCCAATGCCTCTAGTACTTACGTAATGAATGGTCGGTAGTAATGACATGGTTTGTGTAGTGTGTTGCATTATACTAAGGAGGGATCATTATGTATGACTCCTTGAGCCAGTTTGGATCCCTTTTTGGGGTACTCGTACTATGTACGACATTTAGGAGGATGAGCATGTGACCACGACATATGAATCTCGGGATTAACCTAGGGTTAATTAGGCAACTAATCTGGTAGATGTATTGGGCTGGAAGAATCTCGAGATCATGCCATAACAGCCACCCAACGTCCCATCCTGACGTGCCGGGTTGGCCTCTATGGACATGGTTTTATCCGCTTATAGTGGATGACCATATTCGACTCCTATGTGCCATGTGTTATATGTTTTAGCGCGATAGTCTTATGGGGGACGGTGCTTGATCAAGGTGCTACATGTTTATATATATTTATATACATTTTAGATCGGCTAGCCTTGCTGGAACGACACGATTTAAGGATTCATATAATAGCATTGCGGGGATAACTCCGCCAAGTATAGAAAGCCGCAGGAATGAATGGCCGCTTAAAAAATGACTTGAGTGTGCCTTGTACCTTCCGATAGTAGCCGAGGGACATGGACTGTAATGTGCGTGGTCCAACCCATGTCCTTGTTTGGTTGTTGGGTTGGACTATCGTGCTACGACAGGCTGTGGACCAAAGTTATGACCGAAAGCTTTTTATTATTATAAATATTTATTATTATACTTGGATTTTATCTCACTCTTTTGTGCTTCCTGGTGGTACTTGCTATTTGGGGCTGACCCCGCTGGTTTTATTTGGCCAGATCACGTAGCAGAGCCAGAGGATCCGACTTTCCTCCCTGACGTCAATGGTGCATACTAGGAACATGATGGGTGGGGGACTCGAGTGGGTTTCTTCTCCACCACTCTAGTATCATTACTTAAGTTCTGGCGTTTAGCTACCGGCACCTGTTTAGCTGGTTGTTCTGGATATTTTGCCTCATTGCGTAATTGTAATTAAATCAGACTACAGCTGACTAAGATTATGTACCTATGAATCGCTGGGCTACTAACTTATAAAGGTAGTTCCCCATGATCATTTTGATGAAGCGTCGGGGATGCTTTACCGCTTGATCTTATATGTTCATTAATTGTTGCTTCTTGCTTGATTGATTGAGACATAGATGTTCTGTAGGACCATATGAGACTTGATTCTAGCAAGCACCCCTAGTCTCATGACAGTCACGATCGCCGTATGACGTTTATATACCTCATATGGAGTAGATGGCCTAGTTACTCTCCGTATTTTGGTACTGGGGTGTGACAAAGTTTTATTGGTGGCCCATACAGGTCTGATTTTCAAACTTGTGGGGTGTTATTATTATAGGAGTCTCAATACTTGTTCCTTTGATCTTTTGCTCCGTCTTTTCTTCCTCACCTTGATTGATAACTTGAATTACATCCTCGAATCTTCTTCGTCCTGTCATTTGATATCCTGTATCTTTCCCTATAGGGGTGCTTCTTTCTCAGTAGCTGGTAAGGCCAACATGGAGTAACGTCCAGTAGAGCATGGCTCGATGGGGCAACCTCAGGAAGGAATGCCTCATCTTGGTCAGATTTGGTTGGAAGTTATGTCATAGCCAGTAGAGCAACAAGTTCCAGCAACTCCTGCACCCCCAGCGGTGCCGGCCGTAGCGACAATACCCGATGTTGCAGCACTCCTGAAAGTTATCCGAGGATTTTTGGTCACTCAACAGCGTCAGATGGCAGCCCAGCAGCAACAGCAGACCTAACAGCAGGAGCAGAATGTGCTACTGAACCAGGGATTACAGCTAGCCCTTGTATCAAATCCCTATTTCTAAAATAGGTATATGCTGTATTATTGTATTTGGGAGATTTTTAAATTTGGGTATTGTTAAAAAAATTATTATTATTTTCTTGGAGGTGAATTTTATCCTATTTATTATTATTGCTACTATTATTTTTCTTGTTCCTATATCTACTCCATCCAAAAATATCTATTCCTAACCCCAACCTGTAGCGCCCCGCTTTCGATAGGCGACGGAACTTCATAATATGCTTACGTCGAGTTAGATCGGCCGGGAACTTAGATGGCCATCTGACTCGATTGCTAAGCTTGGTAAACGATAACACCTTGCGGCATCGATCAAATCGATTTGGACGGACGTTACGAGAATCGATCCAACTAATGGAACGACTTCTGTTGGAATAAGTCCTAGATGCAGCGGGTTGCGTCTCGATGAGTGAGCTCTCTATAAGAGTCCCTTCGACGGGACCGGACCGCTGTATGGTTTTTTTGGAGCTTTTGCCGCTGGGTTTTGATGAAGTGCTTTCGCGTCGTTTTCATGGATGCAATTACAAATTTCGAAGTAAGGGAAAAAGAAGGAATTCTAACAAGGTATTGGTGCCATTACAGGAGCTCTCGTAACTAAAGCTTGACGTTGCGAAGCGCTTCGACGATCGGCACGAGCAAAGTAATCGGTGGGTGATTCGGCCCCTTCTTTTCTACTCTGTCCCACAAACTAATTCCTTGTCTCGAATTCATTCAAATTGAACGATGCCAAGTTAATTGCATGCCAATCCACTAAGTTCAAGAACTCGGGAAAAATGTATCGTATCGATTTAGAGTAATTCACTCTGAAAATATAAGTCTGTCACATAAACCAGAAAGTTTAAGGTTCTAGTAAAAAGATAGACTATTTCATGTTCTGCAAAATAATACGAAACATCGATTATGGATTATGATGCCTCGGACAATTTGGTGCCTACGGGATGCTAAATCGAGAGTACGGCTTGGGAAAAAATAAATCGTTGCATAAGTTGGGAGAAATGATAATGTCGTTCAATACTGTCCGTGCTATACAAAACTGTTTGCATATATAAAAATGTTCACGCATTGGCATGGTCATGGACAGCTTGTGCACAAGTTGATATTTTTCCTCGAATCGGTATCCGGGGCATCGAAATCGAATCGACCTAGGGGGAATGAATAATCGTGCTTCGGCACTGATGCATTGCGGGACCGTCAGTCAGGCTTGCAACCTAGACTGAGCGGACCGAAATGCTGCTGAGATAGTCCTACGTGATGTGTAACATCAATGACCGCATATAAGATAGTAGCATGCTCAGCTATTGTCTTATGCAGGTACAAATATTATCTCTGTTTTCATGCAGGGACGAGCACGGCCATGGTAAGAAATATGATAAACTGCTATATTTTACTGTATGCTTTATTACTCAAAGATGGCTATCGAATATGAACTGAATTCATTTAGTTCTAATAGAAAGACAACTCTAAAGCATGCCTACCATAACAATCAGAGTCGGTTTAGACGAGTGGGTTCGTCTCGTCCACTTAACAAGTGTGCTAATCTCATTCCCTCAATTTCCCCAGGTGCGGCGGACGCTCCCAACTAAACTGAAGCTGAAGTGCGGAGAGGCATTTTGAAGCGCTTCCTATGCTGAAGTATTTTGAAGCCAATTCAATCAACGGCTTATGTATAAAGGGGTGAATGTATGGGACGGCAAGCGTTAGTTCAGGCAACTTGTCGAGTGTATTTCTTTCTATTTTCAATCAATGTAGCCATAACGGCATCCAATGTAATTACGACTTCCACTTCGTTACAAGCTATGAATGAAAAGCATTTCTATCTTCCTATACTGCGTCTTATATTCTGATGTGATTTGTGAAGTTTTAACTTGGCGTATTAATATGAAAAGCAACGTAACGTTCTTGCCTTGTACGAGTGTAATTCCAGACTCGTATGGCATCACGCCTTAGCGAGGACGATCAAATCGGCAAGGTAACACCGGGGACGAATAGTTTATCGACTCGGGGCGTGACAAATTGGTATCAGAGCACAGTTATGTTTCCTCGAATTTTCGAAAGATATTTTATTATTGGAATGTCCGTTGCGATGGCTCGATTGAATGCTTGTCGACATGCTGCATGAAATAAAAGTTCCATACAGGTAAGCCCGTAGATATTTTTGAAAAATACTAACGGGTTTACTCTGTTTTATAGGAATGACTAAGAAAAGAAATAATCTCGGCACAACAACCCAAACCGTAGATAGTACGTCGAGCACAAAAAGTACTGGCCCTAGCGAGACGACTATGGAGAAGATGCTACAGTTGATGGAACTGCAGCAGTAACAGCTTCAGATGCAATTCAAAGCCCAATTTGATGCGCAATAGAAGCAGATGAACGCTCTGACTCAAATAGTGAGCAGAATGGCGGGCAATACCAAGACAACGGACGAAGTACCCGAGGAGAAGCAAGGTGATCAAGAAGAAAACGAGGAAGAAGAAGCTCAACCACAAATGATAAATTCTTCTTCCTTATTCAAGGCAAAGGAGTTCCGTAAGATGAACCCAGCAAAATTCAACGGCCGAGTAGAACCTGATGTGGTCGTGGGATGGCTCGCGAAGATGGAGGACCTATTTAATCTGTTTAGCATTGAAGGGTCCCAGAGGGTAAATTGTGCGGCATTAAAGCTGCAACTGAGGGCGTACGACTGGTGGGCAGCTAAGAAGCAGGAAATCTACAAAACCGATACAGATGCCACAATTTTCTAGAAAATATTCAAGAAAGCCTTCCTCGAACAGTACGTTCCTCGTGCCTTCCGTCAACAAAAAGAAGACGAGTTCATAATGCTGCGACAGGGAAATATGTCTGTCGATGATTATGATTCGAGCTTCTCAAAGCTGGCAAAGTTTGCCAGCGCCTTCCTGTCCAACAAAGAAGCCTGGTGTGAATGCTTCCAATAAGGTCTAAATGACAAACTGCGAAGGGACGTCATGAATCAAAGGTGCCAAACATACCGTGAATCCTATAATGCCGCTCTTGATAGTGAGCGTATCTTTGGCCGTATGTTGAGTAGAGGCATTCGTAACCACTTTAACAAGCATCCTAACGATGTCGGGGATCGGAAATAGCAAAACGTCCGAACAGATTCGATGACCGAGGCCATGGCAGTCAACACTGCACCAGGTGCAGTAGGTGTGGGCACCGAACCGTCGATTGTGTCATGAGATCTTGCTACAAGTATGGAAAAGTAGGCCATATAGTTACATATTGCCCGCATAAAGTTCCGAATCAACCCAACCCACCAAGGAACGTTCTGAATCCGCATAAAGCGCCGATACTGCAAGGCACAAATGCGGTGCCCGTTAACCAGCAGAACCAACGCCACGGAGCTCAAGGCCGAGTTTATGCCTTAACTCGGGATGAAGCATTTACATCCGATACTGTTATAACAGGTATATTACTCTACAAAAATATACCTGCTCGAGTACTATTCGATTCGGGTGCAACGCATAGCTTTATATCTGTTGATTATGCGAAAGAAAATAAAATAACCATGCAATCACTAGATATAAATATTAGCATTAGCACTCCATCGAGAGTAGATATGCCTGTAAATTTTATTTATAGGGATGGCCATATTTGTATCAGAGGAAGATATCTATCCTTGGATGCCTTCGTACTAAACATCAAAGAGTACGACATAATCCTGGGCATGGATTGGTTGGGCGCTTGTCGTGCAACGATCAAGTGTGCAGAAAAAAGAGTGGTGTTTTATCTTCCTGGCGAGACAGAGTTCTCATATTCGTACGGTACGGTCTCGAAGACGACAATGATGGTATCGGCAATATCGGCGAGGCATATGTTGCGTTCCGGCTGCGCGGGATACTTGGCATCAGTTCGAGACACGCGGAAGGATAATACAAATGCAATGCAGACTGATGTTGTGGCAGATTTTTCCGACGTTTTTTCTAACGAGATGCCCGGGATGCCGTCGGATCGAGAAATAGAATTCAGCATCGACACCTTTCCGAATACACGACCGATATCAAAGGAGCCTTACCGAATGGCTCCAGCAGAACTGAAGGAGCTGAAGGTGCAATTGCAAGAGTTGCTAGACCGCAAATTTATTTGCCCTAGCGTCTCTCCGTGGGGAGCTTCCGTATTGTTCGTGAAGAAGAATGATGGATCGATACGGCTATGCATCGACTATCGGGAACTCAACAAGGCGACCATGCGGAACAAGTATCCTTTGCCACGAATTGACGACTTATTTGACCAACTGCAAGGCGCGTCAGTATTTTTAAAAATCGATCTTCGTTTAGGCTATCATCAATTGAAGATCAAGTCCGACGACATATCGAAGTCTGCCTTCCGTACTCGATATGGTCATTACGAATTCTTGGTCATGCCGTTCGGTTTAACGAATGCTCCAGTCACTTTTATAGATCTGATGAACCGAATCTTTCGACCTTAAATCGATAAATTTGTAGTCGTGTTCATCGACGATATCCTTATCTACTCAAAGAATCGAGAAGAGCATGCAGAGCACTTGAAGACGGTATTACAGACGCTGCGTGAAAACAAATTATATGCCAAGCAGAGTAAGTACGAATTCTGGATGAGTAGCGTGACATTCTTCGGATATGTAATCTTTGCCGAAGGTGTCACGGTGGACCAAAAGAAGATTGAAGCGGTGGTAGATTGGAAATGACCTACCTCGGCTAGCGACATTCGAAGTTTCCTGGGCTTAGCGGGCTACTATCGAAGATTCATGCAAAACTTTTCAAAACTAGCGTCGCCTCTGACTCACCTCACCCAGAAGGGAGTAGTATTTGAATGGAGTGACGACTGTGAATCCAGCTTTCAAGAGTTGAAGCAACGGCTCATCTCAGCTCCAATCCATATACTTCCAGACGGTCCAGAAGGCTTTCAGATATTCAGCGATGCATCGGGAACTGGCCTCGGGTGCGTACTCATGTAGAGAGACAAAGTCATCTCCTACGCTTTACGACAGTTAAAGCAGCACGAGAAAAACAACCCGACGTATGACCTAGAATTGGCGGCAATCGTGTTTGCGTTGAAACTCTGGCAGCACTATCTCTATGGTGTGGCTTGCCGAATCTACACAGATCATAAAAGCCTGAAATACTTGTTTACACAACGAGAACTCAACCTACGATAGCGACGTTGGCTCGAACTCATAAAAGATTATGAGCTAACGATCGAGTATACGCCGGGCAAAAAAAATGTTGTAGCCGACGCGCTTAGCATAATGTTTATGGGAACACTAGCCATAAACAAGGAGATACGGCGAGACCTTGAAGCGATGGGTATCGAACTTGGAATTGAGTATCAAGACCTGCACCTATCTCAGCTGAAGTTAGGATCGAGCCTGCTTAGCAAGATAAAGACCGCACAGAAGGACGACTCATTCCTGAAGAAGATGTGCGAGCTGATTCCAACAGGAAGGGCGATTGACTTTGCGGAAGACAGAGACGGGACGATACGACGAAAAGGAAGGCTTTGTATTTCTGAAACTGCCGAACTCAGAAAAGAAATTCTGATGGAGGCACATTATGCGAAGTACTCATTACATCCAGGAAGCATCAAGATGTACAAGGACTTGCGCACAAACTTCTGGTGACACGGCATGAAAAAGACGTGGCTACTTTCGTATCACAGTACATGGCATGTCAGCAAGTGAAGGTGGAACACCAAAGGCCAGACGGAGAGCTGCAGAACATCGCCATTCCCGAGTGGAAGTGGGACAACATCTCGATGGATTTTATTGTAGGATTTCTGAAGACGCCGCGGGAAAATGATGCGATTTGGGTCATTGTTGATAGATTGACCAAGTCGTCTCACTTTATCGCAATTAAAGTAGGATGGAGCATCGATCGGTTAGCATAAGTCTACGTCGACGAGATTGTTCGACTGCACAGGATACCGACCTCAATAATTTTATACAGAGACGGGCGATTCCTATCGCGTTTCTGGACGAGCCTACAAGCGGCAATGGGGACCAAACTGAACTTTAGTTCTGTGTACCATCCTCAACCAGACGGTCAGACGGAGAGGGTAAATCAAATCCTGGAAGATATATTGCGTCTGTGTACGATCGACCTAAAAACTAGTTGGGATACGCATTTGCCGCTTACGAAGTTTGCGTATAACAACAGTTATCAGTCGAGCATTCAGATAGCTCCATATGAAGCACTCTATGGAAGGAAGTGCCGTTTGCCAATATGCTGGGATGAAGTCGGAGAGCGATAAGTGCTTGGACCGGAATTGGTGGAGCAGGCCGTCGAAAAGGTCCGCTTGATTTGAGACAGACTCCGTATCGCGCAAAGTCGACAAAAGAGCTACGCAGATCTTCGTCGATGATCGCTAGAATTCTTGGTCGGGGACCATGTGTTTCTGAAAGTAACGCCCATGCGCGGTGTGATGCGGTTCGACGTTAAAGGCAAGTTGAGCCCAAGATTTGTAGGCCCCTTTGAGATCATCGAACGAGTTGCAATGGTTGCTTATCGGATCGTACTACCTCCTGCCTTGGCTGATGTGCACGATGTCTTCCATATTTCACAACTTCGAAAATACGTGCATGATCCAAGTCATGTGGTTAGCTTCGATCAGTTGGACTGCAAGGAGAAGGTGCTATGAAATCGGTCGATGTCCTTGGTCCGCGTGCTCTGGTAGAACCATTCAGTTGAAGAGTCGACGTGGGAGATGGAGGCAGAGATGAAAGAGAAATACCCTGCGTTGTTTGTCTAATTTAAGGTCAGACCCTTGTTCTTAAGTTTCGGGACGAAACTTTTTCTTAGTGTATATTATGTAGCGCCCCGCTTTTGATAGGCGACGGAACTTCATAATATGCTTGCGCCGAGTTAGATCGGCCGAGAACTTAGATGGCCATCTGACTCGATCGCTAAGCTTGGTAAACGATAACACCTTGCGGCATCGATCAAATCAATTTAGACGGACGTTACGAGAATCGATCCAACTAATGGAACGACTTCTGTTGGAATAAGTCCTAGATGTAGCGGCTGCATCTCGGCGAGTGAGCTCTCTATAACAGTCCCTTCGACGGGACCGGACCGCTGTATGGTTTTCTTGGAGCTTTTGCCGATGGGTTTTGATGAAGTGCTTTCGCGTCGTTTTCATGGAAGCAATTACAAATTTTGAAGCAAGGAAAAAAGAAGGAATTCTAAAAAGGTGTTGGTGCCATTGCAGGAGCTCGCGTAACTAAAGCTTGATGTTGTGAAGCGCTTCGACGATCGATACGAGCAAAGTAATCGGTGGGTGATTCGGCCCCTTATTTTCTACTCTGTCCCGTAAACTAATTACTTGCTTCGAATTTATTCAAATCGAACGATGCCAAGTTAATTGCATGCCAATCCACTAAGTTCAAGAACTCGAAAAAAATGTATCGATTTAGAGTAATTCACTCTGAAAATACAAGTCTATCACATAAACCAGAAAGTTTAAGGTTCTAGTAAAAAGATAGACTATTTCACGTGCTGCAAAATAATACGAAACATCGATTATGGGTTACGATGCCTCAGACAATTTAGTGCCTACGGGATGCTAAATCGGGAGTACGGCTTGGGAAAAAACGAATCGTTGCATAAGTTGGAAGAAATGATAATGTCGTTCAATACTGTCCGTGCTATACAAAACTGTATGCATATATAAAACTGTTCACGCATTAGCATGGTCATGGACAGCTTGTACACAAGTTGATATTTTTTCTCGAATCGGTATCCGGGGCATCAGAATCGAATCGACCTACGTGCTTCGGCACTGATGTATTGTGGGACCGTCAGTCAGGCTTGTAACCTAGACTGAGCGGACTGAAATGCCGTTGAGATAGTCCCACGTGATGTGTAACATCAATAATCGCATATAAGATAGTAGCATGCTCACCTATTGTCTTATGCAGGTGTAAATATTATCTCTGTTTTCATGCAGGGACGAGTACGGCCGTGGTAAGAAATATGATAAACTGCTATGTTTTACTATATGCTTTATTACTCAAAGATGGCTATCGAATATGAACTGAAGTCATTTAGTTCTAATAGAAAGAACTCTAAAGCATGCCTACCCTAACAATCAGAGTCGGTTTAGACGAGTGGGTTCGTCTCGTCCACTTAGCAAGTGTGCTAATCCTATTCCCCCAATTTCCCCAGGTGCGGCGGGCACTCCCAACTAAACTGAAGCTGAAGTGCGGAGAGACGTTTTGAAGCTCTTCCTATGCTGAAGTATTTTGAAGCTAATTCAATCGACGACTTATGTATAAAGGGGCGAATGTATGGGACGGCAGGCGTTAGTTCAGGCAACTTGTCGAGTATATTTCTTTCTATTTTTAATCAATGTAGCCGCAACGGCATCCAATGTAATTACGACTTGTACTTCGTTGCAAGATATGAATAAAAAGTATTTCTATCTTTCTATATTGCGTCTTATATTCTAATATGATTTATGAAGTTTCAACTTGGCGTATCAATATAAAAAATAATGTAACGTTCTTGCCTTGTACGAGTGCAATTCCAGACTCGTACGGCATCACGCCTTAGCGAGGACGATCGAATCGGCAAGGTAACACCGGGGACGAACGGTTTGTCGACTCGGGGCGTGACACAACCCATATTTCTCTCTTCCCCCTACAGTTAGCCGACACCCCCTCCCCTACATAACTCCTCTCTCTCCATGGAGCCAGCCCCCCCACTCTCCCTCTCAACTCTCTCTCTCTTTCTCACTCTCTTTCCAGTCCCCTCTCTCCTGTTCTCTTCTCTCCTGCTCGTCCCCAGCGTCTCCGGTGGCCGCCACCTCCACCATCACCCACGAGCGCCACCCCTATGGCCGCCTCCTCCCTGAGCTCCCTTTTCCTAAAGTTACGACCGCCACCATCTCCGTGGTCGCATCTGCCGCCACTCTCACCGCAGCCACCACCATCGCTGTTGTCTCCATCTCCTCCGCCCTTTTTTCCGGAGCCCTGCCGTTGCCTCCGCCCTCACCATCATCAGCAGCTCCCCCCTATCGCAGCTGCCCTTCTTCCGTCGTGAGGCCGGCCCGACCTGGCTAAGGCATCACCGACAGCTCCTCCGCCTCCTCATTTATTCTTTTCGAAGACCAGCGCCAGCCCACCGCGGCTTCTCCTCCGTCGGTGAGGGATCTCGAATGCTCCCCTCTCTCTCTGTCTCCTCCCTCTGTCGGAGACCCAACCTGGCCAGGGTTTCCCAACTGTAGCACTTGTCTCCCAAAAATTATTTATTTATTTTAGAGAGCATTTTTTTTATTTTTGTTTATTATTATTAGTTATATGATGGTTTGAATCGTAGGTAAATAGAGAATTGATTTGGGACCACAAGGGTGCATACCTAAGCCTATAGCTTAAGTATAGTAAAACTAGGACATATATGGTCTTCAGGGTCCCCAGACAGCCTCTAGAGTATTATTTTATTATTTTAGAATTTCTTGGATTTTTAGGAGATTTTTATATAATATTTATATATAGTTTCATTATTTTCTTAAGCTTCTAGAAATTTTTATGAAGGCATCCAAGAGTATTTTTGAGGTCAAATAATTTATTTGGGCTCTAGAACCCCTAAAATATTTTCTAGATTTTTCTAGGAATTTTTAGGAATTTTTTGGGATTTATTTGGAATTTTTAGGATTTTTCCTGATTTTTATTTATTTTTCTGTAATTAAAAACCTATTTTCTAAAATTAATACACAGTCAGCTGAGCGGGGGGCCCACCCGTCAGCCGCTCGGGCACGTGTGGCAGGCCCACCCGTCAGCGCGGGTGCGGGAAAGGCTCGGTCTCCGAGCCGCCCTAATATTCCTAGTCCGAGCCAAGCTTGGAGCCGAGCCAAGCAAGGCTTCCTTAGAACCATTGGATCCAGCTGTGGGCGCACAGGATTGCACCACGTGGCAGCCCCAGCCGCCTCAAAGCCGCAGCCACCGACTCCCTATTCCTATATATATATATTAGTTTATTAGGTTTTCCGAAAACCCTATTTTATTCAGCAGTTTTTGTGGGAGAGTTCGGGAGAGTTCTTCGACTTCGCGGAGCGATTGCCGTTGATCCAGACGTCCTTTTTACACGCCTTTTTTTTTGTTAGAAGCGTATTGAGGTTAGGTTTCTGTATATATAATTTATTTTCAGGTATTTTGATCTCAAATTTCTGAATAATTATTTGAGTGTCGGTTGTCCAAAAATCAACACGTCGTACGGTTTTCGAGATTCCGAGCGATTCGAACTCCGTTTTACGATCCGTTTGAAGTTTTGGAAAGCTAACACCGAGCTCTACAACATATAATTTTTCCAAAAATTCAGAGTTTCATCTAGTATTTTATTTTATTCATAGAAGTCAGATTTGGTCAACGGTTCATCGATTTGGTCATGGTTAGCCATAATGGCGATAACTTTTGACCAAATCGTAATTTTGCGGCACGGTCAATTCCAGTGCACTCATGGCACTGAAATCTACCATGTTGCATACTCAAACTTTGAATTCATAATGTTTGACTAGTTAGTCAACAGTATGCCTCGGTTTGCATGCCACGAGTCCCGAATTTGGAACCGTGAATTTCCTTGGCCAAATATTTGTGTGTAGATGGTTATTTCAAAATTAAATAGGTTAAAATAGGATTTTAGATGATTTATTCCAGGATTAGAATAGTATTAATTGATTTAACCCATTAGCCACTTTCTAGAATTTTTAGAGTGGGAATCGTTGATCTAACTTACGATTGTTTTTGTGTCGGGGTAGATCGGGCTACGATGTCTTGACTTGTGACTTTATCATCTATCGGAGCAGGCAAGTATCACTATGACCTATATTTCCTTTATTTTATACTGCATGTATCTTCGTGTCGTCTTTTCACTATTACGTATCTTCGTGTCGTCTTTTCACTATTACTCCCTTATGGTTCATGATTGTCATTGTTCATGATTACTATTGTGTACGAGAGTTAAAATCGATTGGATATACATACATGTTCATGCCTTACACATTGTCCCTATTGTTTACAGTTTATCGTATTACTAATGTTTATTGTAGTGGACGTGTATTGTGAGTGAGTCGGATGGGGGAATACAACAAGTAAGCATGTGGTCAACAAATTGAATAAAGACCCCCTATACATTGATTGCATAATATCAGTCATGCACCACAGTATGACTGACGGATATCCCAAGCCGTCTACATGCTGAAAGTTGGTATTCTAAAACACACAGTACACGTGACTTAATCATTGTTGCTCTATTGTCTATTGTTCTTCTTTTGTCAAGTCTACCATCTTATTGTCATCATATCTTAATGGTATGTCAAAGTCTACCTTTATATTGTTATCACGTCTCAAAGGTACTTTCTTATCATACAATATCATGCCTATACTTATCTTCAGTTAAATTCCTTTTATCTTTCCTTCATGCTTGTATACTATATTGTGTAATGTAGTGTTATGGTGATCTTGCTCCAATCCTGACTGGATAACTATTTTTCAGCTTTAGACGAAGAGATTTGCCCCGAGGTCTACGGTGAGTATGTTGGCGACCCTGTCATCACTGGCGTACCCGGTTCCAGCACTGATGCGAATTAGCATATTTTCTTTCTTATGGATTCGTATTAGTTAGTAGTTATAGTTATGGAGTTAGTTGTCTATCTTATTTTCAGTTATCCGAGTTTGTTCCTGAGACTTTCTGAGTTGTAGTGGATTTTTCATAATTATAATATTGAGACTATTGGATATTTGGTAATTTTTGTTGGCTTAGTTGTGGATGATATATATGCGTGTTGTGCTTGTTGTGGACCATTGTTATCATAGACAGCGTACTACCGTCGATGCTGCGGCGTAGGCTGGACTTGGCCACGTACTCGTATCCCAAAATTGGGAGCGGGTCGTGACAAGTTTTTATGGTGGCCAATGCAGGTCCAATTTCGCAAAAGACTGCGAACTCGTGGTAGTACTTATCTTAGTCGTACTACTACGAGTCTGCGAATAGAGTTGAAGTTAGGAGGTTGTATCATCCACAAAATAGGACTTCCAACCTTATGAGTCTATTTTATCTTAGGATCTTATTGTCTCTTAAATTGCATCTTGCTTGATTATGTCCGTGATTTCTTCGATATGTTTGTATCTACCATTCTAACTATATCCTTTCTTTCCTTTTAGTTCGCAATGGTTGAGACAAGGCGCAGTGCGATCCGTAAGAGAAAAAGGGTAGCTAATCCATATGCTACTCCTGAACCCGAAGGATCGACAGCAGAGAGTACCGAGTTCGTAGAGCCTTCTAACCATCAACAAGATAGGGTTAGTGCTGAGGATCTTCCACCACCACCACCAACAGCCCCAACCCAAGGAGTAACTGTGGATGGAGCTCATCTCCTTACGTTACTCCAGGGCATGATGGAGACTCAACAGAGGCATGCAAATATTCTAGAAAGGAGCGTAGAAGCACGACAAGATCGTGTGGGTACTATTGATGGGTTTCGTAAGATGAACCCACCTTCATTTACTGGCTCGGAGAAACCTATAGAAGTCACCAACTGGCTAGTAGAGATAGAGACACTACTAGAGGCATCGGAGCTGCCACCGGAGAAATGGATAAAAGCAGCGAAGCTGCAGCTCAAGGACAATGCACATCATTGGTGGGCAGCACAAGAAAGACGGTTGGGCAAGAATGTGTTATGGGAAGAGTTTACAGACCTCTTCAATACCATGTTCTTCCCCACCACTGTTCGAAAGGAGCTGCCGGATCAATTCATACGACTAGAGCAGGGGAGCATGACAGTGGACGAATATGATGCAGAATTTAGTCGCTTGAGTCGTTTTGCTCCTACTCTTGTATCTACAGAAGAAGAGAAGGTGGAGAAGTTCCATTCTGGGCTGAATTATAAGTTGCAGAGTTTGACAGCGTCAGTAGACTCAACATCTTATACAGATATCTTGAATGCAGCTAGGCGTCAAGAATCTATTCTAAGACAGAAAGTAGCTTCCCAAAAGAGAGGTAGAGATGGTAGTCATCAAGAACCATCAAAACGTCCTAATATTTCTCAGAAGACCCTTCAAATCCAGCATCAACCTCCAACTAGGGTGGTATCATCCCAGCCACAACAACAGCCTATCCCACCCAAGCCTAAGTGTAATTATTGTGGAAGAGAAGGACACAAGTGGGACCATTGTAGGAAGAGGTTAGGACTTTGTCTCCTTTGTGGATCACCAGACCACCAAGTGCGAGAATGCCCCGCAGCACCAGCTCATAAGCCAGTTTTGCAACAACAGTCTGGAGGAGCACAACGTCAAGGACAAGCATTTGTGGCTGTAACTCAACCCCAAGACATAGGTAACTTAAACATGTTTCCTTGAAAGTCTTCTTTAGTTTTAGTTGGTATGCATGCTTAGTTAGTTGTTAGTTCCTTTATGTTCCTAGCCATTATCTCTCCGTGACTTAGATTAAGAAATTATTGCTTGTAAGAGTTAGGTATTATACTATACTATTTATGATGTTTTAATTTTTGAGGACAAAAATCTTTTAAGGGGGATAGTTTGTAGCACTTGTCTCTCAAAAATTATTTATTTATTTTAGAGAGCATTTTTTTATTTTTGTTTATTATTATTAGTTATATGATGGTTTGAATCGTAGGTAAATAGAGAATTGATTTGGGACCACAAGGGTGCATACCTAAGCCTATAGCTTAAGTATAGTAAAACTAGGACATATATGGTCTTCAGGGTCCCCAGACAGCCTCTAGAGTATTATTTTATTATTTTAGAATTTCTTGGATTTTTAGGAGATTTTTAGATAATATTTATATATAGTTTTATTATTTTCTTAAACTTCTAGGAATTTTTATGAAGGCATCCGAGAGTATTTTTGAGGTCAAATAATTTATTTGGGCTCTAGAACCCCTAAAATATTTTCTAGATTTTTCTAGGAATTTTTAGGAATTTTTTGGGATTTATTTGGAATTTTTAGGATTTTTCCTGATTTTTATTTATTTTTCTGTAATTAAAAACCTATTTTCTAAAATTAATACACAGTCAGCTGAGCGGGGGGCCCACCCGTCAGCCGCTCGGGCGCGCGTGGCAGGCCCACCCGTCAGCACGGGTGCGGGAAAGGCTCGGTCTCCGAGCCGCCCTAATATTCCTAGTCCGAGCCAAGCTTGGAGCCGAGCCAAGCAAGGCTTCCTTAGAACCATTGGATCCAGCTGTGGGCGCACAGGATTGCGCCACATGGCAGCCCCAGCCGCCTCAGAGCCGCAGCCACCGACTCCCTATTCCTATATATATATTAGTTTATTAGGTTTTCTGAAAACCCTATTTTATTCAGCAGTTTTTGTGGGAGAGTTCGGGAGAGTTCTTCGACTTCGCGGAGCGATTGCCGTTGATCCAGACGTCCTTTTTGCGTGCCGTTTTTTTTGTTAGAAGCGTATTGAGGTTAGGTTTCTGTATATATAATTTATTTTTAGGTATTTTGATCTCGAATTTCTGAATAATTATTTGAGTGTCGGTTGTCCAAAAATCAACACGTCGTACAGTTTTCGAGATTCCGAGCGATTCGAACTCCGTTTTGCGATCCGTTTGAAGTTTTGGAAAGCTGACACCGAGCTCTACAATATATAATTTTTCCAAAAATTCAGAGTTTCATCTAGTATTTTATTTTATTCATAGAAGTCAGATTTGGTCAACGGTTCATCGATTTGGTCATGGTTAGCCATAATGGCGATAACTTTTGACCAAATCATGATTTTGCGGCACGGTCGATTCCAGTGCACTCATGGCGCTGAAATCTACCATGTTGCATACTCAAACTTTGAATTCATAATGTTTGACTAGTTAGTCAACAGTATGCCTCGGTTTGCGTGCCACGAGTCCCGAATTTGGAACCGTGAATTTTCTTGGCCAAATATTTGTGTGTAGATGGTTATTTCAGAATTAAATAGGTTAAAATAGGATTTTAGATGATTTATTCTAGGATTAGAATAGTATTAATTGATTTTACCCATTAGCCACTTTCTAGAATTTTTAGAGTGGGAATCGTTGATCTAACTTACGATTGTTTTTGTGTCGGGGTAGATCAGGCTACGATGTCTTGACTTGTGACTTTATTATCTATCAGAGCAGGAAAGTATCACTATGACCTATATTTCCTTTATTTTATACTGCATGTATCTTCATGTCGTCTTTTCACTATTACTCCCTTATGGTTCATGATTGTCATTGTTCATGATTACTATTGTGCACGAGAGTTAGAATCGATTGGATATACATACATGTTCATGCCTTACACATTGTCCCTATTGTTTACAGTTTATCGTATTGCTAATGTTTATTGTAGTGGACATGTATTGTGAATGAGTCGGGCGGGGGAATACAACAAGTAAGCATGTGGTCAACGAATTGAATACAGACCCCCTATACATTGATTGCATAATATCAGTCATGCACCACACGTATGACTGACGGATATCCCAAGCTGTCTACATGCTGAAAGTTGGTATTCTAAAACACACAGTACACGTGACTTAATCATTGTTGCTCTATTGTCTATTGTTCTTCTTTTGTCAAGTCTACCATCTTATTGTGATCATGTCTTAGTGGTATGTCAAAGTCTACCTTCATATTGTTATCACGTCTCAAAGGTACTTTCTTATCATACAATGTCATGCCTATACTTATCTTCAGTTAAATTCCTTTTATCTTTCCTTCATGCTTGTATACTATATTGTGTAATGTAGTATTATGGTGATCTTGCTCCAATCCTGACTGGATAACTATTTTTCAGCTTTAGACGAAGAGATTTGCCCTGAGGTCTACGGTGAGTATGTTGGCGACCCTGTCATCACTGGCGTACCCGGTTCCAGCACTGATGCGAATTAGCATATTTTCTTCCTTATGGATTCGCATTAGTTAGTAGTTATAGTTATGGAGTTAGTTGTCTATCTTATTTTTAGTTATCCGGGTTTGTTCCCAAGACTTTTTGAGTTGTAGTGGATTTTTTATAATTATAATATTGAGACTATTGGATATTTGGTAATTTTTGTTGGCTTAGTTGTGGATGATATATATGCGTATTGTGCTTGTTGTGGACCATTGTTATCATAGACAGCGTACTACCGCTGATGCTGCGGCATAGGCTGGACTTGGCCACGTACTCGTATCCCAAAATTGGAAGCGGGTCGTGACACCAACGGCTCCTCTGCCGCCCAATCTTCCCATTCTTCGATCTACGTGTCTCGGGATACGTACTGTCTCGAACAACGTGCTGCCTCGTACAGTATGCCTGTCTCGAGCAACGCACCTTCGTTTGGTGTGAATCTCGTTCTTTTGTGTTGTCTTGGAACACATACATATCGGTGTGTGTGTTTTCTTATTTTGCGTGTACATCGATCCACGTGTTATCTTAGGCAGCAGGATGCCTCGGGTACTGTGTCATCTCAATTGGTACATTTTTTCGATTTTTGTGCCTCAACCTTTGTGCCTATTTTGATTTTTTGTGTCATATCGATTTGCGTGAACGTATCGATTTACGTGCCATATTAGTATGTATGCCACCTTAGACTTTGTACCATCCTGGTTTGCGTACACGTACTGATTTGCGTGCCGCCTTGGTTTGTGTTCCACCTTAGACTCCATATTACATCGATTTGCGTGCGTATGTCGACTTCTGTGCCGTATTGATTTGCGTGCTTCCTTGAATCTCGTATAGGCTCGATTTATGTGCATGCATTGATTTACGCGTCGCATTGATTCTTACGCCATCTCGATATTAGTGATTCCTCGATCTATGTGTATGCCTCGATTTACGTACACGTTATGTTTTATGCCCGCCTCGATCTTCGTATCATCTTGATTCTTATGTGTGTCTCGATATACGTGTGCGTCTTGGTTTGTATGTTCATATCGATCCGTGTGCCTCAGTTTCTGTGCCAGATCCTGTGCTGCTTGTGGGACCCACACGATATAGCCTTCTGCCATTCTTGTGATTTATGTTATTATTTTATTATTTAATGCTGATGATTGTTTATTATGTGTTCCGAGGACCTCGATGGACGTGCTACCTTGGATCGCGATCGCTGAAGACCTGCTTACCTAGCCACCGAGCCCTCTAGGCAAGTATCCATAGCTCATCGACGGCTCTTGCCTTCTCTCCTGGATTTGATTTGATTTAATTAATTGTACTTGTAAATGTATAACCATAATTAGTGTAGCTTAGCAGTAGAACTACCATGATGATAACTTAGGATAGTTGGTTCGATGCCGATTTACGATCGTATCGGACAACTCAGACGGGTCATCCACACCTCCGAGGACACGAGCATGACTCACATGCATGGATTGTTTCCATATGCCTCGTATCCGACTCGTGGTCGGGTAAAGGCTTGGCTAATTGTTTCTATGACTTTGCTTGTGGCTTGGATATGACTGTGGGTCTTGATGCGCCCTGTGTGGCGGTTCTTATTGAATGTGTTGGCTTGGCGCCCAGTACGCATCGTAGCGCTGCTGGAGGCCGAGACTTAGTGTTATCGGCTATAACTTGGGTCCCAGACGTATCGTAGTGCTGCTGGAAGCTGAGACTTAGTGTTTTCAGTCTTGATTCTATGGCGGATTGCGTCGAGTAGATTTAGCCCCAATTTGTTGGGAGCTCCCGTCCAGAATACAGAGGAGACTGCCGAATTTTTCTAAAATTTTGGTCGGGAATTTGGTTTGAAGAATTAGGCAGAACCATTTCTTTGGTTTGCTGATCTAGACTCGTGCTTACTTATTTTGGATATAGTGGTCTGATTCCAGTACTTGCTAGATAGACTCCTGAATAGACTAGTCGCCTAGCTCTTGACCTGTCTTATCCGTCGAATAGCGTTAGGCGCGCGATTTCACTCGAAATACTTCACTTGGGAGACGGTCTGCAACCCTAGTCCTTATTTGGTTTAAGGGTTGTGGATCTGCCACAGAGCGTTTCATGTAATCCTTGCCATTTTTTGGCGACATTAATTAGTAGATTCTTGTCCCCTGGCCATCCTTTTTAGGAGTTATCCTAGTTTAGCCAGATAGGGCTACCAGTTTTCCTAGGTATCAGGATTCATGACTTTGGATATGTCTGAGGATTGAGTATCATAGAGAGTACGGTCTTGGGATGTCGATTTGATAGACTCATGTGGATTCTTGGATAGTGTTGTTATTTCTTTGGATGATGTTCTAATTCGATCGGACATGACTGTGTGGATTCTTGGATTTTGATGATCGCGAATGTTTCGCGGAACGAGAAGAATATCGAGGATATTCCTATATGATTTTTACTCGACTTCCCAAACACCCAAAACCTGGTTTGTTTGCTATATCTTGGTAGTGGTGAGACTTGTTTGTTTATAGCTTGTGATCATTGATTCAGAGGATTCTTGTGAGCCAGAGGGCCTAGTATTGTTTATAGTGATAAGCTTGGTATTTGGTGATTGTCTTTTTTGACGTGATATTCACTCCATCATGGATGGGAGACTCCTGATAGATTAATCCGGTGGATGGACCGACTTGATGATTGGAGCTATAGGCTCTCATATATGCTTGAGATGCTATTATAGTAGAGATTCTGATCTTGCACTTGACCTGATATACATGCTACGATATGGGCAGATGACTTCTTGTGACTGACAGATTAGTCCTTGTTTTCGACATGACTACTTGTATCCGTGCTATAAGTCCAGCTTACCCTTTGAGGTACTGGCCCTAATTTTGTACTGCGGTGCTCCTTGTCTACTGGCACTTTGAGGTGCTACTTTTATGATTATATGGCATTGTGATGCCATCCTGATATTCTAGCTATATGATATGATTACCTGCACGGGTACCCTGGTAGTTGGACTATAGTCTTAGCGTGGTCAGGATTGATTGATTGCTTGTGCATTATGCTGTAGATTAATCACAACTGGGACTATAGGTGCCGAGGTTGATTCTTACTTAGAATTTTTGTACTGAGGTACGACATCTAGGAGGGTGATCATGTGACCACGACATGTGATCCTGGATAACTGTATGGATAATCTAGGTAACTTAAACCGGTAGAGGCATTGGAAGGGGACGGAATCCCGAGATCGTACAATACTAGCCTTAATATAGACATTAGTCATGATTTGCAGGCTGGCCGCCACGGATGTTGTTCCTGTTTGCACTAGTGGATGAAAATATCTGACTACTATTATGTACTATGTACTTCTCTTGCTCGCACGGTGGCCTTAAGAGGGATCGGTGCTTATCTTGTCTTGTTATACTTGGCTCCGCTAGCCCTGCTTGGACGGCACGATCTGAGGATTCCTATACTTGCATTGTTGGGGGTAACCCAACCACCACATAGAAAGTCGTAGTCATTTCAGTGGCCGCTTATTCACTTAATTGTTTGGCTTGTTGCTTGCACAGTCGATTGATTTGGAGTTACAGTCGACGATGCAGGTATTATTGGATGTTAGGGAGATTGTGATGATTGTTGGTTATCTAGCTACATTAGTTGTGGATTGCTATCGTGCATTGGTACCGCATGACCCCTACCCTCATTTACTGTTCTTATATGCTATTTTTGTCTTATTTTATCATATTGGCTTTTTTTGCCCGTCCTTGAGCCTTCCTTTTTGGTACTTGCTATGGTTGGCCTGACCAACCCTGGATTATTCCCAAATTGCCAGTAATCGATCCTGTAGATCTTCCAGACTTGACTTAGAGGATATGCTCTAGTTCTAGACCGTGCTAGAAAATGTGGGAAGGTATACCCGTCTACATTATTATCCTATACTGTAGATTTCATGATTATCATATGAGTATTTCCTGTCTTCCATATGATTCTCTCGCTTGCTTATTATTTTTTTGTGATTAACTGTGGATATGAGATCGAATTTAGGCCATATATTGATTGCATGCTAGGATACCCAGTAAGATTGACATCCGTCATCGCCGCATAACTTATTCGTACCTTACACGGTGTAGCTGGCCGACGTCCGTCCCCGTATTCCGTTACTGGGGCGTGACACGGTTTTAGTGGTGGCCCATGTAGGTCTTGTTTTGAGATGTTAGATATCACATAATTATTGATCTCAATCTACTATTCCTTGGTATTCCACCTTGTTACACTTGTCATTCGCTCTCTTGAACTTGTGAATTGGTCCTCATCTCTAACTGGACCTATCTTGCTTGGTTATGTCTTATTCGTTGTTATCTACCCCTGATCCTTATTTGATAGATATGATCCTATAGTTGGTCATGTCGATTATTTTATCCGATGAGATGTCATCTTATCTCCATCATTGGGTTACTTGATTATCTATCTTGGGTTTTGTACTATCTACCGGTGTTTCACCTTAGTTGATTTCTTGTTATCCCTTTCGTTCGTTGACTTTGTGTTGACTTAGTTTCATTATCACCCTCTTCGAGCGTTGGCTTGACTGCTATGGAAGGAAAATTTCATCAGGACTCTGAGATGGGATATTTTGACATTTGTTGAATATCCAGTGGATAATCTTGTGTCATTTTAGCTATTTTGGTTCTGGACATTTTCGCAATCATGGTTATATGTTACAGGTATTATTTTGATTATAGATATACTCTCTATATAGTACATTTTGCATGTATTTTGGATATGGAGTATTTTTCTAGAAAACTATCTTGTGGTTATTATTGAAGGTATTTTGATGTATGTTACGGTTCACCTGGATTTTGGATTTTGATTATTTTCCTAGAACTGCCTTGTTATATTATTAGATGTTTTGTGATTTCAGTGAATTGGACATTTGGGTTATGGATTTAATTCATTTTGGGTATTTGTCAAGAGTACTGGGCGACCCTAGTATACCTTGACGGCGTGGTAACGAAAGTTACAGCCGCTCGATTATAGTGTCATGGTGGATCTCTTGCAGCCATTCCGGATGGCGTGGCAAGGAATGACCATGACACACATTTTTCGAATATTAGGAAACTACAGTCGTCGGTTCGAGACAGATATCCTGTATTTTATAATTTTTACGGATTTTCATGCAGTGGAGAATTCATGTTTTCTGACATTGTTTTCGACATTCTGTACTTGTTTTGATTTATGGGGTTATTTCGTGCATGCGAGATTTTAATTTTTCCAGATTCTTTCGATGTTTTGGATTTACCTTGCGAGTTGATTTATGTAGCCAGATATTGTTCTCTTTGATATTTTTATATTGAGATTTTGTTCATTTCTAGTTGTATTACTTGATTTCTGTAAGGTAGGTAGAGTTTTCATGGCATATATATGCACTAGTTTTGAAAATTCTATTTTAATAATTTTGAAATTTTGAGGACAAAATTTTTGTAAGGTGGGTAGGATGTCAAATCCCTATTTTTAAAATAGGTATATGACTGTATTATTGTATTTGGGGGATTTTTAAATTTGGGTATTGTTAAAATTTTCATTATTATTTTCTTAGAGGTGAATTTTATCCTCATTATTATTCTTGCTACTATTATTTTTCTTGTTCCTATATCTACCCCACCCAAAGATTTCTATTCCTAACCAAAACCCATACTTTCTCTCTCTTCTCCCCTACAGTTAGCCGATACCCCCTCCCCTACCTAACTCCTCTCTCTCTCCATGGAGCCAGCCCCCCTCACTCTCCCGCTCAAATCTCTCTCTCTCTTTCTCTCTTCCTCACTCTCTTCCCAGCCCCCTCTCTCTCGTTCTATTCTCTTCCGCTCGTCCTCGGCATCTTCGGTGGCCACCACCTCCACCATCACCCACGACCTCCACCCCCATGGCCGCCTCCTTCCCGAGCGCCCTCTTCCCGAAGCCGCGATCGCCACCATCTCCGTGGCCGCGTCCATCGCCACTCTCACCACATCCACCACCATCACCGTCGTCTCCATCTCCTCCGTCCCTTTTCTCGGAGCCGCGTCGTTGCCTCCGCCGTCACCATCATCAGCAGCTCCCCCCTGCCGCAGCTGCCCTTCCTCTGTCGCAAAGCCGCCCGACCTAGCCAGGGCATCACTAGCAGCTCCTCCGCCTCCTCCTTTCTTCTTCTCGACGACCAGTGCCAGCCCACCGCGGCTTCTCCTCCGCCGGCGAGGGATCTCGACTGCTCCCCTCTCTCTGTCTCCTCCCTCCGTCGGAGACCCGACCTGGCCGGTGTTTTCCGACGGCTCCTCTGCCGCCCCCTCTTTCCCTTCCTCGATCTGTGTGTCTCAAAATGTACGCTGCCTCGAGCAGCATGCTGCCTCGTGCAGTATGCCTGTCTCGAGCAGCGCACCCTCGTTTGGTGCACCTCTCGTTCTTTTATGCCGTCTTGGGACACGTGCACATCGGTGTACGTGTTTTTTTCGTTTTACGTGTACCTCGATCCACGTGTTGTCTTGGGCAGCGGGATGCCTCGGGCCTCACGTTGCCTCGGGCACCGTGATATCTCAATTGGTGCATCTTCTCAATTTTCGTGCCTCGACCTTTGTGCCCATCTCAATTTTTGTTTCACATCGATTTGTGTGTACACGTCGATTTGTGTGCCGCATTAGTATATGTACCACCTTGGACTTTGTGCCAACTCGGTTTGTGTACACGTACTGATTTGTATGCCGCCTTGGTTTACGTTCCACCTTGGACTCCACACCGCATCGATTTATGTGCGTACGTCGAATTGTGTGCCGCATTGATTTGCGTGCTTCCTTGAATCTCGTACTGACTCGATATATGTGCATGCCTCGATTTGTGCGTCGTGCTGATTCATGCGCCATCTCAATATTTATGATTCCTCGATCTATGTGCACATTTTGGTTTACGTAGACATTATGTTTCTTACCCGCCTCGATCTCCGTATCATCTCGATTCTCGTACGTGTCTTGATCTACGTTCACGTCTTGGTTTGCGTGTTCGTATCGATCTACGTGCCTCAGTTTCCGTACCAGATCATGTGCTGCTTGTTGGACCCACATGGTATTGCCTTCTGCCATCCTTGTGCTTTATGTTATTATTTTATTATTTAATGCTGATGATTGTTTATTATGTGTTCTGAGGACCTCAATGGACGTGCTACCTTGGATTGCGATCGCTGAAGAACTACTTACCTAGCCGAGCCCTCTAGGCAAGTATCCCTTGTTCATCGACGGCTCTTGCCCTCTCTCTTGGATTTGATTCAATTAATTGTACTTGTAAATGTATAACCATGATTAGTGTAGCTTAGCAGTAGAACTGCCATGATGATAACTCAGGATAGCTTGGTTCGATACCGGTTTACGACCGTATCGGACAACTCGAACGAGTCATCCATACCTTCGAGGATACGAACACGACTCACATGCATGGATTGTTCCCATATGCCCGTGTCCGACTCGCGGTCGGGTAACGGCTTGGCTAACTGTTTCTATGGCTTTGCTTGTAGCTTGGATATGACCGTGGGTCTTGATGCGCCCTGTGTGGCGGTTCTTGTTGAATGTGTTAGCTTGGCGCCCAGTACTCATCGTAGCGCTGCTGGAGGCCGAGACTTAGTATTCTCGGCTATAGCTTGGGTCCCAGTACGCATCGTAGTATTGCTGGAAGCTGAGACTTAGTGTTCTCAGTCTGCGATTCTGCGACGGGTTACGCCGAGTGGATTTAGCCCCAATTCGTTGGGAGCTCCCATCCAGAATACAGAGGAGACTCTGCCAAATTTTTCCAGAATTCTCGATCGGGAATTCGGTTCGAATAATTAGGCAGAACCATTCCTTTGGTTTGCTGATCTAGACTCGTGCTTTCTTATTTTGGATATAGTGGCCTGATTCCAGTACTTGCTAGGTAGACTCCTGACTAGACTAGTCGCCTAGCTCTTGACCTGTCTTGTCTGTCGGATAGCGTGAGGAGCGGTTCCACTCGGGAGACGGTCGGCAACCCTGATCCTTGTTTGGTTTAAGGGTTGTGGATCTGCCCCAGAGCAATTCATGTAATCCTTGCCATTTTTCGGCGACATTAATTAGTAGATTATTGTCCCCTGGCCATCCTTTTTAGGAGTTATCCTAGTTTAGCCAGATAGGGCTACCAGTTTTCCTAGGTATCGGGATTCGTGACTTTGGATATGTCTGAGGATTGAGTATCATGGAGAGTACGATCTTGGAATATCGATTTGATAGACTCACGTGGATTCTTGGATAGTGTTGCTATTTCTTTGGATGATGTTCTAATTCGATCGGACATGACTATGTGGATTCTTGGATTTTGATGATCGCTAATGTTTCGCAAAACGAGAAGAATATCGAGGGTATTCCTATATGATTTTTACTCGATTTCCTAAACGCCCAAAACCTGGTTTGTTTGCTTTATCTTGGTAGTGGTGAGACTTGTTTGCTTATGGCTTGTGATCATTATTCTTGTGAGCCAGAGGGCCTAATATTGTTTATAGTTATGAGCTTGGTATTTGGTGATTGTCTTTCTTGACGTGATATTCACTCTATCGTGGATGGGAGACTCCTGATAGATTGATCCGGTGGATGGACCAACTAGATGATTGGAGCTGTAGGCTCCAATATATGCTTGAGATGCTATTATAGTAGAGATTCTGATCTTGTACTTGACCTGATATCCATGCCACGATATGGGCATATGACTTCTTGTGACTGACAGATTTGTCCTTGTTCTCAACATGATTACTTGTATTTGTGCTATAAGTCTAGCTTATCTTTTGAGGTACTGGCTCTGATTTTGCACTGCGGTGCTCCTTGTCTACTAGCACTTTGAGGTACTACTTTCATGATTATATGGCATTATGATGCCATCCTGATATTCTAACTATATAATATGATTACCTGTATGGGTACCCTGGTAGTTGGACGATAGTCTTAGCGTGGTCAGGATTGATTGATTGCTTGTGCATTACGCTACGGATTAATCACAACTGGGACTATAGGTGCTGAGGTTGATTCTTATATAGCGTTCCCGTACTGAGGTATGATATCTAGGAGGGTGATCATGTGACCACGACATGTGATCCCGGATAACTGTATGGATAATCTAGGTAACTTAAACCGGTAGAGGCATTGGGAGGGGACAGAATCCTGAGATCGTGCAATACTAGCCTTAATATAGACATTAGTCATGATTTGCAGGCTGGCCGCCAAGGATGTTCTTCCCGTTCGCACTAGTAGATGGCAGTATTCGACTACTATTATGTATTGTGTACTTCTCTTGCTCGCACGGTGGCCTTACGAGGGATCAGTGCTTATCTTGTCTTGTTATACTCGGCCCCGCTAGCCCTGCTAGGATGGCACGATCTGAGGATTCTCATACTTGCATTGTTGGGGGTAACCCAACCACTACATAGAAAGCCGTAGTCATTTCAGTAGCCGCTTATTCACTTAATTGTTTGGCTTGTTGCTTGCACAGTCTACTGATTTGGAGTTACAGTCGGCGATGCAGGTATTATTGGATGTCAGGGAGATTGTGATGATTGTTGGTTATCTAGCTACAATAGTTGTGGATTGCTATCGTCCGTTGGTACCACACGACCCCTACCCTCATTTACTGTTCTTATATGCTATTTCAGTCTTATTTTATCCTGCTGGCTTTTCTTCGCCCTTCCTTGAGCCTTCCTTTTTGGTACTTGCTACGGTTGGCCTGACCAACCCTGGATTGTTCCCAGATTGACAGTGACCGACCCTGTGGATCATTCAGACTTGACTTGGAGGGTATGCTCCAGTTTCAGACCATGCTAGGAACTGTAGAAAAGTATACCCGTCTACATTATTATCCTATACTGTAGATTTTCTGATTATCATATGAGTATTTCTTGTCTTCCATATGATTCTCACTCTTACTTATTATTTCTTTGTGATTGACTGTGGATATGAGATCGAATTTAGGCCATAGATTAATTGCATGCTAGGATGCCCAACAAGATTGATAGCCGTCATCGCCGTATAACGTATTCGTACCTTATACGGTGTAGTTGGCCGATGTCCGTCCCCGTATTCCGATACTGGGGTGTGACACCTTGAGAGGAGTGTCAAAAATGATTCGGGAGCGTCGGGGAGGTTTTGTCGACTTAACTCGAGGTACTTTGACGGCACGGAGGATGCCATTACGATGGATGCTTGGCTTTAGGATATTGAGGCCATATTGACAACAACAAAGATTCCAGCAAAGGAGAAGGTTGACCAAGTCAGATTATTGCTTTAGGATCTTGCTCGCGACTGGTGGGCATCAAAAGAGGTTGGAATGGGGCATCATATTCCTTGGGATAGCTTCGGTACTAGATTCAAGGCAAAGTATTTTGGCATAGTTGTACGGTATGAGCTTCAGCAGAGGTTTATCAGTCTCAAGCAGGCTGGTAAGACGATAGATGGATATGCAGCAGAGTTCTGCAGATTGAGTCGGTTTGCACCGACGATGGTAGCTATAGAGCCAAAGAAGGCTATAAGGTTCCAGCAGGGACTTCATTTGGAGATTCTACAGCTAGTGGAAGGGCACGACTATCAGACTTTTGATGTCATTTTAACGATAGCACGGAGGCATGAGCTTACCCAACAAAGGTTGGCGGCAAGGACTGGAGGCTAGAAGAGGTCTCATTCCCAGAGTAGGGGCGGAGGAGCAATACAGCGAAAATTGACACCAGTACCCGACATCCGTATTCATGAGTCAGGAGCGCGGAGGTCGGCAGTATCAGAGGTAATAGCACCAGTTCGGCATTAGGAGCTGAGGGACCAGCAGCAGCACAGGGGGTACCCTTGGGATGTACTTTCTGTGGTAAGGGAGGGGACACTAGGGATGTGTGTCGTTCAGCTAATGGGTTGTGCATGAGGTGTAGTAGTCCAGACCACATGATTGTCGATTGTCCTATGATGTAGAGGCCATGAGGGCCAGTTCAGCAGTTTTTGGCATTACCAGCTTCGGGGGTAGCACCGAACAAAGGACCAGCTGCCGACGCAGGCTCAGATGTTTTGCCAGGCGCAGAACCAGGAAGGCCAGCAAAGGCCGCAACAACAGTATGGTCTAGGAAGGAAGCAGCATGGAGCTCAGCAAGCCTAGGGTCAGGCCTTCTCCTTATCTCTGGAGGATACACTAGCTTCAGGCGACGTGGTTGCAGGTAATATTTCTGTTACCTCTTTTCCTGCAGTAGCATTATTTGATTCAGGGGCTACCCACTCTTTTATATCTGTACGATTTGAAACACGTATTGGATTGGAGTTCGAGGCTTTGCCAGAGAGAATGAATATACTCACTGGTAATGGGCTCGTAGGAGTTAGCAGAGTGTGCTTAGCGTGTCCGGTCATAGTCTATGGGCGATTATTGCCCGCATCTTTGATTGAGTTCCCTATGGGCAACTTTGATGTTGTCCTAGGCATGGACTGGTTGAGTGAAATTCATGCAACGATAGATTATCGCGGATTTAGGGTAGTATTTAATGTACCTGGCGTTGAGGAGTTCGTCTTTGTTCGATCATTGGAGGATCAACCTAAGGGCATAGTTGCAGCGGCATTGGCAGAGAAAGAGCAGATTTCAAGAGTGGTCAGAGAGTTTCTTGATGTATTTCTAGATGAACTTTCAGGCTTACTACCGGTAAGAGATGTGGAGTTTTGCATTGAGTTAAATCCTGGAACGGAGCCTAAGGCCGACAGAGTTTACAGGATATCGCAGTCAAAGTTGGACAAGTTATACAAGCATGAAGAGGAACTGAAGGCAAAGCAGTTTATACGATATAATGAATCGCCCTGGGCAGCACCGATGATTTTAGTACCCAAGAAGGATGGATCGACGCGAATGTGCATTGATTACCGACAGTTGAATACAGTAACCGTGAAGAACAAGTATCTGTTACCAAGGATCGATGACTTATTTGACCAATTAAGGGCATGCGTCTTTTCTAAGATTAATCTTCGATCTTGATATCATCAAGTGAGGGTCCGGGAGCAGGACATATCCAAGACAGCATTTAGATCGCGATATGGATATTACGAGTTTCTGGTAATGCCATTTGGACTAACTAATGTCCCAACAGTATTCATGGATTTGATGAATCGCATCTTTATGCCATATTTAGATAGGTTTGTAGTAGTGTTCATAGACGACATCCTCATCTATTCCAACAATGAAGATGAGCATGAGAAACATCTTCGGACAGTTTTGCAGACCTTGAGGGAGCATCAACTTTATGCGAAGCTTGGTAAATACAAGTTTTGGTTGGATCGTATTTTGTTCCCGGGACACATTATTTCTAGAGCAGGAGTGTCAGTAGATCCGAAAAAGGTTGAGGTAGTAGGGAATTGGCCAGTTCCGAAGACGATAGCAGAAGTGCGTAGTTTCTTGGGATTGGCAGGTTACTACCGGAGGTTCATGGCAGACTTCGCTAGTATTTTGGCACCCTTGACGCGTTTGACACATAAGGATATAGAGTTTGTTTGGTCAGCAGAATGTCAGACATCATTTGAAGAGTTGAAGGAGAGATTAATTTCAGCCCCGATCTTGACGCTTCCAGTAGGGTCGGGAGGGTTTACAGTATATTGTGACGCATCCGGGAAGGGACTTGGGTGTGTACTAATGCAGCATGGTAAGGTGATATCATATGCATCTAGACAGCTTCGGGATCACGAGAAGAACTATCCAACCCACGATTTGGAGTTAGCAGCAGTGGTGTTTTCACTTAAGTTATGGAGGTATTACTTATATGGGGACCGAGTGGAAATTTACACTTATCATAAGAGCTTGAAGTATGTATTCACATAGAGGGACTTAAATATGAGATAGAAGAGGCGGTTGGAGTTACTGAAGGACTTCGATGTGAATCAACAATATCATCCAGACAAGGCGAATGTGGTAGCAGATGCCTTGAGCAGGAGAGGTGGTGCATTCATTTTAACCTCACAGAGGTATATTTTGGAAGATCTTCAGAAAAATGGGAATTGAAGTGATCTTGCCGCAGATACAGGAGTTATGGCCAGTTTGTAGATTCAGTCTACTTTAGTAGAGAGGATAAAAGCAGCCCAGGCGAAGAATCCGCGGATCCAGTAGCTTCGATCAGAGTGTGAATCAGGTCTTAGGAAGGAGTTAGTAATCCATGAAGATGGTACGCTTAGGTTTGGAAGCCGTCTTTGTGTACCAGGTGGAGACCTTCGATAGGAAGTTATGTCAGAGGCTCATAGTTCTTCTTATTCCATCCATCCCGGAGGCACAAAGATGTATCGGGACATTAAGCAACACTTTTGGTAGAATGGCATGAAAAGGGAGATAACGAGATTTGTTTCTAGGTGCTTGGTATGTCAGCAAGTCAAGGCAAAGTAGCAGAGGCCAACAGGATTGTTACAACCGCTTCCCATTCCGGAGTGGAAGTGGGAGCACATCACAATAGACTTTGTGACCGGTTTACCTAGATCTCCGACTAGTCGAGCAGTTTGGATAATTGTGGATCGGCTCACGAAGGTTGCTCATTTTCCTCCTTTCAGAGTAGGGCAATCTACTGAGCAGTTGGCAGAAATGTATATAAAGTAGATAGTGAGGCAGCATGGAGTTCCAGTCAGCATAGTATCAGATCGAGACACCCGGTTCACCTCTCATTTTTGGCGGAGTTTGCATCAAAGTTTGTGTACCAAACTGAGGTTCAGTACAGCCTATCATCCACAGATGGACGGGCAGTCAGAGAGAACCATTCAGACATGTAAAGATATGTTACGAGCTTATACCTTAGACTTCGACAAAATTTGGAAAGATCATCTTCATTTAGTAGAGTTCTCTTACAATAATAGTTATCAAACAAGTATACAGAAAGCACCATTTGAAGCATTATATGGAAGAAAATGCAAGTCCCCTCTGGCATGGGACGGTGTGGGAGAACATTAATTATTGGGACCAGAGATGATTACGCAGACCGTAGAAACAGTCAAGTTGATCAGAGAGCGACTTCGAGTTGCACAAGACAGACACCGATACTGGGCAGATTAGCATCGTAGGCCTTTAGAGTTTGGTGTTGGTGACCAAGTGTTTCAGCAGATTTTGCCTACTCGGGGTGTCATTAGATTTGGAACCCGAGGAAAGTTTAGTCCTAGATATGTTGGTCCATTTGATATTCTCGCTCGGGTAGACGATGTTGCTTATCGTCTTGCCCTTCTGCCTTCGCTACATGATGTGTTTCTTGTGTCTCAGTTGCGTAGATACGTCCCGGATCCGAGTCACGTCCTCGATCATTCTGAGCTGGTCATCGGTACCGACCTGACTTACGAGGAGCAACCCGTATCCATTTTGGATCGGCAAGAGAAGGTGCTCAAGAACCGGACTATTAGTCTTGTCCATGTCGCTTGGGGCCATCACTCACCAGGAGAGTCGATATGGGAGCGCGAGGACGAGATTAGATCTCGATATCCACACTTGTTTAACTCAGAAGGTATATTTATTCTTATGCCTTCGAAACATATTTTCATGCTTGAATTGCACCCACTAGGGTGGATGATTGTTCTCTAATGCCTGATAGAGTTGATATAATTGCATGTATAGTTGGTCTTATAATTATTATACTTGCTTGCCCTGATTTCTCTATCTTGTCTTCACAGAAATTTCGATGACGAAATTTTTCTAAGGATGGTAGAGATGTCACTTCCCGTTCCTGATATACGTATTTGCCTTCTTGATTCCTGTATAAGGTATATGATATTTTGTGCATGTGTACCATTTAATTTATTTCCTATTAGTTGTTGCATTTAGCCACTAATCATGTCATTAGTTAAAATGGTTAAGAGCATGCTAAGATTAGGGTTTTCTTAAGCCAACCCAACCCTACTATATATATTCACTTCATTTTCTCTTTTCTCATAACCTTTCATTTATTTCTCTCAACCACCACCATTAGGCAAGTACAACTTGCTCAAAAGTGGAGATTTTTGCACTTTTATTCTTGATCTTTCTTTGATATTATTAGTCAAAAATATTTATCTCCTCATTCTCTACATGTTTAGTACTTGGTGTTTTTGATTTTAATGGCTATCTTCGAGTAGATCTAAGTTTCCAAAACTAGAGTTTTATGGGTTTTTATGGTTTTGATCTATCAAACTCGCTTATTTTCAAAAACTACTTGTTCCATGTTGTAGAGAATTCAATTTTATTCAGTTTAGACCTTTATTTTGCCCAATTTCATTCTGATGAATTCTAGACAGCACGATAATTCGTCATCCTGGAATAGAAAGGGACAAGAATCAAGGGTATGGGAGGGCAAGGGAGAATAATCGAGAACGAATACGAGATTTCAAAGACGGTAGAGAAATTTCTAAGAGAATTTTTAAGGCAGAGTGGATTAAGATTTCTAAGGGTTTAGATATATTCGCAGGCTCATATCAGTACAGTTACTTAACCGATACGATATGCTCTGACCTGCATGGGTCACCACAAAAACTTGTCACGACCCGCACCCGCTTTTCGGGACGCGAGAGCGTGAGCAAGCCAGCTACGTATCAAGCAGACTCCAGCCCGACTCGAGTACGTATAAGCTGTCAATATCATGGTATCATGGGTAATATGGTAATCTACAGTGTATCTCAATCCACAAGAATATATAAGACAAGAATGAACAAGTATGGGTCGTGGTCTGTAGCCCACTAGCATATATGTCCGATTAGACTCCAAGAATAATATGAGCCTATAAAGTTAAGCTGATAAGCAGGATATATCATGAAAGCACGAGAAAGATAGTAAATTAATAACACTAACAAAATACCTGAATCATGCAGATGAAGTCAACTACCACATGCTCAGCTAACTAACTACGTGCAATCAGCTACCTAAAGAGATCATCAGGTCCTCAAAGGACTAGCAAGATACATAAAATATGCCTACTAATATGACAGTAAATAACATGTATAGAGGATAAGAACACTACAAGAAGAACATCTAAGGACGACGAGTCGTGTGGAAATATAATACTAGACTTGGCTAACTACCAATCAAAACTCCTATAGCTTGTAGTACAATGCAAGATACTCCTAATCTATACTGTTTCAATTGACGTACAAAGCAGGATACTCTCAGTCGAGATTAGCCAATTCTAGTATCAATCTCCTCTCCTAAAGGATACAAGGTCAAGTAGACTCCTATAAATCGTAGTACAATGCAAGATACTCCCAATTTATAGTGTCGCAAGTCAAGTCAACCAATCAATCAATATATGCTATAGGTCATAGTACAATGCAAGATACTCCTAATCTATAGTATGTCTCAACTGTATTACAATGCAAGATACTCCCAGTCAAGAATGGTCAAGTCAAGAACAAGATATAGAAACTGACAACTCAATCACGAGACAAGGTAACATGAAAAGACCAATAATTAAGCAATGTCGAATATCCTATATGTACACGTAATCTAGAACAAGTAAAACAATCAAGGCTCATGTGACAATATGAAAAGAAAAACCATAGAGAAAGAGAAAAACAATGTAAATACTTTATATGTTCGGCAAGGTATACTTGCCTGTGGTAGCACGAAGAACCAACGATATACTGTCAACTGGTAAGCCATAAAGTCCAAATCTCACAACTGTCTCCGAAAGCTGAAACAGACATTGCTAACATTCGCAGAATAGTCAAATCAGTTAGAATTGTCTGTCCTTAAGTCCAATTCTGGACACAGGGGCAAAACAGTAATTTCGGGCAAAAACGACGTCCGTCGTTGGACCCGCTTTGCACCGAAAAGCATGCCAGAGTCAATGGTCTCTAAAGTCGTCAAACTACATATCTACAGATTTATTTTTATAATACGAACCCAACCGTATGTCCAATTTTGGATTCCAGTGGACCGTGCACGAAATTGCCCGTTGAGTCAGATCGTGGGGCCCGCAAAACGGTAATCCGATCAACTGCCTCAGTATCGGACCAAACTTGGCATACAGGATCAGAAAAATGATACAGTCCTATTAGCATAAGTTTCGTCTCGATCTGACGAACGTGCACAAAGTAATTGATAAATTTGCAAAGATGTCGATACGGTAAATTTTGACGGATACGCATCAAATTCGTCGTGCACACACAATCAATTTGAATTTCGTCAAAACTCACACATCCACAATATCCGTACGCGCCTTTCGATGCTTACGGTGCACAACCACGTCGCCCGGTTTGGCGGGACGCACATCGTGTCGGTGAATTTTCTAGTTTTGAAGACAGTTTTAATATGGTTTATCTCAATTTTCAAACTAGTTTATCTTACTGTCTACATCTCAAAAATTAAAACTAATGAAAGGATTTTAGTCCTGGATATGTAGTCTATAAATCCATTCAAATAGATTTTGAAGACTCGTTGTGGTTTGGCAGCAAATCGACTTCCAAACTAGGTCCCTGGATCTTAAAACTGTCAACGTAAATCGTAGTTTTTTACGATTTTTACCGAGGATTTTTCCTAGAGATTTTGCATATCTAAACTAAAAGTAATTAATGGAAGTCGAAGGTGGTTATATTAGGTTCGTACCAGTGAAATCGATTCAAAAATCGATCGAGCAGGGAGGGAGAAATCCAGCCACGAAATGTCGTCCCCGACTGCCGCTCGCTGCTGTCGTTGCTGTTTTCGTGCACGCGCACGCGCGGCTCCGCCTGCTCCCGGCGACGGTGCACGGCCCAAGAGGCACGCCGTGGTCGGACTCCAGCCAGGGGTCGTTGTGAAGTTGCGGCGTAGTTTAGGGTTAGCGTTTTTCGTTCAGTTTCTTCCTTCCCTCTCTCAGTCTCGTGTATGTATGTGATCGCTCGGTTTGGTGTTTGCTGTGGGAAGGAAGGGTCGGGCTTGGGCCTGGGCTGAGGCTGGGCTTGGGGTTTTTCTTTTTATTTTACTAAAGCTTATCACATATATATATATATATATATATATATATATATATATATATATATATATATATATATATATATATATATATAATATATAATATATATAATATATATATATATATATATATATATATATATATATATATATATATAATATATATATATATATATATATATATATATATATATATATATATATATTTTTATATATATATATATAAGTATACATGTATGTATATGTATATATATATACTTTTATATATATATATATATATATATATATATATATATATATATATATATATGTATATATATATATATATATATATATATATATTTTATATATTTTATATATATATATATATATATATATATCTATATATATATATATATATATATATATATATATATATATATATATATATATATATATATACATATATATATATATACATATATAAAAAAATATATATATATATATATATATATATATATATATATATATATATATATACATATATATATATATACATATATATATATATATACATATATATATATATATATATATATATATATATATATATACATATATATAAATATATATAATATATATATATATATATATATATATATATATATATATATATATATATATATATATATATATATATATATATATATATATATATATATATATATATATATATTGCTGAGAAACCCAATTTCGGGGTGGGCTTTTATGAAATGCCCACCCGCTGGATAAGTTTTATGAAATACCCAGAATTAAGTATTTTCACGTTAAATATTCCAAGATTCCCTTTTAGATGCCACCCGCTAGAAACTGCTATTTTTATAATACCGAAACTACCCCTCCGCGCGAATTGGTCATCTATATGTATTTGAATTCAAAAAACTCAGATCTGGATTGCGATTTTCGTCTTCTTCTTCTTCACGGGAAATCTGAATTCCATTGCTCTCATATTCAGCAGAGATCGCAAAGATCGTTCGTAGTTCGGTGTGTTTTTCTTCAGTCAAACTCAGATCATCGCTCGTCATCATCATCACCATCATCATCATCTTCATCGTGGAGACATTTGAACTCAGATCTTCAATTGTGGAGAGAAGATCTTTATTCTTCTTTTCCATAAGAATTATCATCGCTTTGAAAGAAGAACGAAACTCTTTATTCCTGAAAAAACTAAATTACACGTTTTAACACTGGAAATGAACATTCTCCGTCTTAATTAGGACGGAGAATGGCATTCTCCGTCTTAATTAGGACGGAGAATGCCATTCTCCGTTTTATTTAAGACGAAGAATGCCATTCTCCGTCCTAATTAACACGGAGAATGACATTCTCCATTTCCGTCTTAATTAGGACCGAGAATGTCATTCTCCGTCTTAATTAGGACGGAGAATGGCATTCTCCGTTTTATTTAAGACGGAGAATGGCATTCTCCGTCCTAATTAACACGGAGAATGGCATTCTCCGTGTTTCTAACACGGAGAATGGTCATTCTCCTGCGTTTTAACACTAGAATGACCATTCTTCGTGATAAATTACACGGAGAATGGCATTCTCCGTCCTAATTAAGACGGAGAATGGTCATTCTTCGTTTAATTTAGCATGGAGAATGGCCATTCTCCGTCTTAATTAGGACGGAGAATGCCATTCTCCGTTTTATTTAACACGGAGAATGACATTCTCCGTTTCATTTAACACGGAGAATGGCATTCTCCGTGTTTCTAACACGGAGAATGGTCATTCTCCTGCGTTTTAACACTGGAATGACCATTCTCCGTATAAATTAAGACGGAGAATGTCATTCTCCGTCCTAATTAAGACGGAGAATGGTCATTCTCCGTGTAAATTAAGACGGAGAATGCCATTCTCCTGCATTTTATGGTTAGCTGAAACTTTGGAGGGCCATAACTTTTGACTGGGAGGTCGAAACGAGGTCCCGTTTGTCGCAAAATGAGCGTATCGTCGAGGAGACTGAAAGTAACAGTTTTACAGTTAGACGGCCTTCCGAAATTTTAGATTCGCAAAAAAATGATGTTTGGACCTCCGTTTTAGCACTTTTGTCGTTCGTCCCGGTCTTTCCGAAATTTTTCGACGAGTTTTTGAAGATTTTTGAGGAGAAAACCTAGATTCGAAAGTGAGCAGCGTATGGAAGAAGATGGAGTATTGAAACATTTTTTTAAGAGCAGTTTTGTGGGTGTTTCCAATAAATTAAAAGGAAGGGCAAAAGGGTCATTTGGAACCCGCTTTGGATAAGTTTCTCTAATTCTGGGCACGCGATGAAAGTTTTTTTAGCGGTGGGTTTTACATAAAACTTTTTTAGTTTTTGGGCATTTCATAAATCTTCCCTATATATATATATATATATATATATATATATATATATATATATATATATATATATATATATATATATATATATACGTTCACGTATATATACATATACATACATGTATATATATATATATATATATATATATATATATATATATATATATATATATTGCTTTGAGTATATATATATAGAATTATACATGTATATATATATATATATATATATATATATATATATATATATATATATATATATATATATATATATATACATGTATGCATATATATATATATATATGCATACATGTATACTTCTATATATATACACTCAAAGCAAATATATATATATATATATATATATATATATATATATATATATATATATATATATATATATATATATATATATATATATATATATGTACTTCCAGATTTAATAAAAACTAGAAAATGTTTTTAATAAAAAAATACTATAACACTTCGAGAATATTTACATCATAATATTATCATTGTATATATATATATATATATATATATATATATATATATATATATATATATATATATATATATATATATACACACATGTAAACATACATACCTATATGACTTATGTGAATATATTAAACTAGAAATTAGTGCATATATTATAATTAAGATGCCATTTATATAAATTACTCAAAAGACTATAACAAGAACTATCAATATATATATACACATATTGTCCTAGTTAAAGATCCCAATTCCAAAAATGGTATTTCCAGCAATGTTATCACATTTCGAAAACTAATAAAAACATATATATATATAACAGATAGCAAATAATACATTAAATATCATTTTTAAAAGTCACTCACTAAATTATAAAATGTGCTATGGTTAAATACACATCTATATGTCCATATGGACATCGTTGGTTGCACTACATGACCACATAGGCTTGGACTCGTTTCGGGTCCAGTCCGGGCTAGAATGGTACAGTCGGGTCTCCTAAAAGTCAATAATCTAATAATAAATAGTTAAATCATTTTATATGGGTCAAGTCGCAATTTGGTCTAGTTTTTCTAGTTAGGACACATTTATGGCTGGGTCTTCCCTGTCATGGCTAAGACACTAGCCAAGGCACGCCACTGTACTATCTGTGCCACGATTTCTAGTCACATGGTATTTCAAAACTCAACCATGGCTAAAGTCATCTATCGTAATAATTAACTAAATAATTATTTATAAAATTCTAAAAATCACCATTTAAATCAAATAAATAAAAAAAATATTTCAAAATTTTCGGAAAGAGGAGTTACAGCGTGGTAACCTTATGGGGGACCGGTGCAAGATCAAGGTACTACGTGTTATATATTTATATACATTTTGGATTGGCTATCCATGCTGGAACGACACGATCTGAGGATTCCTATAACAACATTGCGGGATAACTCCGCTAAGTATAGAAAATCGCAGGAATGAATGGCCGCATGAAAAATGATTTGACTGTGCCTTGTACCTTTCGATAGTAGCCGAGGGACATGGACTATCATGGTGCGTGGTCCAACCCATGTCCTTATTTGGTTGTTGGGTTGGACTATCGTGCTACGACAGGCTGTGGACCGAAGTTACGACTGAAAGCTTTTTATTATTATTATGCTTGGATTTTATCTCACTCTTTTGTGCTCCCTTGTGGTACTTGTTATTCGGGGATGACCCTACTGGTTTTGTTTGGCCAGATGACGTAGCAGAGTCAGAGGATCCGACTTTCTTTTCTGGCGTCAATGGTGCATACTAGGAGCATGACGGGCGGGGGACTCGAGTGGATTTATTTTCCACCACTCTAGTATCATTACTTAAGTTCTGGCGTTTAGCCACCGGCACCTGTTAGCCAGTTGTTCTGGATATTTTGCTTCCTTGCATAATTGTAATTAAATTATACTACAGTTGACTATGATTATGTACCTATGACTCTCTGGGCTAGCTAACTTATAAAGCTAGTTCTCTATGATTATTTTGATAAAGCGTCGGGGACGCCTTACTGCTTTATCTTATATGTTCATTAATTGTTGCTTCTTGCTTGATTGATTGAGACATAGATGCTTTGTGGGACCATATGAGACTTGATTGTAGCATGCAACCCCTAGTCTCATGATAGCCACAATCGCCATATGACGTTTATATATATCATATGGAGTAGCTGGCCTAGTCACTCTCCGTATTTTGGTACTGGGACGTGACAAGTATATCCAGTATATTGTACTTCTGTTAGCTCCTCGTCGTTGGAAGCATACCACTTAGGATAAATTTGTCTCTCGGACGATGCATCCACTATTTATTCTCTCTGTCTTCGGCTTGGATAAGTTGGGTACAGGGCGGACAGCCGGATTGGATTTCTGAATATGCGTGTTAGTAATTAGGATTATGATAACCCTAGTTAGCTAATGTATCAAGTCGTACTCATTGCTTGGCCGTGATTGATGGATGTAGTTCTTTCCTATCTTGTCTAGTCTTATCTTGTTCTAGCTTGCTATTTCAGTATTTAGATTCCCGTACATGTTACTATTCCTGCTCACATGCTCAATTTTACTACTTATCTTACATGCTTTGGCTTCATTACATACTTACATGCTTAGTTTCACCCTTACATGTTCACATGCTATTTTTCCTTACATGTTTCCAATTTCTTTCATATACATTGTGGTACTAATTACACTATTTTTTGTCTTGTTCTACTACTTTATTTTAGTGTTGTTATGAATTGTATACTGGTTTTAGTTCATAGTTTGGCTTCCTTTGTGGTACTTGCTATTGGGGGTCTAATCCCAATGGTTTTGTTTGACCATATTTGGTAGGGGAGCCAGAGGATCTACCGGACCTTCCACTTGATGGTGAGTCTGACCACCCGGAGCACCAGGGTACCTGCGTGGGTGTTCTTTCTCCTACCCACTCTTATATATATAGTCTTCTGTGATGTTTAGCCACCGAGCACGTGTTTAGCTCGTATTTTAGACTTAACATTTTGGCCTACGTGTTTAGACATGATTTATATATTTTTTAGACTACATCTAGAGCCGATCATGTATGACTTACACTCTTGTTAGTTCTTCATCTTGTATTACTAGCTTCATGATCATCTATATATTATAGTTTGTGACGCTTTACTGTCTTATATGCTTGATGATCATACTTTTGTGATTTACTTACTTACTCGTGATTGAGATATTTAGGATTTGCTTGACCTAGGTTTGACTATTGGCTTGTAGTAGTAACCCTACATCTACAGCTTTGATCGTATTTCAGGGTACATGAGTACTTTGTATACGTAGCTGGCCTAGTCCATCCTTACTTGTTGGTATTCTGATTTTGGGACATGACATTAGTTTTCAATTTTTTTAACAATATTTTCTAATCAAATCCATCAACAATAACAAAAATAGTTATTTGCATGTAAGTCCCAAAAAATGAAGTGTACTTTTGACAAAGTTTCTGAGATATCATGAATTGCTAATAAATCTACTAAATCAATACAATAAAGTTATGAGCCATCTCCATAAACTTCTTTTAGTTACTTTAACCCTCACGATATTTATTTCTCTATCATCTTTCAAACTTTGTCCATAAATAAAGAATTCTAAATCATTCTTCCCTAAAATTAATGTCTTTACTGACTTAAATTTACCAAGTTCCATTCCGATGCTCTGCTCATATTTTCTCGATACTTACATTTTCATATCAAATTTGGAGGGTTCAAACTTCCATAAATTTGATAGACCGATAAAAGTGACAAAAATAATACTTGTAGGGGAGGTCTAAAGTCGATACCAAAATTGAACTTTTGACTATGCCAAAACTTTTGTTTTTTGACACAAGCTTGAAAAAGAGAGAGATTCAACTCCATTTATGATCGGTTTTGTAAAGTGACTTAAGAGAAGAAAGTCAAACAAATTGTGAATTTGTTGGATAGTGGAGAGGAAACCATATTTATTTTACATCTCGCGGTTCTTGTCCCCCTCGTTTTTCTCATCTCCTAGATCCTTTTTGTACTATTGGATATGGGACAAAAGTTTTACTCTTAATTGTTTAATAAAAAATTGGTTAATAAGTAGTTAATATCTAGTTAAGAAAATATTTGTTATTATTTTTGTATTGTTAATTAGCATTGAGGTGCTAGGACAATTATTTAACATATAGTTGAATAAACATTATTCAATTAAATAAATAATTAGTATTGAGGATATTGAATTATGCGTTCAGGGTACTTGTATGGTAAATAATATAGTTAACTAATGATTTAAGGTAAGTAATTAGTTCTTAATTATTCTTTACTTACAAAATTAATTTTATTATTAGTAATTATTATTGTTTAATAATTATATTAATTTGTTGAATTAATTATTTAATACTACTAGTGCTCTCTGTCATTTTATATTTTTTATCATAACAAAACACATTTTGGAATTACAACAAAACCAATAAACACTACCACTGATTAAAAATGTCAATCCAATCCTCTCTCACTTATCCTTTACCAAACAAATCCTTACATGAGAATTGATTTTACATAGCTTACAAGTAATGCTGCAATTGAGCCTAGCCAATTTGAAGTTTGCAAGTTCAAACTACACATATTTATGAAAATAAATTAACTAGTCGAGCTTGAACTTTGAGAGACATGTTAGCATCTACCTCACCTCGATCTCGATTAAATAGCTCGACTACCAAACACTAATAAGTGGCTTACTTAATACTTGATCCTACCATTGTGGATTTAGATTGTGGAATTTGGTCCGTAGGCACCATCTTCAAACATATATATTGAGTTAACTTATTGAGATAATCGATTCAGAAGTCTAAGTAGTACTAAGTACTATTTGAACTTCACAAGTTGAGCTTATTTACGAGATCTCGAACCGAGCATCCTATGTTCAAGTTTGGATCATCAAGGAAATCACTCTAAAAAATTTGTTACAATTCGAATGGTTAAAAAATTGGAATCGAAATCGAATCCGAGTTCGAATCCGAATTCGAATTCGAATTCGAATCCGAGTCCGAATCCAAATTTGAGTCCGAGTCCGAACTCAGCAGCTACCCTGTTCATTCCCAGCCCTACCTTGTTCAAACGTGCTCTAAAACCCATCCCAAACCCCACCATCACAAGAACCATCCAGACAGAGATCTCAGCCTGCTGCACCAGCAAGAGTCAGAAAAATAAAAAAGAAAAGAGAGAGAGAGAGAGAGAGAGAGAGAGAGAGAGAGACAGGAGAAAAGAAAAAAAAAAGCCCTCCGATGTCTCGAGCCGTCAGATCTCGTCTTCTTCCTCGGCTCAGCAAGAGCAGAACAACGCCAGCCGTCAGATCCTTCTCCTCTCCCTCTCCTCCCGCCGAAACCCTAATCGCCTCCGACCATCCTCCTCCCGCTCCTCCTCCTCCTCCGGCCGCCTCCAAATCCCGGACCTTCCTCAAGGTCTCCGTCTCCGCCGCCGTCGCCGCCGCCATCGGCACCGTCGCCTACGCCTCCTACGGTCATTTCTCTCTCCGAAAAAGCTTTGGTTTTTCCGTTTCTGTTACTGAAACTTTTTGTTTTGTTTGGGTTTGTTTTGTTTTTGTTGGGATTGTAGCTTATGATGTTGAAGAGTTAGAGAAGAAGAAGGCCGGATACTTGCGGTGGGTCGGGGATTGCTCGGTCGGGGACGATGCGTCTAGCTTCGAAGTAAGTGCCGGGACCAAACTTTTCCTCCTGATCAAGTCTTTGAATGGGGTTTTACGTAGGAAAGTTTTGATCTTTGACATTTTAGATTATAGCAGGCTACCATCTGTTGCTCTTCGTTGTAGTATATCGGAGTCGCGGACTGGCCCTCGCCTCTCGTAGACAGTGTCGGTTGGCCAATGCATCGAGGCACTATTTGGATGTGGAATCGGGGGATTCATCGGGAATGAACCTACTCGGGAAGCGTGGGGGTGGGAATTAGGCGTAGTTCATGAAATTCCTACACCAAATAACAATTTGACAAAATCAGGGGATGATTCGTCTAATGGGAACTGACCAAGGGTTTGTTATGGCCTAGGGAACACAAATGATCCGTATGGTTTCCGAGTGAGTACCAGGAGCAAGTTTACCTCTTGCTCAAGGTTTAGCCTGGGATTTTGATGGGAAGTTTTGGTTTTGACATTTATATTGTAGTAGATATAGAAATGATGCAATATAGTACAATTTAGTGCTCTTCATTATAGCCTCCGACTATCACTCTGGATCGTGGCCCTCGTTATGCCCTCTTGACTTGAGCTGAAGCAAGGTAGTGCATGTTGACCTCTTTACTTGTAGATAGTGTTCGTCACTCCGTTGACCCATGTTTTAAGGTGTTTCTACACAAAATAGGGGATGCAGAAATCCGGGAATTAGCTCAATTGGTGGTGGTTGGGGGGATTAGGCCTAGTTCAGGCATTCCTCAACCAAACAACAATTTGACCGATAAAGAGAGAGTTTACTCAATCACATGCCCTTGATCATTCCTTTAGTCTCTCCCTTTGCCTCTTGGATAGATGGGCCAAGTGCAATGCACACGAACCAAGGGATCATTGTTGCCCACATTCATTGAAGCAAGAGGGCAGTCGAGAAAAACTTTGTTTCTTTCATATAGATTATACTAGGATGCTAGTATATGTAAAGAAGGTGTAATGCATTATAATTTAGTGCTCTTCATTGTAGCGTCTGATGATGACTGTACGACTTAGCCGTCCCCTTGTTCCGTTCACTTGGTCGAAGCAAGGTAGTAATGTGGGCATATTGTCTTGCAGGTAGTTTTGGTTGATTAATGCTTTAATGCACTGATCCTATGCAGATTTGGGGGATTCGGGTACTAAGGAATTAGCTTATTCATGTATGGTGGGACATAAACTGCAAGGTAGGCCTAGTTCATGAATTCCTCCACTAAACGGCAACATGACAAACCGAGAATTATGATTATGATTTTAATGCCTTCCTTGTGTCTTAGAAATTGGGTGCATTAATTCCCAATTCCATCCTCCGCCAAGAGTTTGATAATTAGCCAAAATCGAAAAAAGACAAAATTAGGAGGTTTGAACTGAAGAAGTTATAATTACTCGGTATATTTGAATACTGTTGGTTGACCAATGTGTCAAGGCACCATTTCGATGCAGACTTGGGGGATTCATGAATCAACTCATTCCGGGGGAATTAGGTTCCCTTCATGAATTCCTCGACGAAATGACAATTTCACAATCACAATCATGAATTATGGTATGTTTTAATCCTTAGTAACAACAATCAAGAAAGCCCTTATCCCAAATATTTTGTGATTGGCTATTTGATTCCTTTTCTTACGTTCATCTCTGTTAAGGTCCACACCCTCTGCAACATTAACAGAAGCCATAACCTTCTTTCCTGTTTCAATCCAAGTTCGTTTAGGCATACCCCTACTTCTAGGTTAGTAGCCCCTTTAACCAATATTTTACAGCTCCTACTAACCGGCGCAGCTACTGTGATCTATATTGCATGTGGCAGAACCACCTGAGACAATTTCCTCTCATTATCTCATCTCTCCCAGTTGGCACCACCTCTAACTTTCCTCAAATGCACTCATTTCTTAACCTATCTTTCAACAGATTGACACTCACCATCTTAGCATTCTCATATAATGCCTTCCTTCTGTCTTAGAAATTGGGCGATCTTAATTTGAAGACTTGCAGTTCCATCCTCCACCAATAATCTAGAGGTTTTAGCCAAAATCAAGGAAGACAGATCAGGAAGGTTCAACTTGAATTGAGAAATTATATTTATCAGGTATGTCAAAGTAGTGTTTGGATGGAATTAGACCCTGTTTCTACTTCCCTTGATAAAATGATTTTTTTTGCAATGCTTTAAGCACGACTTGCTAATGGACAAGTGGACGTTACATGGTACCACAAAGTTTCTGACTAACTATTCCTATCTTTGTACCCCGCAGTTTGAGAATCCATCTGTGGAATAAATGCAATAATGCATGTATTAGGACTGCAACTTAGTGCGATGTATACATAAAAATAGATTTTAATTTAAACAAGGCTAGTGAAATATGCTAGCATGTAGGATACAAATGATTTTTTTTTTTTTGATGCAATAGTAATATAGGCAACTTATCACAGCAATGCAGTGTGAAGTACAAGCAATGCCAGTGCAACACATCACAGAAATTCAGTGATATTGTGACGTACAAGCAATAACTGGGCAACATGCTAGCATACAATTAGTTCTCGCCAATAACGATTCTAAGAACTGGTCATGATAGAGTGAAATAAGGCGGATGAAATCATTTCTGGAAAAAATGGAAATTACTCATGGGCACTAGTTCCGCCTCCTGTTTTAAATGCAACATACATCTTTATATATCATACTGTTATGAGATTGAGTATTATAGTTTTAGTTTCTCCTGAAAATTTTGAATTACCAGCATCTTATAGAACTTCCCTACTTGAAAAAAGAGAACTCATAGATAAGATTCAGATATTGTTTTGAGAGAGAATTGCTACGTGCATTGATCGTCTATGTTGTTTAAAGCGTGATGCGAGGCGACGAGGCTATCGCCTCGCTTAAGCGGCGCTTAGTTAGTGCCTCACTTTTTTTTTGCTCATACATGTAAAATACTCTATATACACATAAATTTTAATATATTTTTTTTCCGTATAATCCTACTAATATATGCATGAATAACAATACCAATTATCAATCAAGCAAAGTACCAATATAAATACTAGAATAAAAATGCAAACTACAAGCCACATAATGCATATATACTAAATAGTCATCAAAATACCATCAAACATAAAATCTAAGTCTCTAAAGTTACTAAGTAAGGTTTTCCAACTATCCAACTATGAAAATAACAAGAGCTTCGGTTCGGTTTATAAAAAAAATCGTTAAGCGAGGTGCCTAAGGCGAGGCGCTACTAAGCGACGCCTAGACGCTGATCGCTTTTATGAGGTGAAAATTAATTAAGTGAGGCGTCCTAATTCTAAAACTCGCTTAAACGACGCTCAAGTGCGCTTTTCACAACATAGTTGATCGTTAAACCTTTTGTTTTTTTACTCTGTAATTTTATGAATCATGATATCAATTCATGAGTAGTAGTTCTATTTTCCCATGCAAGTGACTGCATTTCAATATTGTACTGGGCGCTAGGCGAGACGAGGCGACATACCACCCGCCTCGTCTAGGTGTGCCTATGTGCCGCCTACGTGTCCGTCCATAATTCCTGTATGCTTCCATAGTTCCTTGCTGCTTCATGCTGCTTTTGATATCTTGCAATTCTGAATACATATACTATATGTAATGTAAGAAACAACAAATAACCAATATTCAACATCAAGTAAGGCTAGTAAGCATTAATAAATAAGCATAAAATTAACACTAATAATAACTAATATGTTCTGTGAAGCATTAAGCAAGCATTCATGGAACAACACAAGAACTCGAGAAGTTCTCTAACAGTATAACTTCAAAGTTCTAACTTCTAAGACAACGACACTCTCACTCTATTCTAATCTCTAATAGTCTAAATCCACTTCTGTTACTGATTGAGGCCCAACAATATTAGAGTTTTCCTCATTCTTATTGGCCTGGCCCACATCTGTGTCTTAATTATCCTCAAGTTCTGAAATTGAATCTTGATCAATACTTTGAATTCTCTTTCCCCTCCTTTGGCTTTGTTGTTGTTGTATTCTCCTCCTCTTGTATGTTCTCGTGCTCGTCCTAGGACCATGTTCCTCATTTCCTTCAACCTCTTCAACAAGACAATACGTAAGATAAATGTCACCTACACGATCATTGACTGCATAGAAAAGAACAAGCCACTATTCACTCTCTTCCATATCATTAAGACAATTGGATCTGTATCTCTTCCCTCCAAGCTAGTCCGATCCAAATAACGAGCTTTCAACTTGGTATTGTATTAGACAAATACAAGGCCATTCTCGTCCTAGGACCATATTTCTCATTTCCTTCAGCCTCACAAGTCCATATGTAAGATCAATATCACATACACGATCATTGGCTGCATCGTAAGGAACAAGCAACTCTTCACACTCTTCCATATCATTCAAGACAATTGGATCTGTATCTCTTTCTGCCAAGCTAGTCCAGTCCGAATAACGATCTTTCAACTTGGTGTCATATTAGACAAATACAAGGTCATTCAACTTCTAATGTTCTAGCATGTTCCTCTTCTTAGAATGTAGTTGATATTCAGTAAAAAAAAAAAAAAAGGAATCAAGTATCAAAAGTAAATATTACCTACTAGGCTACTAGTACAGTAGTACTAAACTACTATGTTTTTTTTTTGAAAAAAGAAATAGTTATAATTTGACTTTCATTGTTACATGAACTTCAATTTCTTTCACATGGAGATGCAACACAAGTAAGATCGAGTACTCTTTTTGCAAAATCTTGAAGTTATGATACTTTACTTCCTTAAGTAATCCACTACTCAACTGGTGCTGATGTTGTTCTTTTCCTTACGACTATTGGGTCACCCATTATGTCATTAGTTGTCGGATAAACTGATAGTTGATCAATAATTTTATCATATCGTTCTAAATTCTTCTTAATTGCATCAAATAATCCTCTTTTAACTGCACTTTTGTCTTCCAAATCTGAATCCCTTTCTCCTTGATTAATAAACTAGATGATATGGTTAAGATAATAGCTAGTTGCATGCAAAGGTGGATGAAGTTGATCCACCCATCGATGATCAGCAATCATCACTTCATTCAAAAATCCGATGCCACTCTCTCCTAAACTAGCTGTTATCTTCCTTTTGCAGTCCTCGATTGCATGATAAATATAGCATATGCAAGGCTTTTCTTCCATGTCCACCAATCAAATGACGTCCACAAATGGAGCAAGCACTTTTAAAACAAAGTATAACCTATTCCAAAAGGATGACTTCTTCATTATCTTAGTCACTCTCTTCCCTTCAGTTGTTGTCACCCATTTTTTTTTCGTTCAATCCTCCGAATATATCATTGTCCTTAGACCTGCCTTCTGATTGAAAATGCTTTCCATTGACAAAAAACTAGTAGCAAATCTAGTTACTGCATGCCTTATTAAATCCCTATTATCATTGAAATTTTTCATCATATGTAGAATATTAGTGTGATTGTAAATAAATACTGAAAATCTCTTGCATTCCTTTACAAATGCATCCACCTTTGGATGATCGTCAATTTCTTGACAAATCAAATTAACACAATGTGTTGCACATGGTGTCCAAAATATATTCTTATCTTCCATCAACAATTTTTCAGCAAGTTTGTAGTTCGATGCATTATCTGTAACAACCTACATAGAAAAAACATGATTCAAAATTAAATTAGTATATAACCATCTAGTATTCAAATTCAAACTAATTAATAGAGAATGTTAAGATAAGGCTCTTACTTGTACAACATTATCCTTACCAACTTCTTCAATAACTTCTTTCAACATTATGAGAATGCGTTTTACATCTTTGACATATTCAGAACCATCAATTGATTCCAAAAAAATTGTTCTTTAGGGCAGTTCACTATGAAATTGATGAGTTTTTTGTCCCTTCCATTTGTCTACCAATCTGTCATAATAAAACACTCATAAATCTTCCTACGAACCTTGAATGAGTCTATTAATTCCTTCATAGCTTTCACCTTCTTTCATAAGATCGTAACCCTCAATTCTTGGTATGATGGATCTTTTAGACGTCCACCGAATTGTCCAACTGCTGCAAGCATTCTAGTAAAACTAGAACTCTTTATAACATTAAATGAAAGTCCATTTTCATAAAAAAAAACCAGCAATGTAATCACATGTATTGTTCCTAGCGCTCACCCTATAAACATTATCAAGATGCTTTTGGACAAGCTTATCAAAATTTGAGGAAAACATGCTATTAAGGGGACCCTTCTACTTGGGTCCTTTAGGAGCCAAATTACTGGTACCAATACTTGAACTTGGACCACCACTTGCAAATTGTTCAAACTCTTCATCATCTCTGTTTGCTTCTGTACTACTGCTACCTTCATATATATTAACCTCCGAAACTGAAGCATGTTTTAATCTCTCTTTCTTCTTTCTTCAATTTTTGATCGGCTGTATACTTTCTAATTATTTCTTGAACATCTTTAGATACTTTGGAGCACACCTTAAGATGTGGATAACCACCAAGATGTTGCTTGTGCCTATTAATTCCACCTTTTGTTATTACTTCACATAGATGACACTTCACACTATTCCTATCATTAGGAAATGGTTGTCCATAACCCCATCCTGGATCTTTTGAGGGTTTCACACGAATAGAAGTAGTGAAGACATGTTGAACTGCTGGAAAAAGAAAAGAAAAGAAAAACATGGTTACTGCTAGTTTTTAAAGAAACAAGTTTTTATTTAAATCAACATAATTCTAAGCACCCGAAAAAATCGAAGAAGAAACAAAACAAGAAATCGAAGAAGCATAAGAAGCAGCAGCAACGGAACAGAAGAAGAATGAATCAAAGAAAAGCATCAGCAGAAGAAGAAACAAAAGAAAAAAATCGAAGAAGCATAGGAAGCAGTAGCAACAGAAGAAGAAACAAGAAGTTTTTTAAGAAAAAAAGAGTTAAAAACAGAAAACCAAAAAGGAACTGTAGAAGAAGGAGAAATTGAGGCAGAAATCACAAGTTAAAAAAAATTAGAAGAACAACTGAAGAAGAAGAAGAACAACGTAGAAATCGAGGCATAATCACTAGTTAAAAAGACAGAAGAACAAGTACAACTGAAGAAGAGGAAGCATAAATTAAAAAAAAAAAAACAGAGATAGGATTGAAGAAGAACAAAAAGCAGCAGCAGAAACCCAAAAATATAGGATTGATGAAGAAGAAAATATCTGGATTGGAGATTTGGAGTTCTTTTTTTTTCTTTTCAGCAACAACAACATATTTCCTTTCTTCTTTCTTTTTGCAAATCAGCAACCTCTTTGGACCGTAAACCTAAAGCCTAATCAAAAGATTCATTTGGAATTTATATTTATACCCATCAGAAAAAATCCACCTAAAATACCGCCTTTTTTTTTCTCCGGACGACCATTAGTGGTCGTGTGGACGACCCTAGATGACCATCGCCACACCCAAGGAAAATTTCTCAAGGTCAAGGCGACTTCTCTCCAACGTGCACGCCTAGGCCGCCTAGACGTCGCCTATGACAACATAGCTGCATTGAACCTTTCTATTAATTACCTTTCCTACATGTATGATTCTATGATGCTATTTTAATTTTCATCATGCAAGCGACTACATTTAATCTTTATATTAATTTTCTTACATGTATGATTATATGATGCTATTTTAATTTTCATCAGCATAGACTATCTTAAAGAAGGTACACACAGCTGGGAGTTTCAGCAATATCTGACAATTAATTTTTTCTGTAATGCAGAAATTTCAGGCTACCGTTTGCTCTACAGCTGTTAAAGGTGAAACCTCAGGAACATGCCGAGTAATTTTCTTTCATGTGTTTGGTGCTCGACCTATAATATGACATGTTTGTCTTAGTTCGTAATATTAACTTATTGAAGTAATAGCCTATCTTATCTATATACTATTTTCTCATGATAATATTCTATATCAATGGCGTAAACAACAATACCAACAAAAAGACTGATCCAAATTTTTTCCATTGGCTGCAAAATCATTTTCCCTTGTGCTCTTTTAAGGCACATATGGTCATGGGATTAAAATTACCATAGTCAGGTTTGCAGCCTCAACTTGTTCACCTGTTGATCTGTACTTAGTCATGATCTACGAAGACATCATTCTTAGTAGTTACTGTGCACCCAATTAGATGTCCCAACATTTCAAACGACCTCTTAGTTTGCACTACTGTACTTCTGTTATAATGTTGCTTCTATTGCCACCAATCCGTACAGTCTCAGATCCTCAATACTCTCATATCATCCACACTCCTTTTTTTTTTTTTTTTTTTCAATTGTTGCTTAACGCCCGCTCTTTTTGTCTACAATTTCATGCTATGTTGCATGGACACAGGAAATTGGTGCCTTATCCCTATTGTATCCGTACCCATATCTGTGTTTGTATTCGTGCTATACTGCTAACAGGTGGCTACACTGCCTATTTGAAAATGTCTGCATCCATACCCGTATCTTGTCCTTATCTGTATCGTGTCCGTATTCATATTTAGGCAACACAGCTTTCATGGGCATTTCTCGGCCAAAAGGTTCTTAAGGTTCTAACATCTAAGAAGCACTTACCACTTTAATCATCATATTTAAAATCAAGGAACAACATCAATCTCAATGAAGTTTTGTCATAAGAATGATTAATCCCAGTTAGCAAACAGTCACTCTTAGGGATTTCTTACCATCAATGTTAAGTTGTGAACTCTTTCCTTTTTCTCTGTGGTTCAGTTTGACCATTACTTGCGTTAGTTTTGTCTAAATTACATTTTATAGACTACTTTAGTCTGATTAGTTCGATTTTGAAGCTCATCACATTCCTTTGTTAGGATTTGGAAATTGACCTTTCCATAGTGTCACCGTTGGCAAACAACACCACAGATCACATAATTTGTCTTTTTTTGATGCCACCATAGCAGTTATATCAGAATAAGGCAAGAGTTAATTCTGTGTGAAATATTGCTTTTGGAGGCTTCCCAGCTATGGATTCCCCTGATAGTTTGGTCAACTACGCCCGCTCTAGCATTTCTTTAATGTTTGTGGTTCTACTGGTGTGGCATCTTGACTAATCCAGTTTACTTATGAACCATTTAACTTCCACATTTCAAATCACTTGTTTCAGCGCAACATCATCTCTCCAAATTTCTCAGACCTGAGTATTAAATCTGTAGTAGACTTACTAGCAAGGTTTCAAAGAAGCTCACATGGTAACTTTTGAAGGTCCTGTTCAAGATATCTCTGCCAGTTCCACACTTAAATTTTCAGGTTGAGAATCAAGAAAATAACTGTAGACCTTCCAGCACAGGAAAGAATCGGCGACCAAGGTCAAGAGCGTAGTTACTGGATCACTCATACCCTCCTGAACCATGTTCCGGATCTTCCGATCTGGATCACACGGTTCTTTTCCGATCGAGGGTCGTTTGGTTCACGACTCGGAACGGTACATTTAATGATCCATCAAAGATATCTCTGCCAGTTCCACACTTAAATTTTCAGGTTGAGAATCAAGAAAATAACTGTAGACCTTCCAGCACAGGAAAGAATCGGCGACCAAGGTCAAGAGCGTAGTTACTGGATCACTCATACCCTCCTGAACCATGTTCCGGATCTTCCGATCTGGATCACACGGTTCTTTTCTGATCGAGGGTCGTTTGGTTCACGACTCGGAACGGTACATTTAATGATCCATCAAATCTTGACCATCAAGATTACTAATCCTGATTCCAATAGAAAACAAGTTACGAGAATAAACCTAATCCTATATACCAAATATAACCAAGTCCTGATAAATATAGAATAATCCTAGAAATCAACCATGTGCACCCATGTGCATCCATGTGCATAAGTAACTGTGATTACTAAATGATGGAATTGAATGGAATGGACATGATTAACCTTAAAAATGAAGCATGATTGTCAAAATGCCACCTGCAGTTTTGCAGTGTTAACTGAAAATAAAACATTCCTGTTACATATAGTTGCAAATGTTGCCGTAGAACTTTTATGCATGCCATGTTGACACTACATATGTTATAGTTAGCATACTCTTTTGGTTACCTTTTGTTTGTTTATGTCATTGCAGTTCCTCTTAAGACTATTGAGCTATACATAGATACAAGGAGAGCGATTGAAGACCATGTTCGGGTGTGCAAAATACTATTATGTGATTCTGATATTATATGAAAGGAATATTTGTTTTTTCAATTGCTATCATTCCTTTAATTCATATAATCTTCGTTAGGGCTTTACTGAGCCATCATCTGAGAAGCTTCTTCCAGATTTGCATCCCCAAGAGCAACATGTCTTTACTCTGGTTTTGGACCTAAATGAGACTCTAGTTCACTCGGACTGGACGGTAAGTTTTTAGTTTTTATTTCGTCTTCTATACTATAAAATCTTATGTACTAGTAAATTTTAAGTTAATATTGTGCAAACAGCAAGTCTGTTCTTTGCAATCCATGGAAAGCTGCCAACCAGCCATTTGGTGTCAATTTAAAGCTCTCTTGCTTTTATCTATGGTTCATAAACTTTATATATGACAATTCCCAAAGAACATGTAAGAAGCTTTCTGATAGATAGGTAAAAGGAGTCTATAATGAACATTGAAAATTACTCGAATCCTCTTAAAGTTGATTTTCCATACTTTGGAGGGACATCGTAAGTAAAAACTCTCTATGCATCTCCTTGTTCCATATATAATGGTAATATAGCTTGTAAACTTTGTGAATTATACACCGTAATAAAAGATTGAAATGGATTCTCCATTTAAAAACCAAATTTAAACTGGACCAGATCACAGTGAAGAGCTTATTGGTCTCAAGGTTAAATGCCATCATGTATGTAACGAGTAGCAAACTTCTGTACAGTTTTTTCCTTGTGGTTTTCCCCCCTTTTCCCTTTTCACCTTGTATGAAGGTATGAAGTTGTATATAAAGGTTCTAGAACAATAGTGGAAGGGAGGTTTTTTTTTTTTTTTTTTTTGGGATATAAGGGTGGTCTCTTTTGAACTTATTTACTAGTCAAGTTTCCCCTGGCTTATCCTCTGCTTCCATCCCCCCTTCCACACAAAAATTTCAAATGACTCTCTTATCTAATCTAGAAATACTCTGGACTGGATTATCTTGTTGCGTCAACGAGGTAAAAATGTTTAAATATGGTCTGTTGCTATTGATAAAGGTGTCAAAAAGCTAGATTAATCAATTCAGCCTTCAATATGTGAATATGAGGTGTTCGCCATATTTAACTCATTGTTTTATAGCTGTTATACTACATGAATGTATTGCATGGTTGAAATAAATGATGGCTGTACAGTCCGGCGGCTGCTTCTATTGATGTACAGAGGAAGTGTCTTATCCTGTTTTGACAGGTAAAATAGTACAACGAGAGGGACTATGATTTCCTAATTTCCCACCAATTACTAGGAAATATTCAAGACTTCCTATCTTTGTAGTTAGAAACAATCATTCACAAAGTTGGCGAAGTAGAGGATATTGTGCATGAAATGCTTGAAGCTGGAATTGCTTTGTAGTATATTCTTTTCCCATTAATTTGAGAAGAAGATTTGATTTGATAAGATGGTTATAGGACCAGCCATGCAACATGCCTAAGAATTTTGGGTAATCAATCGACAAGTATAGCCAGATAATGAGATACAAAGAAGTTGTCTTGGCTGCAATATGATAGAAGTTGATAAGAAACGAGTGCATTTGTGAGGACTGGGGGTTTAGACTTCCTTATAAATAAGGATATGCTAAAGAGGCAACTGTGTGAAATGTTTTGACAAGTACACTGGAGTTTGGTGGGGAACACTGTAGGAGAAGTAGGATGGTATTTGGGTGTATATTTAGATAATGAGTTAAACATAAAATTCTGGCTAGAAGTAGTAAAATGGATATGATGGTTGCTCATCTGACTGCGGAGTTGGTCCTTGAAGAACTCATTGTAACTACTAATTTCAATCCATGTTCAGTTAGGCCTACCTCTAGTCCTAGGGGATCATTTAACTACTAAACTTATGATCCTTACTGGAGCATGTATTGGTTTTGAAATTCTTGTTGATGAAGTTAAATGTCTTAACTGATGAACCTTTGTCACATGGAGAACCTCTTCAGTTAATAGAGCGTCCATTGTTCCGAATCTTGTGATTTCTATTATAGTCGAAGAAAACGTCGTAGTAGGTGCAATTGCAATTAATACGCCAACTTACTGGAAAGTATGAGAAGGGGAATGTAGGATTTTCATCTCGTCTTCTAGAAGAAGTTACAACCTTGTTATACCAGAAAATGCTACAAATACGTTGAGCACTGCTTTGCAAGCTGGTAAATCATGTGGCCAGCCTACTGCTTTAGAAGAGCAGAGAAACTAATCAACCCGCATGGAGACAAAGGAATTGAGTGTTATTCTGCTACTCCTTAGAGCTATATGAATTTATGTACTACCTGTCATTGTTATATTTTGTGGTTATCCATATTACTACTTGTGGTGATTTGTTACAAACTTAGTGTCATAATTTTCAAGCTCATGTGGTATAGCAATCATGTTTCCTCATAAATGTCAAAATGTGATTTCAATCTATTAGGTCCATACATATATGATATTTTAAGTACAAAATACTTGTTTCATCAGTTATAATACCCTGTTTTAAATTAGCTTTTATATATCTGTATACTTTATATGTTGTGAAATATTTCCTTTTATAGGGTTCGTGTTGTGAAGAGAGTATTTATTTTCCTTTTCCTTTTTTTGTTTTTGTTTTAAGGGTAAGGTGGATAATCTGACCCCTCCCTCTATCAGGGGAAGAATTCCCTCTAAATATTCTCCCACACTGGCTTTAATCAGTATACCTATAATCACAAGCAACCTCTAAAACACTTCAAGAAGTTGCTTGTAAGAGAACGAAAGTGATTGGAAAAGTTATTATGATGAATAAAAAGAAGAGTTGTTTGTGGAAGTTCCTTCGCAAGTTTTTAAATATGAAAGAGTTAATAGGATTGTACTCCTCTGCCATGGTGGCTTGCTGGCGTAGGTTGTTGGTTAAGACTTAAGATGTGGTTTATGGGCTTATTATGTTCTGGTTCAGGTTGTAGGACAACACATTTATATGAGAACTGATTGGAAATTGAAAGTATTGTGTACCTTATTGTCGTGGATGAGTCTAGCCTGAGAAGTACTTGGGATGGCATGTTGAGTCCTTGTTAAGTCCAGGTGCCTATTGCAAGTATTGGTTGTGGCTGTTCGGCAGTATCTTTATTATCATCCAAGTACTTCACAATCAGGGCTATACGTTAACATTTTCTGACTTGACAAGCGATACGAATCTCACCTGACTAATCTGGTTGGTGATAATTGCGCTGGTTGATGGAGACACTGCCTATTTCCAACCTGTGTTTACTCTCTATGTTTTCACTAGTTAACAGCCTACCATAATCAAGCAGCTGTTAAAATTAGGGTACTTTCCTTTAACCTTCATCACTACATTACTTGAATGAGCCGACTGTTGAAGAATATTTCACACTTACTAAGTCTTCGGATTTTACTTGATAATAGAACATTTATGATTGCTTTGTTCAGTTATGGGCATCATATTTTCATCTTTATATATTTTATTCTCAAGTATATGTGAAATAATGGATACCTATAAATAGGATCTTCTAGTCGATTCTAGTTATTGGAATGTCATGCCTGATGTATGGTTGTCAATATTTGAAGCGTGAAAGAGGTTGGAGAACATTTAAAAGACCTGGTGTTGACGCATTCCTGGAGCATCTTGCTAAATTCTATGAAATTGTAGTATATTCAGATCAGCTGAGCATGGTAAACATGTTATTCTTGCTTCCAGCAAGTATAAATCTTCTAAATACAATTAACTGCTAACTGTTGTTTTATTGCCAGTATGTTGATCCAGTTATTGAAAGGCTCGACCAAAAAGGCTGCATCCGTTATAGGCTGGCAAGAAACGCAACCTTATATCAGAATGGGAAGCATTATCGGGTATATTGATGAACATATTTTCAGTTATATTACATTCATGATTATCTCAACATTTTGTCTTCTTGTTTGGACCAGAAGAAGATTTTGTGTATCATGCTTACTTGGAAATTCATAATATTACTAGGTTTTTTTAGAGTGAATGGTGTCCATAATGGTAATTAATGAAACAACAAGTACAAAGGAGAGAACTCCTAAAAGAATAAAGAGAAAAGAGTATAATATTACAAGTTGTTTAGGTCTGGTTATGACCTGTTATTGTTTTATTTCTATTATAAAATCCCGTCACAAGCAGCTGTCAACATTTTATTCCTGTGTCTATCATACTATTCCTCTAGTCATACTGCCTGCAACCAAAAATATGTAGGGAGGAATGAAACCAATGATCTTGGGTTCAAATCTCCCAGGTGTATAAAGGGATTTTCAACAAAAAATATGTAGGGCTAGATAATATCGTGCAATGCATTGGTTTCAGATGCGCATATAGGAGGTGTGCGGCTTGTGGAAGCTCATTGCGATCCTTATGTGCAACAGGATGATTAATAATAAAATTACCCCATATAGGGTATTCCTTCTCCCTCCAGGAATTTCTCACTACTCGACCCGTTTTTAATCGGGTCAACTCAACCCATTTACCCGTTTAATTATGTGAGCCAATGGGCTGGGCTGGATGCAAATATGGTTTTGGATGCGATGCACGGGTCATCAAATGCATATTCATTCCCACTTCCCGTTTGAACTGGGCTCATTTGTAACATCATCTATTTGTGTGTTTACTGTTTAGGTACTAGAATAGAAGATTATCAGGAGATTCTATTTGTGTATATGTAACATCATCTATTTGCTACCAAACACGAGGAAATAACAATGGACAGGAGCAGCTCATTTCGTGGTGGTGCCTCCCTTGATGGAGGACAGGAGGTAGGTGGTGATGGTGTACCTTGGAACTTTGAAGGAGCACAGGGGTAAAGTGCTTGGTGGAATGTTTTATGTTCTTGGTGGTGGTGCTTTTAAACTTTTGAAGATGGAGCACAGGAGGAGATTTCATAGTGGTGGTGCTGAGTTCAGTGGTAGACCCGAGATGATTCTGACCTGAGAGGTGGGTGAAGTCGGAAGGACACGCCGACCAGAGAGGTGGGAGATCAGATGGGTTTTGGCCTTTTGGGAGATCATCCGTTGAGGTTAGGCTTTTCGGTACCAGAGGCGGCTAAGAAATGTGATCTGAAGAATTATGGGAGGATTTGAAGGATTTGAAAAGTTAATATATATACTGGACCTGTGAGCTTGGGCCTGTCCTGAACCCTATCCATTCAATAAACAGGTCTTATCCAGGTCAAATTGGTCATTCTCTGAACTGGAAGCCAACCCGCTTATCACACAGGTTATTCAGGTCGACCCGTTTTACGCCCAAACCTGTTTAGTCCTGATCCAAATCTGTTTAAGAAGGTGGGTTCGCATGTCAGACCCAAATTGCCACCGAGTATTCTCTGTGAATTTTTGAACATAAAAGTTACAAAATCTGTGATAGTCCCAAAGTGGGACCATCTTATTTCATATTCTAAACAATTAAATACTCTTAATTAAACTTCTGCCCTGCGAAAAATCAACAATGTACTTTGAGAAGTATGTGATGCGTGGTAATTTGACCATTGGTTCTCTTGAACCATATACCCATAAGAATCTGTTTAAACTTCTGCCCTGTGAAAATCTTCAGTACAGTAGAGCTAAAATAGTTAGCCATAGGTTCTCTTGAACCATATACCCATAAGGACATGATTTGAGGCAGACACAGAACAATCCGGTATCATAGTTGTCAAGGGAGACAAACTAGCTTTCGCTAATGTGGCAAATGAATTTTTAAAGGTTACATAGAGCAGAATGGTAATGGCATCTATTAGCAGAAAACTGTACGTAGACGACTTAAGCTTGTGGCCCTATATATTCTCTTTGTTAGCATGTATGTTGGACTTCTTGATTCCTTTTTACATGAGACGCTTCATCTCCGGAAGTAAGCATACAATTGAAGATAGTTCATGAGAATAAAAACTCAGCTGTCGTGGGCGATTCTTCTATCGAGGAAACACTTGGACTTGAAACTGCTTGTTCGGAAGAAAAGTTCAGTTTTGATTATATCCTGTATTTCTCATAACATATATCTATATCACTATTGCAGGTGAATCATGATTGAACTTGTTGGAAGTTGTTCCACTCTTCATCATGTGCTTCAATGCATATATTGATCATAGAAGGACCTGCATAAAAATATGCCAGTAATTTATTTTGTACTATGTTACTTTGTTAATGATATCTGCATGTGTTCATGATGGCTCAAGTTAAGCTTGCACTGCAGTTCAGTGGACTAGTCTGTATTATTGGATTATTTTCACTTGTCACAGAATTTATTTATATCCGATCTATGTCTTGAATTGCTTTGGCAGGATCTATCTAAGCTGAACAGAAATCCTTCACAAGTTCTTTATGTTAGTGGGCATGCTCTTGAAAGTAGCCTTCAGCCCGAAAACTCTGTGCCTATTAAGCCCTGGAAGCTTGAAAATGATGACACTGCACTTTTGGATCTGATTCCGTTTCTTGAATGTGAGCTCTGATGAAAATCTCCAGATAGGATAGTGTTTTTTGTAAATCGTTAGTAAATGTTAAGCAGAGTGTAACGCTTTTTGATTACAAATTGCTTTGACAGATGTTGCTGTCCATAGACCTGCTGATATAAGAACTGTTCTCGCCTCGTATCAAGGTCGTGATATTGCGAGTGAGTTTATTGAGCGTTCAAAAGAGCACCAAAAGTAAGATTTTCTGTCTCTCTTGTTTCTCTTCATATTGTGGAAATTACAGCTTATTATTTATGTCCAATGTCTTCTTAATGGTTATACCAAAGTAACCTACTATGGGATGGTTTTCTACCTTATTGCTTACCCAGTTTATAAGATAGTAGAAAGGTGTCTCATCTTTACTGTAGATAATTAAAAGATTCCATCTGGTTACTGATCGAGCCTACTGCATGCCATAAATGATATTTCCACCATATTGGGGATCAATACATTTCTCAGATGTAGTTTTATTATGTTACATGTATTTGGGGGTAGTTGTGTTGTATTTATGACTAGTCATCTCGTCTGATATTCCTAAATGATTGCGTCTTGTTTTGAGAACCCAATAATGGTGATTTTATTATTCACAGGGTGAATTGTTCATGGCTCTAGGCTGTGCTCAATTCTAACTCACCAGCCTTTGGTTCGGGATCTAGTCCCGCTATTGTTGGTTTTGTATTGTTTGAAATCTATGGTTCTATATTTTAACTTTTGATTTTAGTGTAACATGTGTTCTGATTGGGATCATTGGGTATCAATTTGGGATCCTAATAATAATTGTCATTGGACGAATGTCTTTGCTCAAATTAATGCATTCAATTGACGATATTCACCAAAGTATCCATCCAAAATGGCTTCTGTCGAAAATTCTGCACAACTTCAGTTCACTTTTTGGGTTTTAGCTTAGGCACCTTTATCGTCCCTCTTTATGTCTTCATTGTTTCAATAGTACAAAAATGCCGGTTATAATGTAATTTACTTGCGGCTAAGGGCATTCCTATTTGTGTGTGATGTCCTTTTTGGTGGCATCTTTGTCCGTGTGGTGAGGATGGTTTAACAATGCATTTTGGTATCCAGGCCGAGGTCGTAAGTAGTTACCACGAATGATAAAGACAGTTTTACTACAACATTATCAATACTGCAAACGATGAATGTTGAGCAATTCAGTTTTCCTAGATGATTTTGCATGTGTTGCGTGTGAACAACTTTCTTACGTTACACAATAAGCTGCTCACTTAAATTTTTTGTTAAGCTGAAAGTGCTGTTGTGGCAGGCGGATACAAGAACAGAAGCAACATGGGCGACTCTGGCGGCGGTGAAGTTGGTGGTGGCAACTAGAAGATTATAACAGTTTAGTTGAGACGATGCTTACTTTTCCTGGTGGTAACCTGCAAAAGAGAACCACCCAATCTCTGTCTAGTAACAGCATAAATCGATAGGCCTGGGCCTGTCTAAGTACAATACAAAGGCTTGTGTTGGGAACTATTCTGCTCTTGTTGATGAGTGGGGCTCCAGTATTATGTACTCCCATCATTTCTTCTACGTACGTGAATGGGGGAATTTTGTACCTACATCTAGGGGGCATAAAGTATATGCTTACATTTGTCGACAATACGATTATTGCCAGAAACTGATCATGATAAGTTGGTGGTGGATTGGTAGAACCCACACTAGTCTCTTTCTCGGGTTGTTGGCCCGCTTGTGTTTGTACAACTGCTATTGGGTTTTGTACTACAATGCTTTGCTTCTGATGTGGTAAAGCCTCTTTCTGGGTATTGATTTTGGTTTTATCAGCGTTTATTATTTTTCGCAATGGCTACGGTGCTGTGGATGCTCTTGTAAGAACAAGCAATTTATCTATTTATAGTCGTCTCGGATGCAAAAATGATGCAACTGTTCGACTTCAGTCATTAAAAGGTTGCTCGACAGATGGCGAACGATGAAGCTTTTGTAGATGGTATTCCTTTTGGTTCTGTCGATATGAAATTTTCTTCGAAAGCTGCAAATGATGGGAGAGCGAAATCGTTATTAGAATTTTTATGTTTTGGTTCATCTGGGAAGTGAACATGTGTGAATGTTCAGTTATGTTGAAGCATGCATGGGCTTCTCTTCATTGCCTATTATTCAGTTAAAACATATTTTTGTAATGACAGATTGTGAATACATATCTATCAAATAAATTCATTTGGCAAATCCATTATGAGGATGTGTGTGTGCGCGCGCTTAGTCGCTAGAATACACATTATTGATGATTCAACTCGATAGCACATTTCTATCATTATATTTCGAGCAAAATAGATATATTTTTTTTTCTTTAAAAATATTATAAACATACATAAAACAACCCAATTTTAGAAGAGCCATTGGCAGACTCAGAAGAATCAACCGAAGGTTGATGAAATAAATAGATATATTAATTGGTAATATGGGTTTCAGTTATAAATAAATAAATCTATTAATTAATTTGTCAAATTGGAGAGGAAAAATGAAAATATCTCAAAACCTCTCATTTATAGGAAACTCGTTCGACTCAAAGAAGGGCATTTGGATGGATGTTTTGTATTTCTAGAAATGAACTTTCCATTCCTTTTCTATGGTAAAGGAATTCAACATTCTTATAGCCATGCTTGGTTAGGTTTGGAATATTTATTCTGAAAAATTTAATTTTTTCGTTTCCATGTTTGGTTCAGAAATGAATAGAAATCTTAATTTGTTTAGTTTTCTATAAATAGTCTTTCATTAATTTTATTATGTTATTATTATCTAAATTTAATTGATGTCACTGAGGATACCACTGTCTAAAAAATTTATAATTAATATACCCAACCAACATTTCCAGAAAAGCAAAACTATTTTCAGGAGGCTTGGATTTTACTTTCCTACATATGTGGAAATCTAAAACCTCCAATATTTTCTTACAATTTTCAATCCCACACTCATCAAATATGGGTAAGAAATTCAAAACCTATTTCCAGCCTTTAAAACTTCAACCAGTGGTTGGGAAAAAGTGGAATAAAGTGACATTATATTACAAAGTGATAATTTTTTGAATTTTTTTTGTTTGATTGGAATGGAAGAATAGTTATGTGATACTTCTCTTTTAAAGGCTAATTATAAGGGCACAACTTTTTTTGATCAGGGCTGTCCAAGTGATAGTTTTCCATTATTTACAAGTTTGCCACCGAAAAAATTACTCAGGGCTATCCAAGTGGTAGGTATAAAAGATAATGAGGATTGCTAGAAATTGTGGCAGTCCTGAAAGTAATGAGGACTGCCACAATTCCTGGCAGTCCTAGAAGTAATGAGGACGGCCAAGAATTGTGGCAGTCCTGAAAGAGGCATGCTCTACAACAGGACTGCCACAATTTCTGGCAGTCCTAGACATATTGAGGACTGCCAGAAATTGAGGCAGTCCTGAAAGATACTTGCTGTACAGCAAGTTCCTTTCAGGACTGCCACAATTTCTGGCAGTCCTAAAGTCGACATTCTCGAATGAAAAAAAAAACATGTTAGGGTTTATTTCAATCTTGATAATAGAGTGAAATATGCATTTTAGGATTTATTTCCATGCATTCTTTGTGAGGAAAGAAGTATTTAACCTTTATTTTCATACATTTTAGGGTTTATTTAATTTTTTGGGTGCCATCGAAATTGGAAAAGAGAAGAAAACTAGGATTTTGATGGAGATGGTGATGATGGAAATGGTGGAGGAGAAGAAGATGATGATGATGATGAGAAAAAAAACTAGGGTTTTGATGAAGATGTGAGAATGGAAATGGTGGAGAAGAAGAAGATGGATAGAAGAAGAAGAAGAAAGCTAGGGTTTGTGAAGAGAGAGAGTGAAAATTTAAAATGAGAGTGATTTTTTCGGGTTTGGGGGGGGGGGGGGGGGGGGGGGGGTGGGGTTTGGACAGCCCCTGAATGAAAACTTTGGACAGCCCGAGTAAAAGTTCTTCAAAGCCTGACTAGCCCTAATCCTGGCTAGCCCCGAGTAAAAAAGGCTGTGCCCTTATAATTAGCCTTTTAAATGTGGCATGCTTATTTTTCTCTCTCTCTCTCTTTCTGTTTCTTTATTTCTTCTCTCAGTTGCTTCTAAAATAACCACTTATTAATAAAAACAAATGTTAAAGGTACTACAAGAATTAAGGACACTACAAGAATTGACATGGGACAAGACATAATAGGTGTAACACACTTAAGTAGGAATTTTGTTAGGGGCTAACATAACGTTTGTTAGGAGAATATCACTCTCTTTTCTAACACAACATTCCTCTCCCTCTTCCTTCTCCAATCCTAAACTTGTAGTAAATACTCCAAAATGAGACTTACGCGTCCCATTAGATGAAGTTTTGAATTCATTATAGGAGTTCTGAAATAACAGAAATTGACACAGTCCCATTCGAGATGACTTAGGACTACCAAAATTTTGGCAATCATAACAATCGTCACGACCGGCAAAATTTTGGCAATCATAATAATTTTTTTCTTCTATATTTGGACTTCAAATTTTTTGATAGTCTTATATATTGTTAGGACTGTCAAAATTTTGACAATTCTGTGCATATCCAACTACTATTTCGAATTAGGATTTTACTTTTGTTCTGCCGGCAAAAGTATGTCAAGATAAGATTAATTTTCTGATAAGTGTGATTAGTCATATATTTACTAAATATACCATTTTAAACAAATAAAATACTCTAATTGTATCTTTATAAACATATCATGATGAATATATCTTTCTGCTAAATCTTTTTAACAAATAATGTCGATACTAATTGGGTCAATGTTAAGCATATTTTTTTTTATTCTAATGATATCTTTTGTATCAAAAGATAAACATATATTTTCTTATTCTAATCATATATTTTTTTTTTGGTCTAAACTAATTTTCTCAAAATTTAAATTTTATGACATAACTGCTAAATCCAGTATTGCCAATTTTTTTTGCAGTTCTTTGTCGTCTCAAACGGGATTGTTTCGATTCTGAAGATTCGAAACTTCAGAAATAATCAAGATTAAACTATCTACTAATAAACTCTACAAACAAAAAACATGGATTAATGTTTAGGGATTTGGAAAGAAAGAGGAATAACCTAACTGTGTTGCCCCCTAACAGTTTTTCAAGGACATTTTGGATATTGAAAACATACAACATTTGTGCTGCCCCAGTAATTTTGGATATATTTTCAATATCCAAAATTACTAGATGTTGGGAACCCGTGCGTGACCCGAATCAGATTCGGCCACATACAAGGACACAAAAGCGATGCCAACCCACCTGAAGATAAAAAACCAATCTACCACAAACTCCAAGACAGATCAAACAACGTATATGCTCGGGGACTACTTTACATGGACAAATCCCAATCTATATAATTCAGGTAAAATTACAAGATTGAATAAAAATAATGTTGAACCTATTACCCAAAGGTTCAATCCCCTCACTAAACTCAGGTAGAAAGAAGAAGATTACAACTTGAAACCACTCACCCTACCCATAGCGATCTTCCAGTATGAAGACGACGACTCCCTGCACAGACCTTTCTTCCTGCGAGCCCTAAGAGCAAAGTATGATTTTTTTTTTAAAGATTTTCTGTGGACAAGCACCCTGAATCTCCCACATTTTGCTCTTCCTATTGCCTCCACACACACGCACACACACATACATACACACACACACACACGTACACCCAGAAAGATTTGGGCATGAGTCATGGGTACGTCCAGCCTACGTCGCAGAGTCGGTGGTAGATCGCTATCTAGACTAGCATCCAACAACTCAAACAAAATAAATGAGAGGCTAAATGTAACAATAAAATACTCAATCACAGACACATACACTAAAGATGGATAATGGAAATAAACAAGTAATGTTCCACAAGGACATAGAGTTATAAGCCTAGGACATATGTTTAAAATAAGATAGAAATATATACATCCAGAATATAACATATCGGAGACAAATCCGATAAATCAAGTCTAAACTATCTATACAACTAGATAATTGCATCCAGACCCCTGATATAAGTCATATCTGATCTTCTTGAGGAGCAGTGCCGGATTCAGCTAGACAACCATCCTGTGAGTCATAATATGCAGGGCACCAATCCTCAATGTCATCTCCTAGAATTTTAATATCCAGTTAGGATTGGAGTGAAGTACAATAAATGGAAGCAGTTCTAATATATGATAGAGACTATAAACATGAATATAGTGAATGTAATACATGACAACTAACATGGAACTAAAATCATGGCAGGGTGAATAGTATAAATAGTAGTCATGGTAACAGTAAATATGTACAATATAAAGTGGAACAAAACAGATTTAAAAGCATTTTAAGTGATTGAAGTACTAATTACAATATGTGAACGACTTTGAGAAACTACCACGATCTAAATAAGATCATGGCACAATCATACATGAAGTGTATGTTTGACCATGCACAAGGTCTAAAAGGATATGTTCACATATCTAACTAGCACTTTGTCACGTCCCAGTCCCAGAGTACATAGGACTAGGAACGCAAGCATGCCGTTAATACGATCTAGAATATGTTTTCAATTTAATAGACTTACGCTAGATGTACTATGTTGAAGAAGTGTACTAAACCTATGCTATCACAGCTATATCTCAATCCACATATAGTTAAATAAAGCAAAAATGAACGATATGTAATATAGTCGGCCGTCCTATAATACACATGTTCGAGCAAACTCGAGAATAAAATAAGTTTGCAAAACTAGGCTAACGAGCGGAGTATATCACGATGAGAAATAGATAAAGCATGGAAGAATGATAAAAAAATACTACAAGCAGTACCTGAAGCATGAAGACGCAAATATACCATCAATCTATCTATAAGTACTCCGCTATAACCTGGAGAGATCACTATGTCCTCAGAGGGACATATAAAGATACAAAGAGAAATGCCATAATATGAACTGAATAAAATAAACATGAAATAAATAGCTCGGATCACAAAACAGTCCAGTATCTCGCCATTGAAGCAGTAAACCACCCCTACAACCAGACACGGACAAGGGGTGTCACACTATTATGCGACAAGACACTATCCCATGCCATAATATGAATTGAATAACCCAAACCTCCACATGGTTTCATATCTTATCATCGAAACTGTGAACCACACCCACAACCAAACAAGCACAAGGTGTGGTCCACTATTCCGTGACAAGACATTGTCCCATGCTATGGTTAGAGATAAGTACAACATCTCACCGTACTATGTGTATGCATGTTAAAAATGACGTTGGGTGTATGGGTATGTAATAAGGATATAACACCAAATCACAGGCCGGTGTCAGACCACAAGCCGATGCTATGAACTATGAGCTACGAGCCAAACATGCAACTATGAAACTATAAGGTTCATGACTCCGTAATCTCCTTCAAAGATTATGCAGTCTAAAAGGGCTGTCCTATACACCTACTAGTAGTCTTCCCCGTCCATGAATGGTACAAGTCATATCCATGACTCGAACAACCCATACCTCAATACGAGTCACTAAACTAGTCTAATTCTACATGCACCGACGCACGAACCATTTGCACCGGTAGCTAGCTGAATGCGGAAGCTCGTGCCAACACAACGAACCACCACTCACAGTGTCATGAAATGCTGCGTGTCATGGCATGGAAGTTACACAACTTTTGGGAAACGTCTCTAGACACTAAGTCACACACACACGTACCATATCGATGCCATCATCGATATCGTCCAAGTCATACTCGGACACACACCACTATAACTACTACCAACATAAAAGAAGAACATACATAAATATTTAAACAAGACAATGATGGCATAGTATCTTGCCTGAAACCTCAGAAGCAATGTAAATCACGGTCCGGCTCCAACTGTAGTCGAATGATCACGAACTCCTAAATTATAAGTAAACTAAAGTAAATACTAACTCTAAGATAACATATATACCATAATTATTCGTACTATTTATAGATTCTATTACATATACTAGCTAACTAGTTTACAACTACATATATACGCCCTCTACATGAAGTATCATGTCAACATAAAAATAAGACTTCGTAATATAAAAATATTCATTTTAAATTCTGAAAAAATAATATAAATATTTCTGAAATATCTAAAATTAATACAACCGTCATATATATACATATTTATGAAACAAGTAAATATATACATATTCTAGCTATTATACATACACATGTAATCATGCTATTATATAAAAATATTTTTTGTATAAACTAAAAATAGTAATTATAAATTCTAAAATATTTTTCAAAAATATTTAAAAATATTATTTAATCATTATTTTTATAGTAAAATATACTTCTCATAAATATATCAACTAATTGGTTTACTAGGCCAACTCATCAATTAAATCAAAACCAAATAAATATAAAACTATTACATTTAAATTATGAAATAATTCTAAATTATTTATGAAATAATAGAAATTAATATCAAAATTATACAACAAAGATTACATAATACATATAGATACAACTAGTCAACAACCATAAATAACACTTAACCATATATACCACCAATGCTACTATATATGACACCATGTTATTTTAGAAAAATAATATTTATATTTCATAATATTTTTTCATAAATATATATTTTACATTATGAAAAATATTATAATTAAATTCTGAATATAACTTATATACAAATATTTTAGAAAAATATGTTCGAAACAAACTAGTACATTAATCAACACAACTATGGCACATATGGACCGAATTTGGAAGTGAATCAATATAAAAAAATAAAAATCAAATATTTTAGAAATAATCAAAATAAATTAGAGAAAATAATTTTACATCTCAATTAATTAGATTTAAATTATATTAAACTCTTATGAAGTTTAGAGATAAAGTAGTGGGGTTACGATGGACTTGTCGGTGTCCGAAAAACTAGTATCATGAAAACGATGTCGTACACGCATGAAATACTTAAAAATATGAACAAAAAAATATTATTAGATGATTAAGAGTGATGTTATAGACACTATCAATAATTTTTTCGAGATCAAACAGGTTCGAAAGTTGTCAGAAAGATCCTCGCACCAAAATTGATCAAATCTGGACCAACTTTAGTGCAACGGATGCCATGACCAAACCGAGTGGAACGGTGTGAATTAGCAATTGAACATCAAAGTAGACACATTGGGATACCTATTAATTTTTATTTCAAGTCTAAAAAATGAGAAAAAGTAGATGAAACCCATGTTAGAAGATGGCAAACCTGGGTTCAAAATTTATATTACGCCTAGAAATAACCATCAAGTTCGGCCTCCAAACGACCAAATAATTGGAGAAACTCCTCCGAGACTTGATAGGGTTGAAGAGGGGTCTCTTGGAGTCGCTGAAGAGGTTGTAGAGTGTACGAAACTCGAGAAAAATAGGATTGAAGTGGTCGACCTTGGATTTATTGTGCCGTCAGCCTAGAGACTAAATAGGGTTGGGTTTTTGGTGTTTGTGAAGAGGGGGTGGCCAAGGGATGGTTCTATATATAAGTTTTGGGTCTCCTACATGTTAAGGTTTGTATGGAGTAGGTTTGAATTAATTTGGTAGAGATTTAGTCAACCAATCAACTAATATGGCAAGGTGGGTTAGTGGATTTTCATATTTGGAAAAGTGGAAGATTGAGTCAAGATGCATGAATTTGATGCATGTGGGATGCTATTAGATGTCCAAAAATTAAATAAATATATCTCTAATTGATTTTGGCGACACTATATAGGCTCTACTAAGTTGGTTAGTCTAGGTTATGGTCCAAAAAATTATTCGAATTGAATTAAACACCGAAAAGACTATAAATGAGTCTCATGTGCCATTTGAAAATTAAGTAGCACATGGAAACTCAATTGAGTGGGACACCATTGATGGTAGGCTCAAAATAGGTCAAAATTATATATTGGACCGTTTAGGTTGGATCGATGTCGAGTCCCGAAATTAAGTTGGAAAGTACGACAAGTTTTACAGTAGATGGGCAAATGGCCTAAACTGACCCGAAAGTTGTGAGATGAAAAAGAATGCAATGGAGCATGTTTGAGTGGGACATGATATATCAAAATAAAGATAAACTTGTCTAGGTCAAACACACGAAGGATGTTTCTAGAGATTGATATTTCTTGTGCTCCAAAAATCAAAGCAACATAATAGGGTATTTAATGATCAAATAATAGTAAACACAAAATATATTAACACATATATTAAATAAAATAATAAAAATAAATAAAAAATAACTCTAAAAATTCAGGAGCCTTATAACCTATCCACCTTAGGAAATTTTATCCTCGAAATTAGGTATAACATAATATAACGACATATAGTAACAATATTCAATGTCATCGTCCTAACTTCTTCTTGCACTCCTTCTGAACATATCCCTTCTTGCCGCAAAAGTGACAAGTCGGGAGCTCCTTTGTCTGGTACAAGGCGACCCTCTGCTGAAGATGTACTCCTGATCGTCTGATTGGTCTTCCATGTTATCCTCAAAACTAAAACATGAAATATAATATAAAAGAAACTAATCAAACATGATTTCTAGATGACTCTCGTACTAATGGGATTCTAAGTTTACATAACCTTCTAAGAAATAAGGTAGTTCTAGATCCACCCTAACTTATGTGATGACAATCAACAAAATCAAGGTTAGGAATGGTATAACTTCCTATGAGGAATTCAAAACTTAGGTATCGCAGAATAAATTTAAGGGCTTCCTAAAAAGTCCTAAGTACCTTTATGGTGCTATTGGTCAACAACTTTATAAGGAGAAGTTATTACTAACTCAATACTATTCCTCTATAGGCCATGTCTTCAACAAGATAGAAGAAATTTACTACTTTACTCCTTTTGACTATTAACAAGCTATACAATTTTTACAAGTACACCTAACAATTTTGCACCTATCTGCAAGACAAGGGTCGAGGCTGAGCTGAACAGATACACACACACCCCCCCACCCCTATTGGTAAATCTTCTACTATTGGTCTTTTTATAGATTATTTTAAGGCTAATCTTACCATATATAAAGATAGTCGTCTAGCCTAACTCAAATCTTCATACTCTATCTAATACTTCTCGGCCACCTATCATGATATTAGCACTCGATAAAAGTCCCTTTAGTACTTCTATTCAAGGTTATATCTTAGGCAAAGGGTAGCACAGATTAGTCTAGTAATCTTAGAGTCTCTCGTTAGGGTCAAATCCTATAATGTACTCTATTCTAACTTCCATCTTAGGGGGATATCTATAATGTTCTACCCACCTTAGCTATTTACCTAGTCCTATCAAGCATGGGCTCCTATGTCCTCTAAGTAATAATTTCTACATCAGAAGAATACCATTTCTAGCTACTTGGTCCATCTAGTATAGGTGTCTATCTCTATCATACTCGTCTTCAGAAAATCATTCCCTAAAATATTCTATCCCTCTTACTCCTACCACACAATATAATTAAATAAATCATTAAGCACAGATGTTCGTCTTTCCGAAACAGGAAAAGACGAGAATTCGATACAAGGAGTTCAAGAGAGATATATTCGATTACAAACACGAGGTTCAAGGATGATAGGAGAAATGAAATTTTTTTAATAACAATTATGGATTGAGATTCTAATATATTATCCTATTGCGTAGCTCCCCTTCCCGAAAATTTTGAAATATTCTTTTATTATTATTATTTTATTTGAATAGTGATTTTTAGATTTTATAAATAATTATTGCCTAGATTTTATTTAGGTTTATAGAGTAAATGTGCAAATGGTATTCAATATACAGTGGATCGTATATTGCTATATATATACTTCGTGCTTATTTAAGGGTCTATTTATTATTTATAAATCAATAATTGAATTATATTTAATTATGATATTGGGATGTACAATTTATATGCATATGCCATCATATGTGCATGTAATAATATAAATTATATATGTGTGTACGTATAGGTAAATATATATGCGGGTATAGGTATATATGCGGGTATATATATAATATATATTATATATATATATATATCTATATATATATATTATATATATATTATATTTATTTATATATAATTATTATATATTATATATATATATATATATAATATATATATATATATATATATATATATATATATATATATATATATCATATATGTGCATGTATATATAAATATAATTATATGTGTACTATAGGTAAATATATATGCGGTATAGGTATATGCGGGTATATATATATATATATATATATATATATATATATATATATATTATATATATATATATATAATATATATATATATTCATGTAAATAGGCATTTATATATAATATAGGTATATACGTGTATATAAATATAGATATATGTGTATACAAATATAGACATATTATATATGTGTATATGTGTATAGATTAATATATATGTAAATGTTTATATATATATATATATATATATATATATATATAGATATATATATATATATATATATATATATATATATATTCATTAATATATATATATATATATTATATATATATATATATATATATATATATATATATATATATATATATATATATATATATATATATATATATTAATGAGAGAGCCTACTAGCAGCCCAGCCCGGGCATTCCCATCCTCGGCCCAACAGCCCCGAGCTCCCCATAAACCCAACGTTTAACAGAACCCCTGTTCTGTTTGTGAACGCATAGTTAAACCGAGAGAGAAGTGAGGGGTACTCGAAACCCTAAACTCAACCCACCACCTATACCTCCCCCAGTGCCGACCCCAGCCTGGGCACAACCGTGCGCCACCCTGGGCGCTGCCGCGCGCAGCCAGGTCCACGTAGAGGTAGCGTGCGCATGCGCGCACGGGCAGTGAAACCGGCAGTGACAGCCATGGCCGAACCAACTTCGACGTAAGTTTTCTCACCCCTCGCTTGATGGTTTTTCGATTTACAAGATTCTACACGTCGATAACCTATAGGTCTACACTTCCTTTAAGTAGTTTTTATTTTTTAGCACGGATCGATCAAGAGATCGACGCCAACATCGGCAAAACCCTGTCCCGAAACAGGGCTTATGACGGTCCATGTACCTATATTCGGAGATCGATTCGGATCGATCTAACACCAGATTAGAAATTGTATTTGAACAAAGCTTTAGATCTCATGACCAGAATTGAAACCCTTCTTTTATTTTCTGTTTTAAACAAATATTGACTCTGTTATTTGGTTTCGAAAATCATCAAAAAACCATTTTAAAAAATAATAAACTCTTAAAAAATTGTCCGATACGACGTGCGTCCCGCCAATCCGGGCGACGTGGTCGCGAATCGAAAGCATCGAAAGGTGCGTAATGGCTTCGTGCATGTGTGGGCTTTGACGGAATTCAAATTGGTCGCGTGTGCGCGATGAATTTGATGCGTATCCGTCGAAATTTACCGTATCGGCCTCTGTGCAAAATTTTCAATTACTTTGTGCACGCTCGTCAGATCGAGACAAAATATATGCCAATAGGACCGTATCATTTTTTGGTCCTATATGCTAAGTTTGGTCCAATTCTGAGACAGTTGAATCGGACCGCCGTTTTGCGGGCCCCACGGTCCGACTCAATGGGCAATTTTGTGCACGGCCCGTCGAAATCCAACTTTGGAAATACAGTTAGGTTCGTATCGAAAAACCGAACCTGTTGGCATATATTTGATGACTTTAGAGACCGTTGACTCTAGCACGCTTTTCGGTGCAAAGCGGGTCCAACGGCAGATACCGTTTTGACCCAAAATTATCGTTTTGCCCCTGTGTCCAAAATTGGACTTAAGGACAGGCAATACTAGCTAATTTGACTATTCTAAGAACGTTGGTACTATTTATTTCAGCATCTGGAGACTTTTTGCATATGTTGACTTTAGTGACTCATCTGATGTGGTTGTACTATCGGTTTCTCCAGCTAAGGACCTCAGGCAAGTGCACTTTTTGATTGCTTTCGATTCATAGTAGTCTTTTCATTTCATGTTTATATATATATCTTGTTGCTTGTTGACACGCTCGTCACACGGAGTAGTCGGGAGGAGAAATATCTTAGTAGACATGTGGACTACCGAGAACTATCCCCATGATATCTATTCGTGAACAATAGCACCTGTACACGATACGTGCAGGTGCCGGATTTACCTCCTAGCTGTTTATATATCGAAATGGATATTTCACACCACAAAGGTAGTTGTCTTTTATTTATTTCCCTTTTCTTCTCCACCGTGCCATGTCATCAGTACTTTCCAGTTTTCATATCTCATATGTTATTTTCATGTCTTGTTAATTCTATTATGTTTTCGCATTGCCGTCAGTTTGTGTACTTGTTCCATTCCTGACTGAAAACTATCATTTTTTAGGTTAGCTGTGGCTTTACTTAGCTTTGGAGAGATTCGGGTGTACTTGCAGATAGAAACCTAGAAATAGATAGCAGTTGTATAATTTCCATTAAATGTGAAAACTTTGCATTTTTTTTTAATTTTAAAAATTGTAAATGTTATAAATGTTGTGATAAATCTAGAATTGTGAATGAGCAATAATTTATCATATTTATGATTCTCAGCATCTTGGCCGTGACAGCGTTCTACCGCCGACTCTGCGGCGTAGGCTGGCTTAGACACGTCTCGTATCCAGAAAAGCGTGTACGGGTCGTGACAAGTTTTTGTGGTGGCCCATGCAGGTCCGTTTTCGCAAAAGATTACGAAGTCATGATGGTACATTAGTCGTACTATTGCGAGCCTGCGCTCAGGAAATATTCATTCACAATTAGGATTAAAATAATTTAGGAGAATAACTAGAACTAAGAGTCCCTTGTTCAAATTGACCGTTGGGTAGTTAAGGTTATTAGATAGGCCATGCAATTTAGATAGCTTGCTAGATCCCTACAGGTACACTATTACTTTTGATATGACAATGTGATCCAATGTGGATATACTATTCGCTTGGTATGTTAGACTTGCCTAGAATTAAGGCATTAATTTTGATAAACTGTCTAATTTTCTTTTGCTGTATTAGATATAAATCTTATATCATAAGTTAGAATTGTCTATTTTAAATTCTCTTTTGCTGTAAGGAGTTAGTTTATAATTTTTGATTCTGTTATTCCTGTATGAATCTCGAGGTAGATTGATTCAAAGTTTTTCCCTCAACCATTTGAAATATATATGAGATAAATGTTAGGATGTTCTTATTTTCCTTGTCGTCAGTTATTTCCCCCGGTCAACCTTTTACTTTAAGGATTGAGACTTACAGGCAGGTGTTTACGCTTTCTACCATAGTCAACTAAGTTGAATCCCTAGCATCTCTTTGACGTTCTTAGGAATATAGTTGGAGCATTTTACCGACTGCGATGACTAGACAGCAGCGCACTGTCGCCAATTACCTGAGAGCGAAGAGTGTGGGTTCACTGCAGCCAGCAGCGCACTGGCAAGGCACAACCCATAAAATTGAAATTATTTTGAAGAATTGTAGTTTATGGAACGTTGCTAAAACTATGTCCCAGTTGACCTCTTTAGATCTTAGATACTCTTGTGTCAATATAAGGTAGAGTGCCTGATAGCAAATCACCTCTGAATCACGGAACCAAGGGTTTACCACAGCCAGAGTATATAGACGAGACATAATTCTCGGTAAAATGATTTCAGACGTGATTACAAGTTTAGGATACTATAGAGGATAGGGACTGCCCTGTATGATCCTAAGATCCAAAACCAATACTAGTGTAAGTTCTGTAAGTTGAGTAGCATGTCTCCCAACCTAGCATTTCATGGTCCTTGTGATCTATTGACGAGGTAATTGACTGACACTAATAGGTTTACTTTTTAAATAGAACTCAGAAGTCCATAACCCATTTGTCGACCAAGGCCTTAGAGATAAGAAGATTATAGGAAGACTGTATAAGCAAGAACACCAGGTAAGGTTTTGATTCTCTCAAACTCGAACTACTTATTTCCTCCTTCCAAAAATCTTGCATACTTGTATTTTGACTATCTTGACCAACGTTGTTATTACAGCCTAGTTTTTGTAATCTTACACTTTTATCGAGCTTGATTCGAGACATATGTTCATTGGGGACGCCCGCTAACATATTGTCTAATCAGAATCAGTGTATTACGGTCTGATCAACCATGATGCATTTGGTTTGCTCTTCATTTAATTATACTACGTGGAATAAGATATAGAGGTATCTAGGATCTCATCCGTAACTGCCTTGACAATCCCTCTTGAAATAATACATTCGCCTTTGAATCACGTAATTGTATTCAGTGACATCTTCCTTGAACTCTTTATTGTTTTTGTCTTTCACTGATTGGAAAGACGAAAGCTCGTAATTGATAGATAGATACAGAGTACTCCCCATGGCTATGATAGTTGTATACGCAAGTACAGCTACCATCGGCCAGCCCTGTGACTGTAACCTTGCCTTGAGTCACTTGTCCTCCCTTCGACACTAAACTTACTATCTTGATCTTCTAGTCATTGGAGTTCGAGAATGATTAGGGTCCTTTCCTTGATCAAGTGCCAACCTAGGAGACTGCCTATCCTCAAGAGACCAAGTGTTGTGAGCCTCTAACCATTTGTTTGAAGCTTGGTTTAACTAGAACCCTTGTGACAATAGACTGGCAGGCTTGACACAAATAGAAATTCAAGACCCACTTTTTAGAAATCTTTTCATATGATGTGCATTAGAGTTGGTTACCCTGTCGATAACTCTTGTATACCAGACGAGTAGATCGTTCTATTTTATCGACCGTGTGCCATTGTACACACTCATTTTCCATTTATTGATGAACGATCCTTGACTTGACTTATACCTACCGTACCCCGTTACGCCTTGCCTTACTCTTTATTAACAGGAGTCGAGGTGCAATACCCGGACTTTGGAATCCTTCTAACCCATTATTCCTAGAACCATGTCTTAGTTTCTAATGTGGGTAGACAGTAAGCCTTCTGTCACGCCCCAGAACCAGAATACTAGAGAGCGGGGGCAGACATAGCCAGCTACGTATATTGAAGTGCAACCCACCTCGCTATACGGTCACGGCTGTCTAGATACATGAGGGTTTACTACAAGCCAACAGTCTCCTATGGTCATGAACAAGCCTAGTGTCTCAATCACAAGCAAGTAAGTAAATGTTACAAGATGTTAGATCACCAAATATACAATAGTAAGGCGTCCCAAACATTACATATTCAGTTGATCATGAAGCTAGTCGTTACAAAATGTTAGGACTAGCAAGAGTTTTAGTCATACATGATCAACCCTAGGATCTGTCAATCATGTTACAACCCGTAGGCAGATAGTAAGTAAGTGCAATCGAGCTAAACATGTGCTCGTCGGCTAAACGCCTCAAAAGAATATGTTTACAATAGAGTGGAAGAGCCAAAAATAATCCACTCGTTGCCCTGGTTACGCCTGGTGGTCACTATCGGACTGAAAAGTCGGTAGATCCTCTGGAGCTGCTCCGAAATCTGGCCATACAAAACCAGCTGGGTCAGATCCCAGAAAGAGCAAGTGCCACAAAGGAAGCTTCAATTAGGAACTAAAACCAGCAATTAGCACAGAAGATAATAATATATAGTAAAATTAGAGAAAATATAACATCACGGGGATATACGGTAATATAACCATGGGACCATTCAGATAACCAGGTTACAATCCTTAAACCAAACAAGGACCGGGATTGTAACCCTTCGTCTGAATCGAACTTGGTTTCTCCCATTTATCCGCAAGATAATATAAGAAGTCAGAGCATGTAACAATTTATACAGGATCAAGACTAGACAGATTATTCCTCATTTAATCAATCACGGCCAAGCAATGAGTATGGCTTGATACTTTAACTAACTAGGGTTATCACAGGCCTAGTTACTAGCAAGATGCAGTGAGATTATTCCACAGCCACAAGCCCTACAGACCATCCAGGTTACCCAGGTCAAAAATTAGGGGTTGAATTTAGGTGGGTACACCGTCCAGAAAACGCATGTACCCTTAGGTAGCTTGAAGGGTGCAACACATGACAGTGTGCTGGAAATGTGCCCTACTCGACGGCAGGCTACAGATCCCAGGCGCGCCCAGGTAACGGGATTGCCTGTAGCTGGGAGATCTCTTTATGACTAATGTATTAATCTAGTTATTAGCCTTAGTCCATTTCAGTAGGTACTCCTGACCGTGGTACTCAGGAGTCCCTTCCTAGACATGATGCAAGACATGACTGGATTATTTGTACAAGCACAATCGTCCACGGTGTCCGGGTTAATTATACAAGTCATGTCATGTCAGTTAGCCGTCGTAACAGCTTATCAAGATATATCATGTCAGGTTATCATGTCAAGTTCACTGGTCAAGAGTGCGCTACGACGGGCCACTATCAGGTCATGCTAGTTCCTTGTCACACCATGTCATGTACACTTGTCATTTCAATCATGTCAATCAAATCGTAATTTATTAAGTTCAGGATAAAAAGGCGTAAGGATATAAAATGGGCATAAAAATATACAATAAAGGTAAAGGTGCACGCCATAGGAACTCAAGTTACAAGGGGGTTACAAGACATGGGCAAATAATAGTAAAATAACACTACACAGAGCTATAGGAGAACCATGCAGCTCAGGCCTATGCGGTCAGGAATGATCTCATGCGGCTGGAAGGAGAACAGTATATGCGGCTGAATAGGGTCAGGCGCATGCGGCAGATAAAGGAAAAGCCTATGCGCTAAGGACAGGGGCAGGAACTATACGGCTAAAGATATCAGTCCCCATGCGGCCAGCGGGAAGAGATGGTGCATGCGACTGAGTCAGAGCATTCATGCGGCTGGGAAGAAGGCCTAAGCGACTGGGAGGAAGCGGGTCCACATACGGCTGGATGATCACGAGCATATGCGGCTGCGCCATGCCTAAGTCTTATGCGGCTGCGCCACTGGGTATATGCGGCTGGAAAAAATATGAATGCGCATGCGGCTGATAAGGAATACGAGCCTATGCGGCTACAGGTAGACGGAGTCCATGCGGCTCGGATTATGCCGAAGCCTATGCGGTTAGGAAGACTCGCCGCATGAAGGTTCATGCGGTCAAGTGCTTCCATGCGGCTAAGGGGGTTCATGCGGTCAGCACTGTTCTTCTTCTCCACTTGTCCGAGAAGAAGAACCAAGGAGTTCAGGGTTCCAAGGCTCATAATTTCTTCATCCCAAGTCTAAATCCAGACTTCCATAGGTCAAAACGGGGCAGAATAAAATGCTCTACAACATAGAACTATCAAAACTTAGAAATAACAAGATTAAATAGATCAAAACCCAAGAAATCCAAAAATAAAATAAACTTAGATCTACAAGAATCTAGCCATGGAAAGTGAAAATGCCAAGTATTAAAGTAAGTTAAAATACTGTAAGGAAGAAAATGAAGCAATAAAATTGGATTTCCTCCATGAAGCAAGTTGCACTTGCCTAGACCTCTCTCTCTCTCTCTGGTAGGTAAAGAAGTAATGGAGGAAAGAAGAAGAGTAATGAAGAGAGAGAAGGAAGTGGGGTTAATAAATGGTAGTGGTGGTGGTAGGTAGGGGGTTCACCCTTGGTTCATAATGAACCAAAGAAAACTGAGCCAAGCCGAACCAACCCAAGAATAAACCAAGCCATGAAGAAACTAAGCAAGGAATCATGCAATACAAGATAAAATATGTACACGTATTCCAAAATATGTAATACGAACCACATGCATTATAACTCTACCCACCTTAAAAGAATTCCGTCCTCGGAATTTAATTAAGAGGCTAGAGAGGCGAGGACAAGCTATATTAATCACAAGCAAGCTATAACTAGGCAGGCAATCACTCATTCAAGCAAGGAATCGAAGGCATGAGGCATAAGGAAGACATTATACCTCACGAGTCAAACAAGTCGGAATACCGCGATCGGATGTCATCCTCACGCTCCCACGTTGACTCCTCCAAAGAGTGATGGCCCCAAGCAACTCGGACTAACTTGATAGTCTTGTTCTTGAGTGTCTTCTCTCTTCGGTCCAATATAGACACGGACCTCTCCTCATACGAAAGGTTGGTACCAACAACCAATTCCGAATGATCTAGGATGTGGCTCGGGTCCGGGATATACCGTCGTAATTGGGATACATGGAACACGTCATGCACCTCGCTTAGCGACGGCGGAAGAGCGAGACGATATGATATATCTCCTACTCGCTCCAGATTGTCAAATGGCCCTATATACCTAGGACTAAGCTTTCCCCGTACGCCGAAACGAATGACGCCACGGTTAGACGAAATCCTCAGGAATACATGGTCACCGACAGAAAACTCGAGAGGGCGCCGATAAGAACGGTCCAATGGCGCTGGCGATCTTGGGCAACTCGAAGATGATCCCTGACTTTTCTGACTACTTTAACTGTCTGGACAATCATTTCTGGACCGAGCATCTGTCTCTCTCCGACATCATCCCAGGCTAACGGGGATCTGCACTTCCTTCCATACAGTGCCTCGAACGGTGCCATCTGGATACTAGCTTGGAAATTGTTGTTGTACGAGAACTCCACCAGGTGCAAGTAATCTTCCCACGAACCACCGAAGTCAAGTGTGCAAGATCTCAACATGTCTTCAAGAGTCTGGATTGTGCGCTCCGACTGGCCATCTGTCTGTGGATGATATACTGAACTGAACTGGAGACGACTTCCCAAACACTCCTGTAGGCTATGCCAAAAGTGTGACGTGAATCTTGAATCTCGGTCCGAGGTGATACTAACTGGCACTCCGTGCAACCTAACAATCTGCCTGCGGTACATCTCTGCTAACTGAGCTGTCGACTGACCAACTCTGAACGGGAGGAAGTGAGCTACCTTCGTGAGCCGATCAACTATAACCCAAATAGCATCTCGGCCAGCTGGAGATCTAGGCAATCCGGTCACAAAATCCATGATCACATGTTTCTACTTCCATTCTGGAATCGGCAAGGGCTGAAGAAGTCCAGCGGGCCTCTGATGTTCAGCCTTAACTTGTTGGCAGACCAAACAACGAGAGACAAACCGGGCTATCTTCCTCTTCATGCCATTCCACCAAAAGTGTTGACGGATATCACGGTACATCTTTGTACCGCCCGGATGAATGGAATACTGCGAACTGTGGGCCTCTGCTATGATCTCTTGTCTGATATCTCTACTGGGTACACAAAGACGCTTATCATGCCTAAGTGTACAATCTTCATGAATGCATAATTCTGGTCTTCATCCTGCCTCACACTCTGCCCTGAGTCACTGAAGCTTGGAATCTGCTGACTGCGCCATCCGGATCCTCTCGACTATAGTGGACTGAACTTGCATGCTGGCCATCAATGCTACACTGGAAGGGAGAAGAACTTCAATACCCATCTTCTGAAGATCTGCTAACAGCTCCGGTTGCGCTGTTTGGAAATAAACTCTGGCTCTCCTGCTCAATGCATCTGCAACAACGTTGGCCTTCCCAGGATGATACTACAGGTTGACATCATAATCCACAAGAAGCTCCAGCCACCTCCTCTGACGCATGTTAAGATCCTTCTGGGTGAAAACATACTTCAGGCTCTTATGGTCGGTAAAAATCTCCACCCTATCTCCGTATAAGTAGTGCCTCCACAACTTAAGTACAAGCACTACTGCTGCCAGCTCCAAGTCATGGGTTGCGTAATTCCTCTCATGATCACGAAGTTGTCATGAAGCATAAGCTATTACCTTCCCATGCTGCATCAGAACACATCCTAAGCCTCTGCCTGAAGCATCACAATACACGGAGAATCCTCCGGTTCCATCTGGAAGCACAAAAAATGGGAGCCGTCATCAAGCCTCGCTTCAACTTCTCAAAAGAATCCTGACATTCTGCTGTCCAAGCAAACTGCACCTCCTTGCGGGTCAATTGGGTCAATGGCGCTGAAATCTGAGCAAAATCTGAAACAAACCGCCGATAGTAACCGGCCAATCCAAGAAAACTAGGGACTTCTACGACGGTGCTGGGCACTGGCCATGACTCAATAGCCATAATCTTCTGGGGATCCACTTCTACTCCTCCTCGAGTGATGATGTGACCCAAGTATGAAATGCGATCAAGCCAGAACTCGTATTTACTGAACTTGGCATACAACTGGTGGTCCCTGAGAATCTGAAGAACCACATGGAGATACTGCTCATGCTCCACTTCACTCCGGCTATAGACCAGGATGTCATCCAAAAACACAATCACGAACTGATCCAAATAGGGCATGAAAATACGATTCATGAGATCCATGAATACAGCCGACGCATTGGTCGCTCCAAAGGGCATAATAAGGAACTCCCAATGCCCATACCTCGATCTAAAAGCTGTCTTCGGGATGTCCTGCTCTCTAACTCTGATCTGATGATATCTTGAGCGCAAGTCGATCTTCGAGAATATTGCTGCCCCTTTGAGCTGATTAAACAAGTCATCTATCCTCGGGAAAGGGTATCTGTTCTTGATTATCACTGAGTTCAAGGTACGATATCTCCAACTCTGACGGCGCCATTCTGTAGACTCTCTTTGATACTTGGGCTGACCCGGGAATCAAGTCTATGGTGAACTCGATCTCTCGCTCTGGCGGCATACCTGGAAGCTCCTCTGGGAAAACATCTGGAAACCCTTCGACTATCCGGGCAACTGTACTGCTGCTACCACCATCCGTAACACTGGAGGAGAAGGCTCAACTGCGCCTCGGGAAAAGGAAAACTCTGGCTCGCCTGGAATGCTAAAAACAACCCTACCAATATGGCAGTCTATTCTAGCATACTGGTTCCTCAACCAATCCATCCCTAGGACCACATCATAATCGGTCATCGAGAATTCTATCAATCTAGCGGGAAATTCCTTACCGCTAACTACGATCCGACACGAGGAAAACACCCTATCGACTCCCACAAGTCCGTTACCAGTAAGTATATTGAGCCTTACGGATAATGACTCGGGCTCCAATCCTATCCGTGTCACGAATCGTCAGAATCAAATAAAGCTGAAGCTGGAAGGGAGTTGACGAGAATAGTACCTGCCACTACCTCTCCTGGTGCCAATCCTTCCTCTGCGGTCATCACCATAGCCTGACCATGCCCTCGGGGTGCTGGTCCCCTCTGCTGAAATCCTTACTGCCTATTCTGACTCAAGGCTTGGGCCTGAGTATGCTGCTAGGGGTTCTGCTGCTGGAATACCTGGGACTGAGGCGGCAAGGGCCTCGGCAATGGATACTGCTGCTGCTGGACCGGAGCTGGTCCTCTCACCAAAGAGCTAGAAAGGTTGGACGATGATGAACCTCCCCTATTCGGGCATGATCCAACCCTATGGTCTGCTGCTCCACAAGCCAGACACAATCCCTGTGCCCTGCGACACTCTGCCACTACATGGCCTGGCTTTCTACAATGAGAACATTATACTGCGGAAGCCTGCTTCTGCTTTTGCTGCTGTGGGTACGTCGGGGCTGAATGCTAAACTGACGTCACTGAGGCCGCCCGCCTCGGAGCTCCAATAGTCAAAGCCCTGGCTGCCAGGGCTGGGGCTGAAGACTGATTCATCTGGCCGTGGGATCTCTTCCGACCTCCGGCCCTATCCACAATCCTCTGGGAGGTATACTCATGCCTCCTAGCTGCTCTCAAGACTGCATCAAAAGTCTGATACTCAAACTGCTCAACCGCTAATAGAATCTCTAGGTGAAGCCCCTGCTGAAATCGCTGGGCTCTATCATACTCGATTGCCACCAAGGTGGAAGCAAACCGACTGAGTCTCGAAAACTCGGCCGTATATCCATCGACCGTCCTGCCCATCTACTTCAGATTGGTGAACCTCGTCTGTATATCATACCGAGCTACAGCATCAAAATACTTGGTCTAGAATATCTTTCTGAACAACGCCCAAGCAATGGGTGCTGCTAATCCAACGGCCTGAGCCGCCCACCAGCTGTGGACAAGATCTAGTAACTGCGGGCGCACCATGGCTACCTTCTCGTTCTCTGGGGTCCTGGCTGCTTCTAGAATCACCTCTGTGTCCTGAAGCCAAGCATCTACGACGATAGCATCTTCACTACCGTCGAAGAAGGAAGGTTCAAGCGCTTGAAGCTGTTGGCCGTGCTGTTACCATGATGACCTCCTCTGGTCAGAGCATCCGTCACTGCCTGGTGCTAGGCATCTCCTCGACGATCTTGGAAAGCTATCAAGGTCCTGACGAGTCCTACCAAAGTGCCATCATCAGGCTCGGCAGGCTGAACTGGCTGGACTGGTGGCTCTCCGCCAGAAGGCACGACTCTGGAGGCTACTCCCGAATGCTGGGCTTGATCTCCGGGTTACTGCTGATCCGCGGGAAATGCTCCGCCTTGCTGACCGGCAGGTCCAGGAACGATGCCGCTGAAGAAGACGACATGGGGAACAATAAGGAAGGACCAGGACAGATCAATGATACAAGCATATGATCAGGACAAGAATCCAGGGATTCAGAAGATACGAGCAAAGATCAAGGGCGAATACTGATTGAGACATCTATTCGGTAAACCCTCACATATCTTGATTTACAAGACCTGTATGGGCCCCCACTTAAACCATGTCACGCCCCAGAACCAGAATACTGGAGAGCGGGGGCAAACATAGCCAGCTATGTATATTGAAGTGCAACCCACCTTGCTATACGATCACGGCTGTCTAGATACATGAGGGTTTACTACAAGCCAACAGTCTCTTATGGTCATGAACAAGCCTAGTGTCTCAATCACAAGCAAGTAAGTAAATGTTACAAGATGTTAGATCACCAAATATACAATAGTAAGGCGTCCCAAACATTACATATTCAGTTGATCATGAAGCTAGTCGTTACAAAATGTTAGGACTAGCAAGAGTTTTAGTCATACATGATCAACCCTAGGATCTGTCAATCATGTTACAGCCCGTAGGCAGACAGTAAGTAAGTGCAATCGAGCTAAACAGGTGCTCGTCGGCTAAACGCCTCAAAAAAATATGTTTACAATAGAGTGGGAGAGCCAAAAATAACCCACTTACTGCCCTGGTTACGCCTGGTGGTCACCATCGGGCTGGAAAGTCGGTAGATCCTCTGGAGCTGCTCCGAAATCTGGCCATACAAAACCAGCTGGGTCAGATCCCAGAAAGAGTAAGTGCCACAAAGGAAGCTTCAATTAGGAACTAAAACTAGCAATTAGCACAGAAGATAATAATATATAGTAAAACTGAAGAAAATATAACATCACGGGGATATACGGTAAGATAACCACGGGACCATTCAGATAACCAGGTTACAATCCTTAAACCAAACAAGGACCGGGATTGTAACCCTTCGTTTGAACCGAACTTGGTTTCTTCCATTTATCCGTAAGATAATATAAGAAGTCAGAGCATGTAACAATTTATACAGGATCAAGACTAGATATATTATTCCTCATTCAATCAATCACGGCCAAGCAATGAGTACGGCTTGATACTTTAACTAACTAGGGTTATCACAGGCCTAGTTACTAGCAAGATGCAGTGAGATTATTCCACAGCCACAAGCCCTACAGACCATCCAGGTTACCCAGGTCAAAAATTAGGGGTTGAATTTAGGTGGGTACACCGTCCAGGAAATGCATGTACCCTTAGGTAGCTTGAAGGGTGCAACACATGACAGTGTGCTGGAAATGTGCCCTACTCGACGGCAGGCTACAGATCCCAGGCGCACCCAGGTAACGGGATTGCCTGTAGCTGGGAGATCTCTTTATGACTAATGTATTAATCTAGTTATTAGCCTTAGTCCATTTCAGTAGGTACTCCTGACCGTGGTACTCAGGAGTCCCTTCCTAGACATGATGCAAGACATGACTGGATTATTTGTACAAGTACAATCGCCCACGGTGTCCGGGTTAATTATACAAGTCATGTCATGTCAGGTAGCCGTCGCAACAGCTTATCAAGATATATCATGTCAGGTTATCATGTCAAGTTCACTGGTCAAGAGTGCGCCACGACGGGCCACTATCAGGTCATGCTAGTTCCTTGTCACACCATGTCATGTACACTTGTCATTTCAATCATGTCAATCAAATCATGATTTATCAAGTTCAGGACAAAAAGGCGTAAGGATATAAAATAGGCATAAAAATATACAATAAAGGTAAAGGTGCACGCCATAGGAACTCAAGTTACAAGGGAGGTTACATGACATGGGCAAATAATAGTAAAATAACAGTACACAAAGCTATAGGAGAACCATGCGGCTCAGGCCTATGCGGTCAGGAATGATCTCATGCGGCTGGGAGGAGAACAATCCATGCGGCTGAATAGGGTCAGGCGCATGCGGCAGATAAAGGAAAAGCCTATGCGGCTAAGGACAGGGGCAGGAACTATGCGGCTAAAGATATCAGTCCCCATGCGGCCAGCGGGAAGAGATGGTGCATGCGACTGAGTCAGAGCATTCATGCGGCTGGGAAGAAGGCCTAAGCGACTGGAAGAAAGCGGGTCCATATGCGGCTGAATGATCACGAGCATATGCGGCTGCGCCATGCCTAAGTCTTATGCGGCTGCGCCACTGGGTATATGCGGCTGGAAAAAATATGAACGCGCATGCGGCTGATAAGGAATACGAGCCTATGCGGCTACAGGTAGACGGAGTCCATGCGGCTCGGATTATGCCGAAGCCTATGCGGTTAGGAAGACTCGTCGCATGAAGGTTCATACGGTCAAGTACTGCCATGCGGCTATGGGGGTTCATGCGGTCAGCACTGTTCTTCTTCTCCACTTATCCGAGAAGAAGAACCAAGGAGTTCAGGGTTCCAAGGCTCATAATTTCTTCATCCCAAGTCCAAATCCAGACTTCCATAGGTCAAAACGGGGCAGAATGAAATGCTCTACAACATAGAACCATCAAAACTTAGAAATAACAAGATTAAATAGATCAAAACCCAAGAAATCCGAAAATAAAATAAACTTAGATCTACAAGAATCTAGCCATGAAAAGTGAAAATGCCAAGTATTAAAGTAAGTTAAAATGCTGTAAGGAAGAGAATAAAGCAATAAAATTGGAGTTCCTCCATGAAGCAAGTTGTACTTGCCTAGACCTCTCTCTCTCTCTCTGGTAGGTAAAGAAGTAATGGAGGAAAGAAGAAGAGTAATGAAGAGAGAGAAGGAAGTGGGGTTAATAAATGGTAGTGGTGGTGGTAGGTAGGGGGTTCACCCTTGGTTTATAATGAACCAAAGCAAACTGAGCCAAGCCGAACCAACCCAAGAATAAACCAAGCCATAAAGAAAACTAAGCAAGGAATCATACAATACAAGATAAAATACGTACACGTATTCCAAACTACGTAATACGAACCACAGGCATTATACCTTCTAAATTTTTTTGGGATATACGAGGATTACCGATTAATTGGAATAATTTCTGTTAGGATAATAATTAGTGCCCTTGGACTCCCACTTTCCGTTTAGATCATTTGTGTTCCCGATCGTGTCATTAATATTCAGAGCACGAGACCAGTTGTTACCTTCCAACAAATTTCATATGCAAGATCTAGATGAGTCCACCTTCATCTAGGTATATCATGTTCCACTCAAACACGTTCCCTTGTACTCTATTTTTATGGTACGACTTTTAGGTCAAAAGGACTAGTTATAACCCTTACCATAATACCGGTATACTTCTCGACTTCCACTCGAGCCTCAACCTTGACTCAATTCCTTCGACCCAATATATGGTTGTGATTTATTTAAAGCCCACTACGTACATGCCACTAGTGTACCACTCAATTGTGCCCTCTCGTGCTACTTAAACACAAAAGTCACTGAAGGTGCATGTTTGGGCTTTAGGAACTTAGCTAACCAAACTGACTGGCAACTAGCTCAACCACTTGAGTTGAAACCTATTCTAGGGTACCCTAACCTAGTAAAAATAGTTTTATCTTGGAATCTTGTTCAGTCAATATAGATTGAAATCCAAGGTTCATCCAACCCACGAATGATGTCCAAACAGGGAACCCATTAAGACCCAATAAAACTCATCCATGCATACCACCATATTTGGACTATAAAACCGAACAAAATGAAATAGGTGTCTATACCTATTGTGTAGTCCTTACCTCTTAGAGTGTGAAGTCACTCGTAACCCTTATTCCATCTACTTGGAAGTCGTGATACGATCTTGTATTGCATTTATACCCCTTGTTCATGTGTTCAAATAACCATGGAAAGATCACAATCTTGATTTTTCAAATTTAGTTCTATTATGGAACCTTGTTTAGAATTTCGAGAACGGGACTTCTGTATTGCACGGATTGCAAGCTCCTCTAAGAAACGAAGGGTTCTTCGATTTAGCAGATGACTGGACTAGAGTAGTCCAATCTAGTAAATAAGTCAATGGTTAATATACTTTCTTTCTAGCTGCATCATTGGATACTCTCTATAGTTTTTGAAACTTCATATTTGCTCTCGATTATTTTTCTTATCTGCCTGTCCTTCCTATTTTAGAGTGATGAATGGTCACGCCTACTAAAATTTATCGATATTTCTTAGCTACTTGTGTAAATTATTGCCTGTTAAATCTTGGGTTGCTTGGTAGATAGGAGAGGATTGTAGATGCCATATACAGTAGATATCTATTGGTAGAAATTTTAGCAATTAGTTGGAGGATTCTAAAGTTTTAGCGACATGAGATTTGATGGAGTAGTGTGACCAAAGGTGGGTAGAAGTCCTCAAGTATTCAGAGTTATAGAATGGCTAGAGAAGGTTATGAAATATCTTCGAGGAATTAAAAATTTAAAGAGATTAAGGTGAAGGTAGACTTTCTTTTGAATTTTAAGGAATAGTTATGAATTAGAATTTTAAGGATAAAATTATTTTAAGGTGGGCAGATTTGTGCCTCCCCTTCCCGAAAATTTTGAAATATTCTTTTATTATTATTTAGTTTATTTTAATAGTGATTTTTAGATTTTATAAATAATTATTGCCTAGATTTTATTTAGGTTTATAGAGTAAATGTGCAAATGGTATTCAATATACAGTGGATCCTATATTGCTATATATATACTTCATGCTTATTTAAGGGTCTATTTATTATTTTATAAATCAATAATTGAATTATATTTAATTATGATATTGGGATGTACAATTTATATGCATATGCCATCATATATGTGCATGTATATATAAATATAAATTATATATGTGTGTACGTATAGGTAAATATATATGCAGGTATATATATATATATATATATATATATATATATATATATATATATATATATATATATATTCATGTAAATAGGCATTTATATATAAATATAGGTATATACGTGTATATAAATATAGATATATGTGTATACAAATATAGCCATATTATATATGTGTATGTGTATAGATTAATATATATGTAAATGTATGTAAGTATATAAAATATATAATATATACATATATATATATATAATATATATATATATATATATATATATATATATATAAATATATATATATATAAATATATATATATATATATATATATATATATATATATATATACATATATATATATATATATATATATATATTTATATATATATATATATATATATATATATAAACACACACACACACACACACACACATGTGGGCTTTGACGGAATTCAAATTGGTCGCGTGTGCGTGACGAATTTGATGCGTATCCGTCGAAATTCACCGTATCGGCCTCTGTGCAAATTTCCAATTACTTTGTGCACGCTCGTCAGATCGAGACGAAACTTACGCCATCAGGACCGTATCTTTTTTTTGGTCCTGTATGCCAAATTTGGTCCAAGTCTGAGACAGTTGAATCGGACCGCCGTTTTGCGGGCCCCACGGTCCGACTCAACGGGCGATTTTGTGCACGGCCCGTCGAAATCCAACTTTGGGCATATGGTTGGGTTTGTATCGGAAAACCAAACCTGTTGGTATATAGTTTGATGACTTTAGAGGCCGTTGACTCTGGCACGCTTTTCGGTACAAAGCGGGTCTAACGGCGGACACCATTTTGACCCAAAATTACCGTTTTACCTTTGTGTCTATAATTGGACTTAAGGACAGGCAATCCTAGCTAATTTGACTATTCTAAGAACGTTGGTACTGTTTATTTCAGCATCTGGAGACTTTTTGCATATGTTGACTTTAGTGACTCATCTGATGTGGTTGTACTATCGGTTTCTTCTGCTAAGGACCTCAGGTAAGTGCACTTTCTGATTGCTTTCGATTCAAAGTAGTCTTTTTATTTTATGTTTATACATATATCTTGCTGCTTGTTGATACGCTCGTCACACGGAGTAGTCGGAAGAGAAAATATCTTAGTAGACATGTGGACTATCCAGAACTATCCCCATGATGTCTATTCGTGAACAATAGCACTTGTACACGACACGTGCATGTGTCGAATTTACCCCCTAGCCGTTCATATGTCAAAATGGATATTTCACACCACATAGGTAGTTGTCTTTTATTTATTTCTCTTTTCTTCTCCACCGTGCCATGTCATCAGTACTTTCCAGTTTTTATATCTCATATGTTATTTTCATGTCTTGTTAATTCTATTATGTTTTCGCATTGTCGTCGGTTTATGTACTTGTTCCATTCCTGACTGGAAACTATCATTTTCAGGTTAGCTGTGGCGTCACTTAGCTTTGGGGAGATTCGGGTGTACTTGCAGACAAAAACCTAAAAATAGATAGCATTTGTATAATTTCCATTAAATGTGAAAACTTTGCATTTTCTTTAATTTTAAATAGTGTATATGTTATAAATGTTGTGATAAATCTAGAATTGTGAATGAGCAATAATTTGTCATATTTGTGATTCTGAGCATCTTGGCCGTGACAGCGTTCTACTGCCGACTCTGCGACGTAGACTGGCTTGGACACGTCTCGTATCTGGAAAAGCGGGTGTGGGTCGTGACATATTGTAGGTTCGTTCGGTACAGTAACGCAACTAAAACGATTTAATCTCGACCTGCATAGGCTACCACAAAAATACGTCAAGCCCCAATCCTAAAGTACATAGGACTAGGGACGCAAGCATGTCAGCTAATATAATCTAAAATAAGTTTTCAATTTAATGGACTTATGCTAGATGTACTACGCTGAAGAAGTGTACTAAACCTACACTATCATAACTATATCTCAATTCACATATAGGTAAATAAAGCAAGAATAAAAGATATGTAATATAGTCGGCCGCCCTATAATACACATGTTTGAGCAAACTCGAGAATAAAATAAGTTTGTAAAACTAGGCTAATGAGCAGAGTATATCATGATGAGAGATAGATAAAGCACGAAAGAATGATAAAATAATACTACAAGTAGCACCTGAAGCATGAATGATAAAATAATACTACAAGTAGTACCTGAAGCATGAAGACACAAATATACCATCCATCTCTATCTATAATTGCTCAGCCATAACCTGGAGAGATCATCAGGTCCTTAGAGGGACGTAACAAGATACAAAAAAAACATGCCATAACATGAACTGAATAAACATAAACATAAATAAATAGCTCAGATCACAACACGGTCCAGTATCCCGTCATCGAAGCAGTGAACCACCCCTACAACCAGATAAGGATAAGAGGTGTCACACTATTCCGCGATAATACACCATCTTATGCCATAATACGAACTGAATAACCCGAACCTCCACACGGTCCTATATTTTATCATTAAAACTGTGAACCATACCCACAACCAAACAAGGACAAGGTGTGGTCCACTATTCCGTGACAAGATATTGTTCCATGCTATGGTTAGGGATAAGTACATTATCTCACCATACTATGTGTATACATGTTGAAAACGACGTTGGGCATATGGGTAGGTAATAAGAATATAGCACCGAATCACAGGACGGTGTCGGACCACGAGTCGATGCTATGAACTATGAGCAATGAGCCAAATAGACAACTTTGAAACTATGAGGCTCATGACTCCATAATCTCCTCCAAAGATTAAGCAGTCTAAAGGGGCTCTCCTATACGCCTACTAGTAGTCTTCCCCGCCCATGAATGGTACAAGTCATATCCATGACTCAAACAACCCATACTTCAATGCGAGTCACTAAACTAGACACAATCTAATTCTATATGCATCAACACACAAACCCCTCGCATCAGTTGTAAGCCCACTTCCCGAATTTTTAAATTTTTATTTGATTATGATTAATTTTATGATCATTAACGGTCATGCTTAAGCTTATAGGTGAGCTATGGCCATACTCTGGTCATATGGCCTCTAGATAGCTTATTTATATGTTATTTACCTATTTTATTTTTTCCATAATTTTTGGATATTTTTAGTAATTTAATTTATGGAGGTTTATTATTTTTAGAGACTTCTAAGATTTATTGTAAGGTCATCCAGGGTTATTTGGGACCAAATATTTTATTTAGGCTCTAGAGGGTTAAAAATATTTTCTATAATTTTTTGGAATTTTTCTAGAATTTTAGAAATTTAATTGGAGTTATTTAGAGTTAAATTGATTTTTAAATCAATTTATGTAATTAATACCCAGTCAAATCCCAGTCAACACAGGGCTGTCCCACATGTCGACGCCTAACTGCCTCTTTCTCTCCTCTCTATATATGCATAGTTTTTCGAAAACCCTAATTATCTTGGAAAATTTTTGAGGGATTTCTTCCTTGGAGAATCTTGACTTCCCGAAGTGATTGCCGTCAATCCCGACCTGCTTTTTGTGCTCCATTTTTTATCGGAAGTATACCAAGCTATAGTTTCTGAATATCTAATTTATTTTCATAAATTCTGAAGCTAAATTTCTGAAAATTCGTAGAGTGCTAGTTGTCCAAAATTTGACACGTTTCGGTGTTTTTGAGTTTTCGGGAGAACCAGGAATAAGAATCATGAACCGTTTAAAGTTTCGGAAAGCTGACACAGAGATATACGACATATAACTTTTCCCAAAAATTATACATTCATCTAGTATTTTAATTAATTTGTTAAACTCAGATTTGATCAGTAAATCACTGATTTAGTCTTGATTAGCCATAATAAAGATATCTTTTAACCAAAGCGTGATTTTGCGGTACGATCAATTCCAGTGCACTCGTGGTGCTAAAATTTATCAATGTGCAATTTCAAATTATTGAGTTCATAATGTTTGACTAGATAGTCAACGACGCGTCTCGATTTCGTGCCATGGTTTCTAAAATTGAAAATATGACTTTCTATAGCCAAACTTCCTTGTTTAGGTTATATTTCAGATTATTATTAGAATAAATTATATTTTAAAGTTATTTATTTTAGAATTAAATATTATTATTATTTTTGGTATTTAAGTATAGCTTATTGACCTTAAAAGTATTCTAATATTTTTATATCTATTTAAATGATGGCTTGGACTTAAATGTGATTCTTCTATAGTTTCCAAAATATTTACTAAAATATTTCACTAATAAGTTTCCAAGTATCAAAACGTATTTTCTAAAAATAGTTATAAGTATATATATATATATATATATATATATATATATATATATATATATATTTTAAAAATATTTATAAGTATATATATATATATATATATATATATATATATATATATAAAATAAAAATAAAAATAAAAATAATATATATATATATATATATATATATATATATATATATATATATATATATATATATATATATCTATCTTATTAAGGATTTCTTTAATTTCGTGTGATTCTAACTACTTTATATCGCAGGCTAATCGGATTGTCTCGAACCTAATGGCACGATTTGTTCCATCATTAGAGACCGTCTTGCGTTGTTATGCCATCCACGACTATTCTGTGCCAACATGATCAAGTTACGTCTAGTACAATTAACTCGAGGCAGGTAAACTATTTCTATATATGCTTCTTACATTATAATGCTACCTTTTACTATGTTTCATTGAGTATCCATATTGTGACACGATTGTAACACGGTAGGACTTGATTGTATCATTGCTCGTTTATTGATTGTTTAGTAAGTCGGAAGGGAATGCTCAGTAGGTATGTGAACGAATCCAACTATTATTATTGTGGATGGCTAAGTTATACACCACACGTATGGGTTAGCCATACCTTTTTATTGTGGATAGCCATCGTATGATGTACCGTATTAGCCCAGCAGTTCACATGTCGAAAAGTATTTCAAACACAATTTCGGTTTTATTATACATGTTCATTGCTAGTGTCTCGTTCATCCATGTTCTTTCTAGTTATTTCTTGTACATGTTTGTTGTATCCAGTTCATATTCATATTTTCTTTATTTTCTACTGCATCTCTACTGTCTAGCTTATTTTATATTAAGTTACATAAATACAATAGGGTTGTACTTTGCTTCTTTCCTGACTGGATTGTTGTAGGTCATTTGGCGTGCTTCCTACCTTTGTGCTATGGACTATACGAGAGAGATAGAGATCTTGAAGGCCGATTATAGATTCTGGATAGATTAGTTAGTTTCTTTTATTGTTTAGCAAATTTGTTCCTAAACATCATTTTATTGTATTATTGAATTTTGTAAATAAAATAATTATTGTGAATGAGAAATTAGATATTACTTTCTTGTATTTGAGATTGACATTGAGACCTACAAAGCGTACTGCCGTCGATGCTACAGCATAGGTTGGACTTGGCTACGAATTCGTATCCAAAAAGTAGATATGGGTCGTGACAAGTTTTTTTGGTGGTCCATGCAGGTCTATTTTCGTAAAAGATTACACACTCGTGATAGTACTTAAGTTATTTGTACTATTACGAGCATGCGACTAGGAAGTACTCATTCATAATTAGGATTAATTTGATTTTAGGAGAATGACTATGACTAGGAGTCCCTTATTTAATTTGACAGTTAGGTAGTTAAGGTTGCTACACAGGCCATGTGATTTAGGTAGGGATTATTGAGTTCTAAATCCTATTAGATATTTGATTGATGGTAGGATTAAAGGTGGATAGACTATTCGTTTGGTAAATTAGGCCTTCCTAGGATTCAATTTCTAATCTTGGTCATTTTTGTAATTTTATTTTCTGACTTCTCTAACATCGTCATATCGTATGGTATGTATTACTTATTTAGTTTCCATTGGCCATAATAATTATTTCTCTTAGAGCCAATATTCTTTTTCCATCTATTGAGTTTTGAGCCTAACACGATTCAATTATCCATCCATTAATTCTAGGTCGTCTCGTTCATTTTGCGATCGTTTAATTTTCAAATTGATACATTCGCTTCAAGTACAAATACTTACACTTTTCCTATAATGATAGATTTATTTGAATTTCTAGAAGCTTCTTTGAAATTTTTATGGATATAGTTGGAATAATTTTTGATGACTTACAATGGCAAGACAGATGAGTACTGTCTCCATTTATTTGAATTATGGAGACTGCGTGTTTACTACAGCCAGCAGCGCACTGGCAAGGCATGACCCCCAAGTTGAAATAATTTTAAGTAAGCGTAGGTTATCGAATATTATTAATTATGTCCAGTTGCCCTAGTTTGATCTTCGAGTTATTATGTCAATATTGGATAGAGTTAATAGAATATTCGATACCGTATTCTTATTCAAGTCGTGAAACCCAGAGTTTACTACAGCCAGATGTACACTGGCAAGACATGGATTCTCAGTTAAATGACTTTGGATATGCATACGATTTTCAGATGCTATGGCGACTATATCTTTTATTAGCATACGACTATTATTTTTTCAAATTGACTGATGCCTTATTTCTTATTACCGTCTTCTTAATAAACTAGTAGTTCTTTATTTCTTATCTTTCTTATTCGAAAAACATCATCCTAGAACCAATTACTATATTTGATTCTATTCTATTATAATCATAGTCGTTAGAATCATAGTCGTACCTAGATCTTGATTCTATAATCGTTCATAAACAATTTTGCTTAACTAGTTGATCGTGTCAAAATGATTTCAATTTTGACCGTTCTTAATGACTTTGATCGTGACTAAACTATTTTGACTATAATCTTGATCGTGCCAAAATTATATCTTTTTTTGAACTTTCGATTAATTCTACGATCATGCGTGACCTATTTTGATCGTTATTCTTAATCGTGTCTAACCGTATCATTTGAAATTTCGAGGATGTAATTTTTCCAAGGTGAGTAGATTTGTAAGCCCACTTCCCAAAATTTTAAATTTTTATTTATTTTATTTTATTTGATTATGATTAATTTTATGATCATTAAGGGTCATGCTTAAGATTATAGGTGAGCTATGACCATACTTTGGTCTTATTACCTCTAGATAGCTTATTTATATGTTATTTACCTATTTTGTATTTTTTCACAATTTTTGGATATTTTTAGTGATTTAGTTTATATAGGTTTATTATTTTTAGAGACTTCTAAGATTTACTGTAAGGTCATTTGGGGTTATTTTGGGATGAAGTATTTTATTTAGGCTCTAGAGGTTTAAAAATATTTTCTATAATTTTTTAGAATTTTTCTGTAATTTTTAGAAATTTATTTGGAGTTAATTTAGTTTTTAAATCAATTTCTGTAATTAAATACCCAGTCAAATCCCAATCAACGCAGGCAGACCCACCTGTCGGCGCCCAACCGCCTCTCTCTCTCTCTCTCTCTCTCTCTCTCCTCTATATGTATGCATAGTTATCCGAAAACCCTAATTACCTTGGCCGAATTTTGAGAGATTTCTTCCTTGGAGAATCCCGACTTCCCGAAGCGATTGTCGCCAATCCCGACGTGCTTTTCACACCTCGTTTTTTTTTTTATCGAAAGCGTATCGAGGTATAGTTTTTGAATATCTAATTTATTTTTATAAATCCTGAACCTAAATTTCTGAAAAATTTGTAGAGTGCTAGTTGTCCAAAATTTGACACATTTTCGTGTTTTTGAGATTTCGGGAGAACCAAGAATCAGAATCACAAACCGTTTGAAGCCTAGGAAAGTGACACAGAGATCTACGACATATAATTTTTCCAGAAATTAATACATTCATCTATTATTTTAATTAATTCGTTGAACTCTAATTTGATCGGTAAATTATCGATTTGGTCATGGTTAGCCATAATGGCGATATCTTTTGACCAAAGAGCGATTTTACGGTACGGTCGATTCTAGTGCACTCATGGCCTGAAATCTACCAAGATAAACTTTTAAATTATTGAGTTCATAATGTTTGAGTAAATAGTCAACGACACGCCTCGATTTGCGTGCCATGGTTTCCAAAATTAGAAATATAACTTTCTATGGCCAAACTTCCTTGTTTAGTTTATATTTCAGATTATTATTAAAATAAATTATATTTTTAAGTAATTTATTTTAGAATTAAATATTATTATTATTTTTGGTATTTAAGTATAACTTATTGACCTTAAAAGTATTCTAATATTTTTATATCTAAATGATACCTTTGACTTAAATGTGATTCTTCTATAGTTTCCAAAATATTTACTAAAATATTTTACTAATAAGTTTCCAAGTATCAAAACGTATTTTCTAAAAATAGTTATTTTTTTCCTAAAAATAGTTATATATATATATATATATATATATATATATATATATATATATATATATATATATATATTTGTCTTATTAAGGATTTCTTTAGACGAATTTCTGTTCGATCATAACTAGTCATACGTTCCTACTTTGCGTGATTCTAACTACTTTATATCGACCCTAGGCTAATCGGATTGTCTCGAACCCATTGGAACGGTCTGTTCCATTATTAGAGACCATCCTGCGTAGTTATGCCATCCGCGACTATTCTGTGCTAACATGATCAAGTCACGTCCAATGCAATTAACTCGAGACAAGTATACTATTTCTATATGTGCTTTTTACATTATAATGTTATCTTTTACCATGTTTCATTGAGTATCAGATTGTGACATGATTGTGACATGGTAGGACTTGATTGTATCATTGCTCGTTTATTGATTGTTTAGTAAGTCGGGAGGAGAAATGATCAGTAGGTATGCGAACAAATCCAACTATTGTTATTGTAGATAGCTAAGTCATACTCTGCATGTATGGGTTAGCTATACCTTTTTACAGTGGATAGCCATCGTATGATGTGCTGTATTAGCCCAGCCGTTTACATGTCTAAAAGTATTTCAAACACACTGTCTGTTTTATTATACATGTTCATTGCTAGTGTCTCGTTCATCCATGTTCTTTCTAGTTATTTTTTGTACATGTTTATCGTATCCAGTTCATATTCATATTTTCTTTATTTTCTACTGCATCCCTACTATCTAGCTTATTTTGTATTAAGTTACATAAATGCAACATGGTTGTACTTTGCTCCTTTCCTGACTTGATCATTATATGTGACTTGGCATGCTTTCTACCTTTACGCTATGGACTATACGGGAGAGATAGAGATCTTGAAGGCCGACCGTAGATTCTGGATAGATTAGTTAGTTTTTTTAATTGTTTTGCAGATTTGTTCCCAAACATCATTTTGTTGTATTATTAAATTTTGTAAATAAAATAATTATTGTGAATGAGCAATTAGATATGACTTTCTTGTATTTGAGATTGACATTGAGACCTAGACAGCGTACTACCGCCAATGTTGCGGCGTAGGCTGGACTTGGCTACGAACTCGTATTCGAAAAACAGGTGCGGGTCGTGACAATGGTAGCTAGCCGAATACGAAAGCTCATGCCAACACAATAAACCCTCACTCACAGTGTCGTGTGATGCTGCATGTCATGGCATGGAAGTTACGCAACTTTTGGGAAACGTCTCTAGGAACTAAGTCACACACACCCCTACCATATCGATGCCATCATCGATATCGTCCAAGTCATACTCGGAGGCACATCACTATAACTACTACTAACATAAAAGAAGAACATACCTAAACATTTAAACATAATAATAATGGCAATGTATCTTGCCTGGAACCTAGAAGCAAAGTAAATCATGGTCTGGCTCCAACTGTAGTCGAATGATCACAAACTCCTAAAATATAGATAAACTAAAATAAATACTAATTCTAAGATAACATATCTAACATAAATATACGTACTACTTATAGACTCTATTACATATACTAGCTAACTAGTTGACAACTATATATATACGGGCTCTACATGAAGTATCATGCCAACAAAAAATAATACTTTATAATATATAGAAAATATTCTTTTTAATTATGAAATAATAATATAAATATTTCTGAAAAATATCTAAAATTAATATAACCGTCATATATATACATATTTATGAAGCAAGTAAATATATACATATTCTAGCTATTCTACATACACATGTAATTATGCTATTAGATAAAATTAGTATTTGTGTAAACTAAAAATAGTAATTATAAATTCTGGAATATTCTTTAAAATATTTAGTAATAATATTTAATCATACTTTTTATAGTAAAATACACTTCTCATAAATATAATAAATAAGTGATTTTTTAGGCCAACTCGCCAATTAAATCAAAACCAAATAAATATAAAATTAGTACATTTAAATTATGAAATAATCCTAAATAATTTAAGAAATAATAGAAATTGATGTCAAAATTACACAACAAGGATTACATACTATAAATACACACACACACACACACACACACACACACACACACACACACACACACAACTAGTCAACAACCTTAAATAAGAGGTAACCATATATACCACTAATGCTACTATATATGGAACGATGTCATTTTTGGAAAATAATATTTATATTCCTTAAATATAAATTTTAGATTCTATAAAATATTAATATTAAATTATTAATATAATTTATATACAAATATTTTAGGAAAAATATGTTCGAAACAAACTAGTAGATTAATCAACAAAACTATGCCATATATGTGTCCAATTTGGAAGTGAATCAATATAAAAATTAAATATTATGAAAATAATCAGAATAAATTAGATAAAATATCATTTTATATCTCAATTAATTAGATCTAAATCATATTAAGCTCTTATGAAGTTTAGAGATCAAGTAGTCGGGTTACGATAGACTTGTTGGTGTCCGAAAAAGTAGTATCATAGAAACGATGCCAAAAATGCATGAAATACTTGCAAATATGAACAAAAACCATTACTAGATGATTAGGAGTGATGTTAGAGATATTATCAATGATTTGTTCGAGATTAAATGGGTTCAAAAGTCATCAGAAAGATCCTCGTACCGAAATTGATCAAATCTGGACCAACTTTAGGCAACGGATGCCACAACCAAACCAAGTGGAAAAGTGTGAGTTAGCAATTGAAATTCTAAGTAGACACATATATAGCGCTACCAATTAGTTTTAGTTTCAAGTCTAAAATATGAGAAATAGTAGATGAAACTCATGTTAGAAGATGACAAACCTGGGTTCAGAATTTATATAATCACGGCTAGAAATAACATCAAGTTTGTCCTCCAAACGACCAAATAAGTGGACGAAACTCCTCCGGAGTTTGATAGGGTTGAAGAGGGGTCTCTTGGAGTCATCATGGAGGTGGTAGAGGGCACAAAAGTTGAGGAAAATAGGGTTGAAGTGGTCGGCCATGGATTGCTTGTGCCGTCGGCCTAGAGACTATATAAGGTCGAGTTTTTGGAGTTTGGGAAGAGGGGACGGCCAAGGGATGGTTCTATATATAAGGTTTGGGCCTCATACATATTAAGATTTGTATGGAGGATGTTTGAATTAATTTGGTGGAGATTTTGTTAACCAATCAACTAATATGGCAATGTGGGTTAGTGGATTTTCATATTTGGAAAGGTGGACGATTGAGTCAAAGATGCATGGATTTAATGCATATGGGCTGCTATTAAATGTCAAAGAATTAACTAAATATATCTCTAATTGATTTTGACAACCCTAGATAGGCTCCACTAAGTTGGGCATGCTAGGTTATGGTCCAAACAATTATTCGAATTGAATTGAACACCGAAATGACTATTGTTTGCAAAAACAAAAGTTTGATTACAAACTAAGAAAAAAGTAAAATTAATTTCTGGAGAAGTACAACTGTAGGAATCTGATCAGAAGACAATCACTTTATCCCTTGGACTATGTGAACTTGAAGACTAGAGCCTTTGGAGAATGCAGCAGCAATTTTGCAAGAGTTCTTGATCTCTGTCATGCTTTGATAATGATTGGAAACTCTATTTATAGAGTTCTGGAAATAACTGTTTTAGCAGTTATTCTGATGTGCGCGAGGATGAACTGCAACACTTTGGGTTGTGCCAACCTTATGTTGCGCCAACTTCCATTTAGTTACACAATCGTGTACTAACTGTATTTAGAAGCATGGCATCATGTGATTGAGATGCGCGTGGTCGTGTACAGAGTAGTGGACACGTTTTGAGAGATTAGTGGCATGTGCACCACGTTATCCTACTTTAGAATATAAGTTGTCTCAACTTTATCAGGTTGCGCGAGCTTCAGTCAACGAGTCAAACTGCGCCTGATTGGGTTGCGCCTAGACGTAACTCAGTGCATAGATACGTGGCAGCTTTTGAATATATGAGAAGAAGTTGTTCAGATTGTGCCTAGGCGTAACTCAGTGTGTGCAGGACACCTGTCAAAATTGTCTCGAACGGTACGCTTTGAGAGATTCGAAGAGATTTTCTTCGTTTAATGTGTTGTCAGCTGTCAGTGCTGTCAGGCAATGATGGCAGTTATTATCAGACGCCACGTAGGCTTGGGCGCAATATGATTTGGGCGTAGTCTGTTGTCAGGCGCAACCTAATCAGTAGCGCAGTTTGATCCCTGAGCTTCAGAACAGTGGCGCAACTTGATTTCTGGAGCGCAACTTGATTGCTGGGTAGTGAAAACATGGCACAACTTAATTTTTAGGCTCTACAAGACCTCCTTCAAAGTTTTCGAATTTTACAAAACTTCAAATTACTTTGAATCATGACATTGACTGAGTCAAGTTACGCCTATCTTGCGCAGTCTGTTGTATGTTGTTACGATTTTTTATGCGCAACTTAAGGCGACTGTTAAGATTCTGTCCTTTAGGCTATAAACAGCCCTTGATTAGCCGATTGTAAATCTTTACATTTTCTTCTAATCTTCTTTGAATCCTTGCGACCTTCTTCTCCGACTATTCTCTCGACGACATGGCCCCCAAGAAGACCGCCGCCAACAAAGGGAAGGGCGTCACCGCCCCATCGACTCATGCTCCGTCGACTCATGCACCTCAGTATGCGCCACCCTCTTCTCGACGAGAGACGACCAACCCAGTACTGGAAGGTGATCAAGGACGAACACCGAAGCAAATATGATCTTCCTATTGACTTGCGCCCCTCTTTTTAGAGTGTGGCGCATCACGAACTTTGTGCCACCCCTTCTTAGGGTGTGGTTGCTTTATGTGAACATTGTTCGTTCTTACGAACCGTGTTGCGCAACTTAGTTTTTTTTACGCAATCAAAAATATTGTACAACTAAGTTGAGGCACAATCCAGTGTGTGGCGCAACCTGAGATGTTGCACAACTTAAGCTTCGCACAACACAGTATGGTGCACAACTCAGGTTGTCGCACAACTCAGAATGTTGTGCAACTTAATTGTTGCACAACCTAACATATTGTGCAACTCAGAATGTCGCACAACTCAGGATGTTACACAACTAATTGTTGGTGCAACCTAGGATGTTTGTGCTACTTAATAGTTTGTACAACTAAATTGTTTTTGCTTTTTGTAAAGTTGCACACTCTTATTGCTTTTGATTTTTTTGTTCATGTATTTCTTTACAGTTGATCTTAGGGACGACCCAAATGCTGAAAGATTTGCTTTAGCATTCAATGTCCCGGAGTACAGAAAGAATTTGTCTCATGTCACATTCCCTCAGTACGACGGTCCTGAAGCACGAAGAACCCTCCACATTGTCCAAGAGTGTTTGCAAAAACAAAAAGTTTATTCAAAACTTGAAAAAGAATAGTACAAAAGTACAATGAATTTTGGAGAAGTACAACTATAGAAATCTGATCAGAAGACGATTACTTTATCCCTTGGACTATGTGAACTTGAAGACTGTAGCCTCTGGAGAATGCAGCAACAATTTTACAAGAGTTCTTGATATCTATGCATATGTATCTGATCATTTCACAAATGATTGGAAACTCTATTTATAGAGTTCAAGAAATAATTGTTTTAATAGTTATTCTGATGTGCGAGAGGCTGGATTACGCCATATTGGGTTGCACCAACCTCCTGTTGCGCCAACTTTCATTCAGTTGTTAAGTTGTGTACTAACTGTATTTAGACGTATGGCATCATGTGATTGAGATGCGTGTGGTCGTGTACAGGATAGTAGACACGTCTTGAGAGATTAGTAGCAATTGTGCCACGTCATCCTGCTTTAGAATGTAAGTTGTCTCAACTTCATCAGGTTGCGCGAGCTTCGGTCAACTGCACTTGATTGAGCCGCGCCTAGACACGTGGCAGCTTTTGAGTAGAAGTCATTTAGATTGCGCCTAGACGCAACTAAAGTTTTTGTCTAGATTGCGCCTAGGCGCAACTTACGAAGCGTACAAGACAGCTGTCAACCAACTCCCCTCGAGCAGCACAATTCACGGGATTCGAAGAGATTTTTCTCGTTCACTGTGGTGTCAGTTGTCAGTATTGTCAGGTAATGATGGCTATTAAGTGTCAGACGCCACGTAGATTTTGGCGCAACAAGACTGGGCGCAGTCTGATGTGTGGCATAACCTGTTCAGCGGCGCAGTCTGTTCTCTGAGCTTCATATCAGTGGCGCAACTTGATTTTTGGGGCACAACTTGATCACTGATTAGTATGTTCAGGGCGCAACTTGAATTTTAGGCCCTATAAGACCCCCTTTAAAGTTTTCAAAACTTAAAAACGTTTCAAAGTTTTGAAATACTTTGAATTTATAAATTTTTTGAATGAGTCAAGTTGCGCTAGTCAACAACCGGTCATCACAATTAAATCTCTTTCTCGAAAACACAAAACCTCCTCTTCGTCTTCCCGAGTTTCATTAATGATTTTTGGTTTTCAATGAAGAATACGAAGAGTCAATTTGTTCATATATATGTTTTAGTTGATTTTTGTGCTTTATTCTTCACTTCTATTCTTCAATGGCCTCCAAGAAGAAAGAGATGGAGACAAATGCTAACACTACAATCAAGTTCCCTGAAGCGGGATAGGATGTTGTGCCTACAACTTATCTGTTGGAGGCTGACCCGTCGCTGAGAGTGGCAAACGTTTTAGACTATTTTGGTCTAGACTCGATAGTCTTCAATGGTGGGCCATCCTCCGAAAGGCGTGGTGATGCGGAGGGGTTCCTTAATCTGATGTGTCGCTCGGGGATATGCAACACGCAAGAATTGGACGCCAACCTTCGTCATCCTGATGAAGGTAAGAACAAGAAATAATGTTTGGGCGTGCCAAAAAAAATATGTTATCTTTTCTTGTGTCTTTGTCTGTAGGGGTCCACCCATCTTTATGCAAATGAAATCTAAAATTTCTGATATGTTGTGTGGCTGTGACTTCGAATGGCGCACGTGGACGCATTTTTTTGGCTAATTCTTTGTTTACTGTTTCTTCTGAGGGACACATGGCAGTCATCACACGATTTTAGACGCCCATTTTTTAGTTCTTTCCAGAAATAGACTCCTAGAATGATGCACCCGTCTTCATCTTTCCTTATTTAAAAAAGGACAACCAGAAACAAAAGAGCCATTCATAATTTCTCAAAACAAATGGCCTCTCACAAGGTCTTACTATTCATTAGTTCACTTGCGCGACTTCATCCCAATGTTATTTGTTTGCATGCTATGCCTTCAAAAATTGGTAAGTCTCAAAGAAGAATCAATGGTATGAATATTCTTCTTTCGTACCACTTTTGAAGATAAGTATTGATCTGTATGTTGTAGACACTGTTGATATACGCTAACTATTTCTGAGAATAGGCGCGCACTGTGATCCAGTACTTAGTCTCGATCATAGGCACATATTGTTGATATGCGTCAGTGTGATCAACTTGCACTGTAGAGATATGCGCCTATTGATCGACGAGCATTTTTTTGATGTGCGCTTGTTGATCAGCACACTTCGTTAGGATGTGCCAGTTTGATTAGCGCATAGTGCTGATATGCGCCAGTTGATAGGCGCAGTCTGCTGATATGTGCCTGTTGATAAGTGCACACTGCTAAAAATGTGCCTGTTGATAGGCGCACACTGCTGATAGATTCTGCTAACTTTTCCTGTTTTGTTGATATTTGCATGGATTCGGCTAGCAAGCTTCTTCAGGACTGGCATTGGTGATTTGGATATTGTAGAGGGCATTCTTCTGACACTCACATCAGACAGCTTATGTGGTTCTGACACTCAAATCAGATAGCTCAGGACTCTTCATGTTTAAGAAGGGTCTTCCTCAGATGGTAGGAAGAGCCTTTATACATGAGAGTTGGATGGTGGAGACGCAGAACTAGAAATTGTATCACAAGGGTGATTACGTTCCTAGTTCCCATGGCGGGTCGTCTTCTCTCCACCAGTTGTATTGACAGCAGCTCATCTTTGGGCTGCTGTACTCTATGGTTCTCCTCTCATTTTTCTGAGAGAGAAGACTAGAGTTGATTGCATTGTCTGGCTCGTTTTGCTTCTGGTCGAGACGACAAAGAATTACCACCAACAAATAAGAAGATCCAAAGATGTAATGGACCTTCATGTTATATTTACAATGAAAATCCGAGATGTAATAGATTTCCATTAAGATGTATCTATGTTTTTAAAGAAAGAATAAAGAATAATTTTCTCTTCTTTTATGATCTAATTTTGATGTGGTGATAATAAAAATAGAATTAAAGAGAAATATGAAGATAATAAGTTGCTTGACGTGTCTATTTGAAATTCAGAGACATGGATTCTTATTATGATAATGAATGAGTAATCAGTCACTTTGATTTTTAAGAGAGACATTGAATGAATGAATGGTCGTTCAAACTCTCGAAGAAGAGAATGAATGAATCAATCACGTCGGTTTCGAAGAAGGGATAATGAATGGTCAGTTATAAATGAATGAATCAGTTATAAATGAATGAACAGTTGTGCTTCTTTCCAAAAGTTGCATCAGTTCTTGATGTACGAAAATGTCTTCCAAAGATTTACTTGCTCCGAAGATCGAAAAAGAAACCGAGACGCTCCCTACTGAGCTCCCGTGCCTTCTCAAAAAGAAAGGGGCGAAGGCTCAACTATTCCTCCTACACCAGGACTAGATTTGATCTCCAAGTTAATGGAACCTGGGAAAACTGTCGAAGAAGAGGCATAGAGGATGGCTGTTTGTAAGTTTTTTGTGAGTTCAGGCAAAAAGGCGTGTGAACAATTGGAAAATTATGTATTTAATCATGAAGGATCGGGGCCCCCTCCCCGTCCTTAATATCATGTAATTCCATTCTGCCTTAGAATAAAATAAACTTTTATATACATCATGTCTTTGAAATATTTTGCTTTTATACATAATATTTCTTGAGAAATTTGCCATTGATAGGCATCATAGCAACTCTGGCCTCCATATCTGTTAATTGATAGGCTCCATTAGAGAAGACTTTATTTACCACATACGGTCCTTCCTATTTTGCCTCGAACTTGTCTTTGCTCATATATGTCATAGTCATAGGACGTCTGACTGTAAGAACCAACTCACCTTTTTGAAATGTTCGCAGTCTGACTTTGCGATTGAAAGCTTTTGAGATCTGGGCTTGATAAAGTTCAATATGTTGTCGAGCTAGTAACCTTTTCTCGTCGAACGCCTCCAACTCTTGAAGTCGAAGACGGTCATTGTTTTCTGTAGTAAGTTCATTAGCAATAGCGATCCTCAATGATGGAATTTGAATTTCCAGGGGTAGGACCGCTTCACATCCATATATTAGAGAAAAAGGTGTGCAACCTGTAGGATTACGGATAATAGTACGATATGCCCATAGACATTCTCCAAGTTTATCACTTCAATTACGTTTGTTAATAGAGACAAAATTTTTAAGAAGTTTGATAATGGTCTTGTTGAATGCTTCAGCCAACCCGTTAGCCGCAGGATTATAGGCCGTAGAGGCAACATTATTTATTCTGTTGTCATCACAGAACCTATTAAACTTCTGGCTGATGAATTGTGGCCCATTATCATGGATGATTCGGCGAGGGACACCAAATCTATATATTACATGATGTTTGATGAAGTTGATGACACTACTCATTTTAACTTCAACCAAAGGTATAGCTTCTGCCCACTTGGAGAAATAATCGGTTATAGCTAAGATGAACCGATGTCCTTTAGATGAAGGAGGATTGATAGGGCCAATTATATCCATGTCTCAAGCTTCAAAAGGCCATGAGGCAACAGTCGGATGATGAAATTTTGATGGTTGGTGAATGAAATCTACATGAATCTGACATACACGGCATTTCCTTGCATAGTTAATAGCATCTGATACCATAGAGGGCCAGTTGTAACTCATACGTCGGATACGATCCTGTAATTTAGGACCTAGCTGATGTGCTCCACACACGCCATCATGAGCTTCATGCAATATCTGCTTTGCTTCGTCACCAGCAAGACATCTTAAAAGCAATCCATCAAAAGTTCTTCGATAGAGTGTTTTAGTAGTATGATTATAATAGAATCGAAGCGATCGACGACGGATACTTGTAGCTTCTTTAGGATCTTCTGGCAAGATATTATGTACTACAAAATCAATAAAAGGTGCTCTCCAGTCCTTGCTAATATCATTGACCTCAGTTAGGTTGCTGAATTCAATATTGTGGTTGTTTTCAACACAAAATAGTTCTCTATTAGAGATAACAACCATCTGTTGTCTTTTGACTGGAAATGCCAGTACCGCAGCTAGGTTAGCTAAGGCATCAGCTTCTGTATTGCATGCCCGTCGTACATGTTCGATAAGAAACCCTTTGAATGAAGAAGCTATCTTGGTTGCTGCTTCATGGTATGGTACTAAATCTTGATGTCAGACTTCATATATGCCTCTAACCTGATTAACAATCAGCTTAGAGTCACCATATACTTCGAGATATTCAATACCTAGTTGTTTAGCCAATTGGAGTCCAATGAGCAAGGCATTGTATTCTGCCACATTGTTAGAGCATGATTCGTCTAAAGAATAAGCCCTTTGAATAGTTAATCCATCGGGTAAAATAAGAACAATTCCTACTCCAGCCACAAGGGTACCTCCAGGTCCAATTCTAGAAGCTCCATCAAAGAACAACCTCCAGGTAGAAAATTCTTCTGAGATCATATTTGATTCTAATGTTTCGTTCGGAATCTCATCATAGAGTTTAGATGTCTCAGGGACAGGATGAGCTGCTAAGAAGTCGGCAAGCGCTTGGCCTTTTATAGACTTTTGAGGAACATAAACCATATCATATTGTGCTAATAATATGGCCCATGTGGCAAGCTTAGAATTGAGTGTACTTGGCTTCTTCATTAAGACTCGAAGAGGATTGATCCGGGATATGACATGAATAGTTTGGCCTATGATATAATGTCTTGTCTTCTGAACGACAAACATTAAGGCTAAACATTCTTTCTCTACCGGACTATAACGATGTTCAGCTCCAATCATCGTTCGACTAAGATAGTAGATGGCTTGTTCATGGCCTTTCTTGCTCTTCTGAGATAGCAAAGCTCTAAATGAATGATCCATTGCCCGAATATACATTAAGAAGGGTATTTCTGAAATCGGTGGTACAAGAATCGGTGGACTCATTAATGTCGTCAAACGCTCGTTGACATTCTTCCGTCCAAACGAAAGATACACCTTTTTCATTAATTGAGTAAATGGTCTGCAACATCCAGAAAAATTCGAAATGAACCGCCTGATGTACGCAAGTCGACCTTGGAATCCTCGTAGCTCTTTTAGGTTGCGTGGAGGACGCATCTCTTGAATGACTTTGATCTTCTCGGGATCAACGTGTATACCCTTAGAGGTAATGATGAAACCGAGAAATTTACCACTAGAGACACCCAAGAAAGACTTGGTGGGGTTTATTTTGAGTTGATGCTGACGCATTAGATTGAAGATAGTTCTTAAATCTTGAATGTGATCTTCCTTGAGACGACTTTTAACATCAATATCGTCAACATAACATTCGACAGTCTTTCGCAGATGATCTCGAAAGATGGTACTCATAGCCTGCTGGTAAGTTTCACCTGTATTCTTAAGACCAAACGGCATGACCGTATAACAGTACACACCCCGAGGAGTACAAAATGAAGTATGTTTCTCATCTTCAGGATTCATCCAAATTTGATTATATCCAGAAAACCCATCCATGAAAGAAATTCGTTCGAATCCACATGCATTGTCGATCATGACATCAGTAATTGGGAGAGGGAACTCGTCTTTAGGGCAAGCATCATTGAGATCCCGAAAGTCTATGCAAACTCGAACCTTTCCGGTCTTCTTTAGAACTGGTACAACGTTGGCTACCCAGTCAGGATGCTGTTCTTCTCTGATAAAACTGCAAGCTATAAGCTTTTTGACCTCATCATCAATTGCATCCATCATTTCAGGCTTGAATCGCCGTTGTTGTTGTTTGACCGGCTTGGCATTCGGCAGAATGTTAAGCTTGTGAGTTGCAATTTGAGGATCTAATCCCGGCATATCTTCGTAACTCCAGGCGAAGACATCAATATATTCACGAATAAGATGAATTAATTCTTGTTTATCATCCTCTGGGAGATTTTTGCTAATGAAGATTGGTCGTGATACACCCTCTTCTCTAATATCGATTTGGACAAGTTGATCTTCAGTAGGTGGTTCTCGTTGTTCGAAACGAAGTTCCCACTGATTGTCCATTTTTTGTGCCCAAAGGTCCACTTCAGGAGCTTCTTCAATGTCATCTTCATCTTCTTCTGAGAATTCGGTGGACACCATGTTAGAAGATACTGTTATCCGATGAACATGACCAATGCTGGTATCAGAATCCCACGAGATAGAATTAGAAGAATTAGATCGTTCTTCTTCATCAGATTCAGAAGGTTCTGGAGTCGGAAGAGGTGAAGCATAACCTAAGCCCCACTTCGATTTACTGTGGTATTGTTGTGATTTTCCTTTTGGAACAATAATACGAAGGGGAGTCTGCCTCCCTTTACCATTGCTGAGGCCTGTTCTGAAATAATAGCCCATTTTATGGATGATGTCTTTGGATGTGGACTATAGCATCGTAATTGTAGCCTTCCTGTATCATCTCTATTATCATTATAGAGCACGATTTTTGGTTCCTCTCTTTTGTTGAAGAATATAGGCTTTTCATCTTTCTTTCGAGACGGTACTAAGAAGTATGACTCTTGTATTGAATCCAATGATACCACATTTCACAGAGATGATACGACTTCTATTGTAAGTGGTTTAAAGTTTTTTAGCATATCCAAATAACACTGAGTATAGAAAAAGACATCAGTATACTGCAAAGGAGATGCTTTATTGATTTTTACACCATCATTTACAACAGGGACTTTAGCCTTAGCATGCTTAGTCAGATTGATGACAAGAAGGGAAGAAGAAGAACGAGAAGGAGGATAGAGCTTCTTGCGACGAAGATCGATTACAAGCGACTCAGAAGAGGTGAGCTCTTTTTGTTCTTGACTATCACCCTTAGGCTGCTTCTCATGGGACGGAAGATAGATAGTCAGTAGTTTGGAAGACTGAGGACATAAGGTGCATCCTTTGACGGGAATCACCAGGGTATCATTTGGCACATTCTTCTGTTCTTCATCGGTGTCCATTGCTATTACCACCTTCATAAATTCCTCCTTGTACATACGAGAATCGTTGCAATATGCTTCAACTCCTTTGAAAGGATTCAGATTTGCAACCTCTTTTTGGACTTCTCCATTACCTTCCACATATTTGAAACATTGATGGAGAGTAGAGGGTATAATATTGTGTTCATGGAGGAATGGCCTTCCCAACAAAGCTTTGTATGAGCCATAATTGTCAATAACATAGAAAGTTACCTTTGTACGAAGATTGCCAATTTGAAGTTTTAGGCGTATCTTTCCCAAAGGTTCACTTCTTCCTTGATTGAACCCCAGGATGGTAGTGATAGTTGTAGAAAGGTTATGCACTGGTATTTTCAAAGCATCCAATAAAGACTTCGGCATAATGCTTAGTGCGGACCCTGGGTCAATCAGAATGCGATCGACTTTCATGGTGTCCACATACCCCGTGAAATAAAGCGGACAATCATGACGATTGTCTTCTAACAATATGTCATCTTGTGTAAAAGTGATATTGGGCATTAATTCAAATATACTATGACAATGTGCACAGCTGACTGGCTCCTTTTCTGACTTTTTGAGAAGCATAAGACAAGCGTCAGCCTACATCAAGGCTTCACTTAACGTTTCTCGAGTCTATTTTGAGAGACGTAAGAGTTCAAAGATTGACAATCTTGCTGGAGTATTGGCCAATTGAGCCAATATGTCAAAATTGTAAGGCTTTTCAAGTCCAAGAGATGAGGACTTCTTTAGTTCTTTGTCAAAGCGAACATGTTGCTTCCCCTTGTCTGCTGATGTTGGTTTAGGAGGAGATGGTTCGATCACCGGCAAGGATGTGGATGGTGTATTCTCAATAGGAGAAGATGATGAAGGAGGAACATCAGGAGACGGAGCAGGGTTCTCTTGATTTTCAGAATACTCCCGAAGATAGGGTTTTCCTGATCTAGTGCCTATTAGAATTTTTTCTTCTGTTACTGGTTCAAAGGATACCATATTGCAGTTCCTAGATTTAGATCTGGCATGCTTCTTTTGCTTAGAAGAGGAAGGCGTTTCAAATTCTGCTACCAGATCTGGGTGAATCCACATAATCTCCCCTCTGTCGGTCGACAGCGGAATAAGACCTTCATTTTGAGGAGGCGAAAGATTCACAATTTCAAGAGTAGTCCTTGGAATGGGGACAACACCATCTTGCACAAATTGTGGTAGAAAATCACCGAATTATAGAGAAACCACATTAGCAGCCACCGTTTTCTCGTCCTGTTGCAAAGTAATTGCTCCAGAGTTGACCAACTCTTGAATTTTACCCTTGAGCACATAACATGTTCTGGTTGGATGCCCTATAAATTTGTGATAAACACAGTATTTAGGGTGATCAGTTTTACCCACTTCTTCTGGCCGTTTTGCTTCTGGAAGCTGAAGCTTATTTCTTTTGATCAAGTAATCGAAGATGCTTATAGTATCATCTTCATCAAAAGAATACTCTTCTTTTGGACGAGTTGTCTTCTGTGGTGGTGTTGATGGAGTGGATGCCGTCTGAGTAACATTGACATCCAGAGACTAGGGGTGCAACTCGGGCGGGCTAAACCCGAGCCCGATCGGATAAACCCGTCAATGGATTGGGTTAGGGTTGATGATACTTGGGCTCGGACTTGGGTTCGGGCTAAAATATTTGAACCCGATCAAAAATCGGGTTGGGCTTGGGTTTATGTGTCGGGTTACCCGAAGAACCCGAAACCCGACATACATGTAAATTATATATATATATATATATATATATATATATATATATATATAAAAATAAATATATATATATATATATATATATATATATATATATATATATATATATATATATATATATATTGTATCATACTTTCTAAATAAAAAATTTAAATCCTAAATTTATCAACCCAAACTCTTCAACTCCTTCCAAATCTTATGTTAGTTTGTATTTTATAATGATTGGTACTTAATTGCTATTTGATTATATCTTTAATATTAATTTTATTTAAAATTATTTTAAATATCATATTGGAGCCCGATAAACCCATTGGACCCGACCTAACCCGAGCTTCCTCCGGGCTCGGTCATGGACTTCATATGTTAAACCCGAGGTCGGGTTGGGCTTGGGCTCGGGCTAGGATTATCATTCATCGGGTTTGGGCTCGGGTTGAATTCAAGTCCGACCCAACCCGCCCGAGTTGCACCCCTACCAGAGACTCCTTACCTTTAAGATTGAGAGCCAATGTTTCTTTACTCTTACGGTTATTCTGGCGATTACTACCCCCGGGTGTAGAATGTTCAACTTGGTTAGGATGAGTTATTTGGACTCCTAACTGCTTAAACTTTTCGGTACTGACCTCAGCTGCTTTGGCATTGACGAAAGAAGGCCAATCCTGGAATTGTGTAGTTTCTGTCCATATACTGATAATAGGCAACAAGTTTGATTTGCAAGTGTCTATTGTTACAACAGATGGAGTTCCTAAAGGCATTTTGAGTGCCTCTCGGCAGAATCTTTCAATGAAACTCTCTGTGGATTCATTATGCCTCTGTTTAATCTTAATGAGGGCAGACATCGTCATGTGGTTGACTCCTTCATAGAATCGTTCCAAGAACATTTACTTAAAACCAGCAAAAGAAGTGATGCAACCATCAGGCAGGCTACAATACCAGTCATATGCTGTGCCAGCTAAACAACCGACGGACACTCTGGTAAAGAGAGCATCATTTGGCTGTAATTGATCAGTTATCACTTCAAAGTGATTGATGTACTGACTTAGAGAAGTGCTGCCATCAAACAGCATGATGTTTGGGATATAATTAGGAGGAATTGGAATCTCCTTCCACTTAGTAGGATATGGTTGCTTTATGCCCAATCTTTGTATGCTATCCTTCTGCTTGAAGGACTCAAACTGAGTGCACAGAAGTTTCACAGCCTCATTTGCATCACCTGATGTTTGAGAATTGGTGGGCTGATTAGATATGTTGGGAGGCAGAACAACATGATAATTACCACCCCAGCACCAGACTGACTGGGATCAGCTTGAATTGGTACTGAAGCAACCTGAGGAGGCGGTACCCCCAGACTAACAGGTACAGAAGATGCTATAAGCTCTGGATTTGTAGCAGGGTTTATAACCGGTGGCACTGTATGTTGAGCCACGATTATAATATGCATGCTTGCGACCATCTCTGCCATAGTCTTTAATTTGTCTTCTAGTGCATCAATTCGTTATTCTTGATTGGCTGAACTAGAAGCATCTTGATCTTCCCTAACGGTATATGCCGTCACTTCTCTTGCTGCTATTGATGAGATAGTTTGTTCAGAACTTTCACTATCTGCATCAAACTATGAGAAAGTGTCTTCTCCTGCATGAGCGATGGGGAGATCTTCTTGATTAAAGACACCTTGGTTCAAATGTCGATTCCTCGATCAAGTGTATTGAAAGACACCTTCACTGGATGCATGGATCCGATCTAAGTATTGCTGACTAGGATTACGGGATGCATTATGTCTTGGACGTTTCTTGCCCCCAGTGCCTTGAGAAGTCACGTTGACAGAAGCATATAATAGCTCATCTTCGTCTTCTATTATATGTTCAGAAGTTAAAGCATAGTTCAGACGATCGAAGACAGATCGTCGAGCCGATTGGCAACAACAGTTGATGATGACTTCGTAAAGGCAGTGGCGATTTGAAGCACGATTTGGAGGTGAGGGAGACATCCCTGTAATTTTTTGTCTTTGTGTAAGATGTTGTCGCAGATCAGTTACAACTACAGGATGAGAAGAAGTCGGAGGAACATATTCCTTAATGATGTTAGGAACATGTCTTCTATTCTTCAGATGTTTAGTTCCCTGAGTGTACAAAGATGTAATCAACTCATTAGCATAGGTGGTTGGGTCTTTCTTTTCAAACTTTGGCTTTTGGTACAGATTGGCCTTTGGCATAGGGTTCTTACGTTTTGCCAAAGTTGATATTGGTTGACGCCTATTGAGATAAGCGCATAAATCTGAAAATTCTGCTCCAGGTGTCTCTGTTTGTGATACCCTCAATTTTCTTTGCTTGGATCTTGAAATTTGCAAGGTTGGAAGATCTTGACCAGACCCTACAGGGGTAGGTAAGATACCTCTTTGGTCAGTATTCTTTCCAATATCAGAGATCCGAAAACCTCAGTTTAAAGGAATAGAATCTGAAATATCTTCCTCTGAGTCATGGACCAGGAAAGTTTGAGAAAAGACCAAAGGGTGCTTTCCTTTATTCTGTAGAGGGTCAGCTAAGAAGCGTTTCCCTTTATTCTGTTGTGAGACCATTTTAGGCACAGATTGCGCCAATTGAAGAAGTGTCAAAGGACTCTTTCCTTTGTTCTGTCTAGTGTTGGCACTAGAACATTGATTCTCCAAGTTCAGAACTTGAGAATTAAAAGAGGAAATAGCCAAAAGATTAGTTCCCTTGAGTTGCGCCAGAGTAGCAGACTGTGCCTGAGGTACTGATTGCTTGGGCTGCGCCATAGTCCTACGGGCTACTGATGGTGCCTTGGCAGCAACATGGGTAGATGGCACCTCAACAATGTCTTGAACAGGTTGCGCCTTGGCAGCAAAGAGAGTACTAGACTGCGTATGGGCAGCAGGATGAATAGGTTGCGCACGGGCAACAGAAGCAAGCTGTGCCTGAGCCGCCGAAACAGATTGTGTCCTGACTACTGAACACTCAGGTTGCGCCTGAGCAACAGTGACCATGGGAGATTTAGGAGCCCACACAGTCCTGTTTTTGGCAATAGCCGCTGTACGCTTGTTGCTCTTGGTGCTAATCATATCTTCATAGGCTGTCTGGTTGACTTGAACAACCAGAAGTCTTCTGCATCTTGCCGATCGACGCAGTGTCACATTGAGTTGTCACCTTCTCGTCGGAGGAGAAAGTCGTCCCCTGCAGAGTTGCCATTTTGTCTGCAAAAATAAAAAGTTTTTCCAAACTTGAAAAAGAATAGTACAAAAGTAAAATGAATTCTGGGAAAGTACAATTGTAGGAATCTGATCAGAAGACGATCACTTTATCCCTTGGACTATGTGAACTTAAAGACTGTAGCCTCTGGAGAATGCAGCAGCAATTTTATAAGAGTTCTTGATCTCTGTGCGTATGTATCTGATCATTTCACAAATGATTGGAAACTATATTTATAGAGTTCAAGAAATAACTGTTTTAGCAGTTATTCTGATGTGCGCGAGGCTGGATTGCGCCACATTGGGTTGCGCCAACCTCCTGTTGTGCCAACTTTCATTCAGTTGTTAAGTCGTATACTAACTGTATTTAGACGCATGGCATCATGTGATTGAGATGCGCGTGGTCGTGTACAGGATAGTAGACACGTCTTGAGAGATCAGTGGCATGTGCGTCACGTCATCCTGCTTTAGAATGTAAGTTGTCTCAACTTTATCAGGTTGTGCGAGCTTCGGTCAACTACGCCTGATTGAGGTGCACCTAGACACATGGCAGCTTTTGAGCAGAAGTTATTAGATTGCGCCTAGGTGCAACTAAAGATTTTGTCTGGATTGCGCCTAGGCGCAACTTACGAAGCGTACATGACAGCTGTCAACCAACTCCCATCGAGCAGCACAATTCACGGGATTCGAAGAGATTTTCCTCGTTCACTGTGGTATCAGTTGTTAGTGTTGTTAGGTAATAATGGCTATTAAGTGTCATACGCCACGTAGATTTTGGCACAACAAGACTGGACACAGTCTGATATGTGGCACAACCTGTTCAGCGGTGCAGTCTGTTCTCTGAGCTTCATATCAGTAGTGCAACTTGATTTTTGGGGCATAACTTGATCACTGATTAGTATGTTCAGGGCGCAACTTGATTTTTAGGCCCAACAAAGAGAACCAAACTTTGTTGAACTTAATGAACAGAGAGCCTCTTGAAAGTTTGGATACTGTGGTCCATAAGAGACCTGCTTTTCTATTTGGAGATGCCATCAAGAAGACTTCCCAACCCAATACAAAAAAAGAGCATGGAATTTTCACAAAGGAGGATAAAGTTATATACCTCACGAAAATATCAAGGTCTATGGCGTTATCCCAATATGATTTTGCCAGCTACCCCAGAAGAATTTCATAGGATCTGACTCCCATTCAGTAGGCGAGAGTCGGCAAAATCTGTTACAGACTGGGTCCGAAGAACAGGGAGCTCTTTTATAGTACCTTTGAAAAGTACAGTACACATTTAGGAGGTTTGAAGCCAAGCTGCACCCGAGGATTCCTCCCTGCTCCTTTCGGTCAGAATACCCATTTTTACAAATACATTTGCAAAAGCTGAAGGAAGATATCCAGACCGCGCTATGCGTATGACAGGTCTGGTTAACCCAGAGATAAAGCGCTGGAGCAGTTTGTGTATTTGGATTTTGGATCAATTCAAGGACAATCTCCTCGATCTGGGTCTCTATAATACCATCTGTACTACTATATGGCATTCGCTCCAACGCTCATATGTTCTTGGCTATAGTAGAGAGGTACAATGAAAACACTAGGACTTTCATGACTCCCCATGGATAAATAGGATTTGTGCTTCATGAGATGGAATATCTTTCTCCCTTACCAATGTGCGATAATCCATACGAAGAGTATGTGCCCACAAACGATGAATTAGATGCTATGGCAGAGAAGAACCCTCAGATGATCGCAGTTTTCTAAGAATTACTGTGTCATTATAAGATCTGTACGCTCTACTACAAAAGCACCACTGCGAGTACTTGTTATACCACCAAGTGGATGCCATATCTCTTCTTGGGTCATGCACGGGAGGATAAGCCACTTGAAAGTCAAGCCTGTGCTCCTCGTTTATTTGAACCCTTTAATCAGAGCGATATGCAATATCTGATGGAGCAACACGATCATGGAGATGTCACGCTGGATGAGGATTTGCATCCATTCAAGACTGGCGACACTCTCCAGAGTTACCTTAGATAAGGTTACAGAACTATGTCACAAGAGGCCCAGCTAGCGGGTTTTCTATCTTTAATTATGGCTACAACGCTTTATAGTTCTAGGAGCCAGTACAGTCGACAGATTCTATCGGGGCATCCTGTTTGCTGCAGTATGTCTGGTCTTCGGATACAAGATGGATCTCTTATCAGCCATGACCTGCCGCTTGAACGAAAGATTGCGTTCTTTTGTACGGACCATGTTAAACGACAAAGCGACGAGGCAAGATTTCTCTCGTACCGAGATGCCATACACCTACCTGTTCGGATGGCTATTGCTTCACTATCCTTATTTGATGAATCTTGATATAGGAACTGTCGATGGAGACTTCATCAGACGCTTTTACAACGCTCACTGGCAATATACTGCTCTTTCAGAGTATAGATTTTCTTTGAATCGTGGATCAGGATGGATCTTTCAGTGCGTAGGGCCTCCTCATGGATATAAAGCTATGTCTCCACAGATGATGGATTTAACTGCAGAACAACTCCGTTTATGCCCCCCCATCTTTTCATGGCTGAAGGCGATCCGTCCCTCTCACCTGGTCTATAGATTCGAGGAAGAGTGCTATCTGGAACCGTACTTGCCGAATAGATTTGCACGACAGTTCACATATGACCAACTTCATGTGGGTAACGCCACCACTTGCCTACAGGCCAAGGGTTACCTCATCGATGGGGCTAGGGCCTGGAGTTATTTCAACACTCGGGGTACAAAAATAATATTTTCCATGCCCTACAATCTTCCACAAGGCCCGCGTATGTTATATACATACGCAAATTTTTATACTTCAGCAAACACAGTTGCTGAAAACTTCCATCATGCACACAGCTTCAGAACTGAAAAGAGATCCAAACAAGAAAAACATACTACTCACTCTTTTCGGGATGCAGAAGACAAAGATCCTGCAGATCCACCACTGGAGGCATCAATTTTAATGAACTATGCTGATCAAGTTCAAGATCCTCTGGACGTATCCATAAAGGAGAGGAAAGGGAAATCCCCTATTAAGGGTTTGAAGAAAAGAAAGACTAAGACGACACCTCCTCAGCGGAATAATAGACCCGACTCTCCAAGGGCTCCGGAGAAAAAGAGAAGAACATCACTGGTTATCAATGAACCAACAACCACGAGAACAACTCATTCTCAATCAAAACAGATGCTACTTAGTTCTTCTTCTGGAGAGAAGGACATCACTCCTTCTTTTATTCAGAGGCAGGGGAGAGTTACAGAAGGAGGAACATCTACCTTTTTGATCAATCCGGAGGACGATCTCACTGGAGCAACTGAGGAGCCGGTCGCATCATCTCATAGAGAGGTCAGGAGAAAGTTGGTAATCGCTGAAGACATACCATCTCAAGAAGGTAATATCAAAATTTTGATATACTCTAATATATCAATTTTTTTTGTCAAAGATGTATATTAAATTGCTCTTTTTTTTGGATTGGTTACTTCAACAGATGTCCAGCATTCTACTACGACCGTAGAAGCTTCGAGATTAGAAAATATGACGGTACGTATCCCCGTAAATGTACTTATTGCTGCTGGAATAACAGTTCCATCTCCAACTCCTATGAGTACGGAAGTCACCTCTCCAAAGCAGGATTTGCCTCCACAAGATACTCCGAAAGCTCAAGAGTTCACTCATTCTGAAGAGGCAATGATTGAAGCCTTGGCTGATTATGATTTTGGTGATGGAACATATGATGATGATTGGAATAATATCACTAAAGAAAAACAAACTTTATTGGATGCACCATCATCTCAGGAACTTCCAGCCGATGAAGATCCTTCAACTGCCGAAGACGAGAAGAATGCAGTCATCAATGAAGAACATATCAATCTTCATGAGATCGATGAACCCATAATCACTGAGAAACCTAAGACATCTGGAGTGGCAGCAGAGTTAGTAGATCAAACTCCAATAACCCTGCCACTTCAGACTGAATCTGGAGCAGGAAGTAGTCAAGCTACTATGTCTGCAGAGACCCTGTCGAAGCTTCAGTCAGAGACAGTCAAACCTCTTGAGACTCCTCGTGATGTACCCAGCTCAGGTAAACTTTTAAGCATGATCTATTTGTCATAGCACCTTCAGCATTATATGTTACTAATATAAATGACATATGTGATTTGCAGAAGAACCTACAGGGACTGTAGCAGGGGAGGGAAGCTCTTCTCACATTAGTGCTCAAACTGAAGTGCCTCCACCTACTAAAACTGTAAAGACTCCAGCGGACGTAGTAGCCACTCCAGGAGCCGTGGCAACTAATAAATTTGTGGTGGCCTCCTTCACGAGAGTCTTCTTTACATCCCTAGAGCCTCTGGTCCATAGAGTGATGGAGAGAGAAGACGTTCCTTTTAGTACCGTCAGAACTCCCTCTACATTCCTAATCGGAGGTATCCGAAGCCAAGGAGACGAGGCTCAGGCTACATTTTTGGAACACATTTTAGATGAACTGGAGAGCTCAATAAAAGCTTATAAGGAGCTAATGAGAGGAGACATCGAGCAACTAATAAACACAGAATATGAGGCTATGGCTCGAGAAACAGAAACTAGTAAAGCCAATTTTGAGACATTTTTGCTGGCTTTCACTAGACAATCCCCGAAATTAGACATCCAAATTACTGATGCAGCTGTTATTGCTGAGAGTCATAAAACTAAGGCTGCAGAGGAAGAAAAAATGGTTGCCGATCTGGAGGCTAAAATTGCCCAGCTTCAAGCAGAACTCCAGACTGTCAAACAGAGCTTAGAAGAAAAAAATCAGCTACATCAGGCTGCTCTTAATCAAATAGATACTTTAAAGCATCAGAAGGAAGAATTTGAACGTCTACAAAATGAAGAACTAACACGTCGAACTGCTGCTCTGCAACCTTTCGATCCTGAATCAAGAAGAGTTGAAGCCAGGCAGAGAGTGCTAGATTCTCGTGATGAAAGAGTTTAAGTTCTAAAGAAGCAAATTGCATAACTTATTACCTATCCTTCAGAGTAGAATGAGCAAAATTTGTTACCTTTTATTACAATGTATTTCTTTTTTGAAATAGAAATAAAATGAGAAACTTTTTATGTGGTTCCATTACTTGTTGCATATCTTGGTATAGATATAAGTAATAGAATAGAAAATATATTCAGAGGTACTGGACATGATATAATTCTTGATTAGAAAATAACAGTATTTATTATATCTGCTCAGAGGTAATGTGGACATGGCAGAATATAAAATTTAGCAATACTGTTATTTCAATAGACAACTTTATCAGAGGTAATAAGGACGTGACAAGTTGCTGATGTAGATAATCGTAATTCAGAGGTATAGGGGACGTGAATTCCTGTTATTTACAATAAAGTAAATTAGAGACAATAAATGCTAAGATTAATGGATGAATGAATGATAAGTCAAAGCAAGTGAATGAATGAACAATCACTTCAGTTTTCGAGAAAGATATGCTAAATGAACGAACAATCATCTCGATTCTCGAGGAAAGGAATGAATGAACAGTTGGACTTCTTTTGAAGAGTAAAAGTCGCATCGGTTCTCGAAGCTGACTATCTAGTCGTTCTGTCTATAAATAGATCAAAACTTTTGTAGATATCATCAACTTCTTTTCTTTCTGCATCAAATGTTTTCCAATGATTTGCTCACTCCGAAGATTGAAGAAATGATCGAGACGCCTCCTGTTGAGCCTCTGGTGCCTCCTCAAAAAGAAGTGGGTGAAGGCTCGACTGTTTCTATACCCGAGCAGAACTTGATTGCCAAGCTGGTGGAGCCTGGAAAGAATGCCGAAGAAGAAGTAGTAAGGGTGTCTGCCTGTGAGTTGCTAGTATATTCAGACAATAAAATGTTTGAATTACTGGACAATCATGTATTTAATCATGAAGGGTCGGGTCCTCATCCCCGTCCTTAATATTATGTAACTCTTTTCTGCTTTTGAATAAAATAAACTTTATTTACATTATTTCTCAGAATGAAGAAAGAAGTTATTTTTATACATAATATTTCTTGAGAAATTTTTCATTGATAGGCATCATAACAACTCTGCCATCCATATCTGTTAGTTGATAGGCTCCATTTGAGAAATATTACTTATCACATACGAACCTTCCTATTTCGTCTCGAACTTGCCTTTGCTCATATGAGTCATAGTCATAGGAGGTATGATTGTAAGAACTAGCTCGTCTTCCTGAAATGTTCGTACTTTGACTTTGTGATTAAAAGCATTTGAAATTCGGGATTGATAAAGTTCAATATATTGTTGGGCCAATAGCCTTTTGTCATCAAGCGTCTCCAATTCTTGAAGTCGGAGACGATCATTGTTTTTTGTGGTAAGTTCATTGGCAATTGCGATTCTCAAGGATGAAATTTGAATTTTCAACGGTAAAACAGCTTCACATCCATGTACCAGAGAAAAAGGTGTACAACCTGTGGGATTACGGACTGTAGGGCGATAAGCCCATAGACATTCTTCAAGTTTCTCACTCCAATTATATTTGTTAATAGAAATAAACTTTTTAAGGAGTTTGATAATAGTATTGTTGAATGCTTCAGCTAACCCGTCAGCCGCATAATTATAGGCTGTAGAGGCAACATTATTGATTCTGTTATCATCACAGAACCTATTAAACTTCTGGCTGACGAATTGTGGCCCATTATCATGGATGATTCGACGAGATACACCAAATCTGTATATCACAAGATGTTTGATGAAGTTGATGACACTGCTAGTCTTCACTTCAGCTAAAGGTATAGCTTCAGCCCATTTAGAGAAATAATCAGTTATGGCCAAGATGAACCGATGTCCTTTAGATGAAGAAGGATTGATAGGACCAATTATATCCATGCCCCAAGCTTCGAAGGGCCATGAGGCAGTAGTCGGATGAAGAAACTTCGACGGTTGGTGAATAAAATCTTCATGAATCTGACATGCTCGACATTTCCTTGCATAGTCAATAGAATCCGATACCATAGAGGGCCAGTAATAATCCATACGTCGGATACGATCCTATAATTTAGGACCGGGCTAATGTGCTCCACAAACACCATCGTGAGCTTCACGTAATATCTGCTTTGCTTCTTCACCAGCAAGACATCTCAAAAGTAATCCATCAAAAGTTCTTCGAAAGAGAGTTTTGGTAGTATGATTATAATATAACCGAAGCGATCGGCGACGAATACTTGTAGCTTCCTTAGGATCTTCTGGTAATATGTCATATAATACAAAGTCGATGAAAGGTGCTCTCTAGTCCTCGTTAATGACGTTGACTTCAGTTGAATTACTGAATTCAATGTCATGGTTATTTTTAATACAAAATAGTTCTCTGTTGGAGATAACAACCATTTGTTGTCTTTTGACTGGAACTGCCAATACCGTAGCTAGGTTAGCTAAGGCATCAGCTTCTGTATTGTATGCTCGACGTACATGTTCGATGAAGAACCCTTTAAACGAAGAAGCTATTCTAATTGCTGCTTCGTGATATGGTACCAGATCTTGATGTCGAACTTCATATATGCCTCTAACCTGATTAACAATCAGCTTAGAATCGCCATATACTTCGAGATATTTAATATCCAGTTGTTTGGCTAATTGGAGTCCAATGAGCAAGGCATTGTATTCTGCTACATTGTTGGAGCACAACTCATCTAAGGAATAAGCTCTCTGAATAGCTAATCCATCTGGTGACACAAGAACAATTCCTACTCCAGCAACAAGGGTGCCTCCGGGTCCAATTCTAGAAGCTCCATCAAAGAACAATCGCCAAGTAGAAAATTTATCTGAGATCATATTTGATTCCAATGTCTCATCTGGAATTTCGTCTTAAAGCTTAGATGTTTCAGGGACATGATGAGCTGCTAAAAAATCAGCTAATGCTTGACCTTTCACAGACTTTTGTGGAACGTAGACCATATCATATTGTGCTAATAATATGGCCCATATAGCAAGTCTAGAATTGAGTGTGCTTGGCTTCTTCATTAAGACCCGAAGAGGATTGACTCGGAATATAACATGAATAGTTTGGCCGATGATGTAATGTCTCGTCTTTTGAACATCGAAAATTAAGGCTAAGCATTCTTTCTCTACCGGACTATAACGATGTTCAGATCCAATCATTGTCCGACTAAGGTAGTAGATGGCTTGTTCAAGACCTTCTTTATTCTTTTGAGCCAACAATGCTTCCAAGGAATGGTCTATTGCCCGAACATACATCAAAAAGGGTATTCCTGAGATCGGTGGCACAAGAACTGGTGGATTCGTCAAATACCGCTTTATGTCATCAAATGCTCGTTGACATTCTTTCGTCCAAATGAAAGATATACGTTTCTTCATTAACTGAGTAAATGGTCTGAACATCCAGATAAATTTGAAATGAACCGCCTGATGTACGCAAGTCGACCTTAGAATCCTCGTAGCTCTTTTAGGTTGTGTAGAGGACGCATCTCTTGAATGGCTTTGATCTTCTCGGGATCAACGTGTATACCCTTAGAGGTAATGACGAATCCGAGAAATTTACCACTAGAGACACCCAAGAAAGACTTGGTGGGGTTCATTTTGAGTTGATGCTGGCGCATTAGATTGAAAATAGTTCTTAAATCTTAAATATGCTTTTCCTTTAGACGACTTTTGACAGCAATATCATCAACATAGCATTCGACGGTCTTTCGCAAATGATCTCAAAAGATAGTACTCATAGCCCGCTGGTAAGTTGCACCCACGTTCTTAAGGTCGAACGGCATGACTGTATAACGGTATATCCCGCGAGGAGTACGGAATGAAGTATGTTTTTCATCTTCTGGATTTATCCAGATTTGATTATATCCAGAAAACCCATCCATAAAAGAGATTCGTTCGAATCCGCAAGTATTGTCGATCATGACATCAGTAATTGGGAGAGGGAATTCATCTTTAGGGCAAGCATCATTAAGATCCTGAAAGTCTATGCATACCCGAACCTTTCCGATCTTCTTCAAAACTGGTACAACATTGGCTACCCAGTCAGGATGCTGTTCTTCTCTAATAAAACCACAAACGATGAGCTTTTTGATTTTATCATCTATCGTATCCATCATTTCAGGCTAGAATCGCCATTGCTGTTGTTTGACTGGCTTGGCATTAGGCAAGATATTAAGCATATGAGTTATGACTTGAGGATCTAATTCTGGCATACCTTCATAACTTCAGGCGAAGACATTAATATATTTATGAATGAGGTGAATCAGTTCTTGTTTATCATCCTCTGGGAGATTTTTGCTAATGAAGATCGATCGTGGCACATCTTTCTCTCCAACATCGATTTGAATTAGTTGATCCTCAGTAGGTGGCTCTCGTTGTTCAAAACGGAGTTCCCACTGATTGTCCATTTTTTGTGCCCAAGGGTCTACTTCAGAAGCTTCTTCAATATCATCTTCGTCATTTTCTGAGAATTTAGTAGACACCATGTTAGAAGATACTGTTACCCGATGGACATGACCAATACTAGTATCAAAATCCCATGAGATAGAATTAGAAGAGTTAGATCATTCTTCTTCATCGGATTTGGAAGGTTCTGGAGTCGGAAGTGGTGAAGTATAACCTAATCCCCGCTTCGATTTACTGTAGTATTGTTGTGATTTTCCTTTTGGAACAGAAATACGAATAAGAGTTCACCTTCTTTTCCCTCTATTGAGACCAGTTCTGAAATCATAGCCCATTTTACGGATGATTGCCTTGGATTGTGGACTATAGCGACATAACTGTAGTCTTCCTGTATCATCCTTATTATCGTTGTCAAGCATAATTTTTTGTTCTTCTCGTTTATTAAAAAGTATAGGCATTTTGCCTTTCTTTCGAGATGGTACTAAGAAGTACGATTCTTTTATTGAATCCAATGACACTACATTTCGTAGAGATGATACGACCCATATCGTAAGTGGCTTAAAGCTATTTAGCATATCCAAATAACATTGAGTATAATAAGAGACATCAGTATACTGCAAAGGAGATGCTTTATTGATTTTTATACCATCATTTACAACAGGACTTTTAGCCTTAACAGGCTTAGTCAGATTGATAACCAGAGGGGGAGAAGAAGAGCGAGAAGGAGGAGGAGGCTTCTTACGACGAAGGTCGATTACAAGTGGCTCAAAAGAGGTGAGCTCCCTTTGTTTCTGACTAACACCAGGAGGTTGCTTCTTCTGAGAAGGAAGGTAGATAGTCAATGGTTTGGAAGACTGGAGACAGGAAGTACGCCCTTTGATAGGAATCACTAGGGTATCATTTGGTACGCCTTTATGTTCTTCATCAGTATCCATTGCCAGCACCACCTTCATGGATTCCTCTTTGTACATGCTAGAGTCATTGCAGTACGCTTCAACCCCCTTGAAAGGATTTAGGTCTGCAACTTCTTTCTGGACTTCTTTATTGCCATCCACATATTTGAAACATTGGTGGAGAGTAGAAGGTACAACATTGTGTTCCTGGAGGAATGTCTTCCAAGTAAAGCATTGTATGAGCCATGATTATAAATTACATAGAAAGTTACCTTTGTACGAAGATTACCAATTTGAAGTTTCAGGCGTATCTTCCCCAAAGGTTCACTTCTTCCTTGATTGAACCCCAAGATGGTAGTAATGGTTGTAGAAAGATTATGCACTGGGATCTTCAAAGCATCCAACAAAGATTTAGACATGATACTAAGAACAGACCCTGGGTCAATCAGAATGCGATCGAATTTCATGGTGTCCACATATCCAGTGAAATAGAGAGGACGATCATGACGATTGTCTTCTAAAAGCATGTCATCTTGTGTAAAAGTAATGTTGGGCATTAATTCAAATATACTATAACAATGTGTACAAATGATCGGCTCCTTTTCGGGCTTCTTAAGAAAAGCAAGATAAGGATCAGCCTGCATCAAGGCTTCACTTAATGTCTCTCGAGTTTCTTTTGAGAGACGTAAGAGTTCAAAGCTGTATTGCTACGATGTTGGTTTGGGAGGCCTCCTCAGCGAGATAATGTTCTATCAATGCATAAGCCTGCATCAAGGCTTCACTTAATGTCTCTCGAGTTTCTTTTGAGAGACGACGACACCTCCTCAGCGGGATAATAGACCCGACTCTCCAAGGGCTCCGGAGAAAAAGAGAAGAACATCACTGGTTATCAATGAACCAACAACCATGATATCAATTCGTTCTCAATCAAAATAGATACTCCTTAGTTCTTCTGGAGAGAAGGACATCACTCCTTCTTCTATTCAGAGGCAGGAGAGAGTTACAGAAGGAGGAACATCTACCTCTTTGATCAATCCGGAGGACGATCGCACCGGAGCTACCGAGGAGCCGGTCGCATCATCTCACAGAGAGGTCAGAAGAAAGTTGGTAATCACTGAAGACATACTATCTCAAGAAGGTAATATCAAAATTGTGATATACTCTAATATATTATTTTTTTGTCAAAGATGTATATTAAATTGATCTATTTCTTTGTATTGGTTACTTCAACAGATGTTCAGCCTTCTACTACTATCGTAGAAGCTTCGATATTATAAAATATGACAGTATGTATCCCCGCAAATGTACTTGCTGCTGCGGGGATAACAGTTCTATCTCCAACTCCTATGAGTCCGGAAGTCACCTCTCCAAAGCAGGATTTGCCTCCACAAGATACTCCGAAAGCTCAAGAGTCTACTCATTCTGAAGAGGCGATGATTGAAGCGTTGGCTGATTATGATTTTGGTGACGAAACATATGATGATGATTGGAATAACATAACTAAAAAAAATAAACTTTAGTGGATGCACCATCATCTCAGGAACTCATAGCCGATGAAGATCCCTCAACTGACGAAGACGAGGAGAATGCAGTCATCAATAAAGAACATATCAATCTTCCTAAGATTGATGAACCCATAATTACTGAGAAACCTGAGACATCTGGAGATACCATGTTGCAGATCTTTGATTTAGTTTTGAAACGCTTCTTTTGCTTGGAAGAGGAAGACGTTTCAAAATCTGTTATCAGATCTGGATGAATCCATATGATTTCTCCTTTGTCAGTTGACAATGGAACAAGATCCTCATTTTGAGGAGGTAGGAGATTCACAATCTCGAGAGTATCCCTCGAGATAGGGACAACACCATCTTGTACAACTTGTGGTAGGAAATCACCAAACTGTATGCAGACGACATTGGTCGTCACAGTCTTCTCATCCTGCTGGAGGGTAACGACTCCAGAGTTGAGCATCTCCTGGATTTTACGTTTGAGCACGTAGCTTGCTCGAGTTGGATGCCCTATGAATCTGTGATAAACACAATATTTAGGGTGGTCAGTTTTACCAACTTCTTCTGGCCGTTTTGCCTTTGGCAATTGAATCTTATTGCTCTTGATCAAGCAATCGAAGATGCTCATGATATCATCTTCGTCAAAAGAATACTCTTCTTTTGGACGAGGTACTTTCTGTGGTGGTGCTGATGGAGTGGGTGTTGTCTGAGCAATATTAACAGCTAACGTCTTCTTGCCTTTGAGATTAATGGCCAATGTTTCTTTACCCTTGCGGTTGTTTGGGCGATTATTACCACCGGGTGTAGAATGTTCATCTTGATTAGGATGGTTCATTTGAACTCCTAACTGCTTGAACTTCTCGGCACTAACCTCCGTCGCCTTGGCATTCACAATAAAAGAAGGCCAATCTTAGAATTGTGTGGATCCCGTCCACATGCTGATGATAGACAACAAGTTTGATTTACAAGTGTCTATCGTTACAGCAGATGGAGTTTCTAAAGGCATTTTGAGTGCCTCTCGACAGAATCTTTCAATGAAACTCTCTGTGGATTCATTATGTCTTTGTTTGATTTTAATAAGGGCAAACATCGTCATGTCATTAACACCCTCATAGAATCGTTCCAAGAACATTTGCTTGAAACCAGCAAAAGAAGTTATACAGCCATCAGGCAAGCTACGTACCAGTCGTATGCTGTACTGGCTAAACAATCGACGGACACCCTAGTAAGGAGAGCATCATTTGGCTGTAATTGGTCTGTCATCACTTTAAAATGATTGATGTATTGACTTGGAGAAATGCGGCCATCAAACAACATAATGGTTGGAAGCTTGTATTTAGGAGGAAATTGAACCTCCTTCCATTCTACAGGATAAGGTTGTTTTATCCCAAGTCTTTGTATACTATCCTTCTACTTGAAGGCCTCAAACTGAGTGCGTAAGAGTTTCACAGCCTCATTACCATCTCCTGATGTTTGGGAATTGGTAGGCTGATTTGAATTGTTAGGAGGAGGAACATCATGGTAACTACCCCCCAGTACCAGACTGACTGTGAGCAGCTTGAACTGGTACAGAAGCCACTTGAGGAGGAGGTACCCCTATACTAAGATTAACCAGTATAGAAGATGCTATGAGCTCAGGATTAGTAGCAGGATTTATAACCGGTGGCACTGTATGTTGAGCCACGATTATAGTATGCATACTTGCGACCATTTCAGCCATGGTCTTTAGTTTATCTTCCAGTACAGCAATTCATTGCTCTTGACTGGCTGAAGTAGAGGCATCTTGGTCTTCTGTAATGGCATATGTTGTCACTTCTTTTTCTATTATTTACAAGATAGTTTGTTCAGAACTTTCACTATCTGTATCAAAATCAAACAAAAAATCTTCCAGATGAGTAATTGGAAGATCTTCTTGATTGAAGATGTCCTGATCCGAATTTTGATCTGGTATATTGAAAGACCCCTTCACTGGATTCACGGAGTTGTCTCAAGTATTGTTGACTCGGATTACGAGACGTGCCATGCCTTGAAGACTTTCTATCCCCAGTGTCTCAAGAAGTCATATTGACAGAAGCATATAACAACTCGTCTTCATCTCCCGTTATAGGTTCAGGAGTTGAAGTATAATTTAGACGATCAAACACAGATCGTTTAGCTGATTTGCAACAACATTTGATTACTACCTCATGAAGGCAGAGGCGTTCTGATGAGTGATTTAGAGGTGAGGGAGACATCTCTGTGATCTCTCGTCTTTGTGTAAGACGTTCCCGGAGATCAGTCACTACTACCGGACGAGAAGAAGTCGGAGGAATATATTCCTTAATGATATTAGGAACATGCCTTCTGTTCTTAAGATGCTTAGTTTCATGAGTATTCTTTCCCCTAGCATAGATTCGAAGACCTCTGTTTAAGGGAATGAAATCTGATATATCTTCCTCTGAGTCATAGACTAGAAAAGATTGAAAAAAGACCAAAGGGTGCTTTCCTTTATTTTGTGGAGGGTTAGCTAAAAAGTGTTTCCCTCTGTTTTGTTGTGGGACCACCTTAGGTGCAGGTTGCGCCAGTTGAGGAAGTGTCAAAGGACCCTTCCCTTTGTTCTGTCTAGTTTTGGTACTAGAACTTTGTTTATCCAAGTTCAGAACTGGAGAAGAAGAGGGAATAGCCAAGTGACTAGTTCCCTTGGGTTGCGCCAGAGCATCATGGTGAACAGATTACGCATGGGCAACTGAGTGCTTAGGTTGCGCCATAGCCAAATGGGCTACTAGTTGCGCCTTAGCAATAGATTGCGCCTTGGCAGTAGATTGCGTCTTGGCAGAAAGATGGATTGACTGTGCCTTCGCAGCAGCATGAGTGGGCTGCACCTTGGCAGCAAATGGAGTAGTGGACTGTACCTTGGCAGCAGGAAGATAGGACTGCACCTTGGCAGCAGGAAGAGTGGATTGCACCTGGGCAATAGAAGCAGGTTGCGCCTGAGCCAAAGAGACAAATTGCGCCTGGGCAACAGAGGCAGGTTGCGCCTGAGCAACAACAACTGTAGAAGACTTAGAGTCCACACAGTTTTGTTCTTAGTGATAGCCATAGTACGCTTGTTGCTCTTCTTATTGATCATATCTTCATAGGCTGTCTGGTTGACTTGAACAACCAGAGTCTTCTGCGTCTTGCCGATCGACGCAGTATCACATTGAGTTATCATCTTCTCATCGGAGGAGAAAGTCGTCCCCAGCAGAGTCGCCATTTTGTTTGCAAAAATAAAAGTTTGATTACAAAATAAGAAAAGAGTACAAGAGTACAGTTAATTTCTGGGAAAGTACAACTGTAGAAATCTGATCAGAAGACGATTCACTTTATCCCTTGGACTATGTGAACTTGAAGACTAGAGCATTTGGAGAATGCAGGAGCAATTTTGTAAGAGTTCTTGATGTAAAACCCCTAAGAAATTATAAAAAAAATTTATTAAAATTATTTTAGATTTATAGTATTTTGCTCTAAATTATTAAATAGCCTTTTAAATTTATTTATATGAGTGGCGAATATCAAGAGATAGCAAGAGACTGCTATTCTATATGGTAGTACATATGTATTTTGTGGTACAAAACCTTTACATAAACCATACTAGAAATATTTTAGGATTTTGTTATATTATTATTTATTAGCTATTTAAAATTTTGCAGTATTTAAAAGGTTGGTGTTTGGATTAATAATTGGGTTTATAATCTTGTTGTAGTCATATAAGGAAATATTTTACCAAATAAGTATTTAAATATAAAAAATATTTTTTTGAGATTTTAGAGATTTTATTTTATAATTTTAGCTAGTTATTATAAGTGTGAATATATATATATATATATATATATATATATATATATATATATATATATAAGTAAATTAGGAAAAAAAAAGAAAAAAAGTGATGCTGACGTCAGCGCTGGTAAACTTCCTTCATCCAGCAGCCGAGCTGGATGACTCATGACCCCAAGCAGTGTAAAGCCAAGAAAGGGTTAAAAAAGGAAAAGAACAACTTAATGTGCTACTGTTCACCCGTGAACAGTAGCCATACAGACCCGACCCCCTACGCCTGTAACAGCGGCGAGGAAAAGATTTGGTCCAGCAAATCTTGAGTAAATTTTTTTACTCTAATCCTCACAAATTTAAACGTGATTAATTCTCCTCAAAACCCTAGGAATCTAAACCGAACCCAGTTAGAATTCGACCTAAATTTTTTTAGCCGGTTATATACCATGGAGTGCGATAGGGTTTTCCTGGAAATTTACTCTCCACACAGCATCCCAACCCAAATCGCCAACTCCTGACGAACGTCGACATCCCCGCGAGCACCTTCGACCGCCTGCAGCCGCCGTACATTCGCCGGAGCACCGCCGTACTCTCCCTTCTCGACGAGAAACAGAGCACAGCCCTGTTACACCCGAACTCAAGGTACCCCCTACCTCGTCACATATCTCCACCTCTGCTCGATCGATTTTTAATATGTCGAGCCCTATGCGTAGACAACCCTACCCCCTACAAATCCCTTCTATTAGAATCAAGCTAAACCCTATATAACTCTTGGGAACTCGAACCAAAGTTCCCGAAAAACTGTCGGAAGAGAACAGTTTAGAGCAGTCCCAACCCACGGCTTGGAAGCCGAATATCGACCCAAATACTGACAGTTTCAACAAACCAATTGAAGACAGTCATTAATAATATAACCAAGAAGGAAACGCATCTTTTAGATCGAATTTTCGATCATTATACAGCAAGCAATTCATGATTAAATTTGACAAAAATAATGTTTTTAAAATATTTAAATTTTAGAAAATTTCTCGATACGGCGTATGCCCTGACAAACCGGATGACGTGGTCGTGCACTATACGCATCGAAAGGCACGTATGGATGTTACCGACGTGTGAGAACTGACGGAACTCGATTTCGTTGTGTGTGCGCGACGAAATCAGTGCGTATCCGTCGAGATACCCCCGTATCGGCATTTTTGCAAACTTGACCATAACTTTGTGCACGTTCGTCGTATCGAGACGAAACTTGCGCCATCAGGACCATTTCGTTTTTCTGGTCCTGTATGCCAAGTTTGGTCCGATTCTGAGAAGGTCAAATCGGAACGCCTTTTTGGCGGGCCCGCAACCCGCTCTAACGGACGATTTTGTGCACGACCCACAGGAATCCAACTTTGGACATACGGTTGGATTCGTCTCCTCAAACCGGATCCGTAGACATGTAGTTTGACGATTTTAGAGACCGTAGGTTCTGGCACGCGTTTTGGTGCAAAACGGGTCCAACGGCGGACATCGTTTTGACCCGAAATTATGATTTTGCCCCTGTTCCAGAATTTAACTTTTGGACAGGCATTTTCTAGGCATATATTTTATTCCAAACTCGTTCGTGATGTTTGTTTCAGCATCCGGAGCTTCTTGTGGATTTTGACTTTCGTGTTGACGATTCTGATTATTGGATTTTGCTACTTCTCGCACACCCTCAGGCAAGATACCTTGCCTTATTTACTGTTCATAATTAGATGCACCTTTATTTACTTATTTACTGCTTATTTATTATCTGTTTATAGTTGGATCCATTACTTGTAATTTTTTTTATTTTTTTCAGTTATTATTCCTTCTTGCTTTTTATGTATATGGACCTAGTCTTAGCGAACTACCTTATGTTAGTAACCTTGGGAGGGAGAAGACAGTTAAATGTATGGGCTACCCAAATCCAAAAGCTGTAGTAACTGCATACTACGGTAGTCGAGTCGCGAGGGTCACTAGCCTCGAGCTATGTGGACTGATGGGTCACGTGGGCCGCTAGCCTTGAGTTATGCCGGCTGATAGTATTGGTATTGACGTGTGCGTGTTGAGAGTTGTTACATTGTCCTGGGGGAGTCAGCCTTCACCTGCCCATACATCAAAATGTCTTCTAAATTGCCTACTAGAAAGGTTAGGAGACCTTAGGAAATTTCATGTTCCAATCATGGCATAAAAAAATGTCACATCACGGAATAGTAAGTTCCCTCTTGTCCTTGTTTGGTTGTAGAGGTAGCCTACTGTTACGATAATGGGATATTGAGCCGTGCTATGGTTTGGACACTTTACTTTATCTTTATTTTTATGGTACATTATATTCAGTTCATATGGCATGTTCTTTATGTATCTTGTTACGTCCCTCTGAGGACCTGGTTATTTCTCCAGGTGTGTGTGCTTCTGTGATATTGCAGGTATTCTAGCCGTGGCCGTGATCTTCTCTATCCCTTCGAAGATGATTGCACTTGGCTAGTCGTGTGTAATACCTGTGGTTCGTATCACGTATTCTTGGAATACATGTACGTATTTTATTGCATGATTTTTTGGCTTGGCATTTCCTTCTTGGCTTGGTCTATTCCTGGTTCGGGTTGGTTGGTTCGGCCTGGCTTGGTTTTGCTTGGGTTCATGATGAACCCTTGGATGAACCCCCTACCTACCACCACCATTTGTATTTATTAGCCCATTCTTTTCTCTCTCTTCATTAATCTCATCTTCTTCTTCCTCATTACTTCTTACCTACCAGAGAGAGAAGAGAGAGGTCTAGGCAAGTGCAACTTGCTTCATGGAGGAACTCTAATTTTATTGCTTCATTCTCTTCCTTACAGCATTTTAACTTACTTTAGAACTTGGCATTTTCACTTTCCATGGCTAGATTCTTCTAGATCTAAGTTTACTTTATTTTTGGATTTCTTGGGTTTTGATCTACTTAATCTTGTTATTTTTGTGTTTTGATGGTTCCATGTTGTAGAGAATTTTGTTCTATCCTATTTTGACCTATGGAAGTTCGGATTTGGGCTCCGGATGATATAGTTATGCAGCTTGGAAGCCATGGCTTATGGTGTACTTCTTCTCGAAAATTTGGAGAAGAAGCACAGTTCCGAGCCGCATGATAGCACTTGACCGCATGAATATTCATGCGGCAAGTCAGCTTCGAAACCGCATGCACTATCAACTGGACTTGACCGCATGACAAGTTCATGCGGCAAGTATTTAGTTCGGCCGCATGGGGCCCTTCTTCCCGAACCGCATATGCACACTTGCTCCCAGACGCATAGGCATTGCTCCCCGCAGCCGCATGAGTACCCTTCCCTTCTGAGCCGCATATGGTTTCCCTCCCCCGCAGCCGCATGGGTTGCTTCTTACCGAGCCGCATGAACTCCAATACTCGCGAGCCGCATAGACCGCAGTCTCCCGCTGCCGCATGAGGACCCGAGTCCTCTCAGCCGTATGACTGACTGATCCCGACCCGCATAGACCCTGATTCCCTTCAGCCGCATGAGACCCCTCCCTAAGCTCCTGCAGCCGCATGCGCCGTACGCCCGTACTGCCTTGAGACCGACCTTTCCGAGCCGCATGAACTCGGATTTCGGGCCGCATGAACCCATATCCATTCAGCCGCATGGGTTGTTCTCTTCCAGCCGCATGTGATCATTCCTGGCCGCATATGTCTTAGCCGCATGGCTCTTCTATAGCCCTGAATATTGATATTTTATTAGATATTTTACGTCCATTTTATATCCTTACGCCTTTTGTCGTGAACTTGATAATCATGGATTTGTTTAATATGTTTGGAAATAATACCTGACATGACCTGATAGTGACCCGTAGTGGTGCACTCTTGACAAGAAAACCTGACATGACATGATAGTGGCCCACCGTGGCGCACTCCTGACAAGTACACTTGACATGATAACCTGACATGATATATCTTGAGAAGCTGTTGCGACGGCTACCTGACATGACATGACCTGTATAAATTACATGGACACCGTGGGCGATTGTGCTTGTATAAATAAACCAGTCCTGTCTTGCATCATGTCTAGGGAGGGACTCCTGAGTACCACGGTCAGGAGTACCTATTGAAATGAACTAAGGACTAATAACTAGATTAATACATTAGTCATGAAGAGATTTCCCCAGCTACAGGCAATCCCGTTACCTGGGCGCGCCTGGGATCTGTAGCTTGCCATCGAGTAGGGAACATTTCCAGCACACTGTCATGTGTTGCACCCTTCAAGCTACCTAAGGGTACACGCGTTTCCTGGACGGTGTACCTACCTGAATTCAACCCCTAATTTCGACCTAGATAACCTGGATGGTCTGCAGGGCTTGTGGCTGTGGAATAATCTCACTGCATCTTGTTAGTAATTAGGCTTGTGACAACCCTAGTTAGTTAAAGTATCAAGCCGTAGTTCTTGCTTGGCCGTGAAGTGATTGGATGGAGTCTAACCTTGTCCTGATCCTGTTCCAGACTACTGCATGACCAGAATGCCTGTATTTATTTTACCGATAAATGGTAAGAATTCTAAGTTCTGTTCAGACGAAGGGTTACAACCCCGGTCCTTGTTTGGTTTACGGGTTGTAACCTGGTTATCTGAATAGTTCCATGGTTATCTCGTCGTATATCATCCTGATGTATTTCTTTTATTTTCAGTTTTTACTTTTATTTATATCTTGTGCTGATTGCTGGTTTTAGTTCCTAAGTGAAGCTTCCTTTGTGGCACTTGCTCTTTCTGGGGTCTGACCTAGCTGGTTTTGTATAGCCAGATTTCGGAGCAGCTCTAGAGGATCTACCGACCTTCCAGCCAGATGGTGGCCACTAGATGGAACCCTGGCAACGAGTGGGTTTATTTTTGCTCTCCCACTTTATTGTAAAAATATTCTTTTGAGGCGTTTAGCCGACGACCACCTGTTTAGCTCGATTGTATTTACTTACTGTCTGCCTACGGGCTGTAACATAATTGACAGATCCTAGGGTTGATCATGTATGACTAAACTCTTGCTAATCCTCACTTTTTGTAACGACTAGCTTCATGATCAGCTGAATATATAATATTTGGGACGCCTTATTATTGTATATTTAATGATCATACATCTTGTAACATTTACTTACTTGCTTGTGATTGAGACACTAGGCTTGTTCATGACCATAAGAGACTGTTGGCTTGTAGTAAACCCTCATGTATCTAGACAGCCGTGACCGTATAGCGAGATGGAATCCATTTCAATATACGTAGCTGGCTATGTCTGCCCCCGCTCTCCAGTATTCTGGTTCTGGGGCGTGACATGGTTTAAGTGGTGGCCCATGCAGGTCTTGTAAATCAAGATATGTGAGGGTTTACCGGATAGATGTCTCAATCAGTATTCGTCCTTGATCTCTGCTCGTATCTTCTGAATCCCTGGATTCTTGTCCTGATCATGTGCTTGTATCGTTGATCTGTCCTGGTCCTTCCTTATTGTTCCCTATGTCGTCTTCTTCAGCGGCATTGATCATGGTCCTGCCGATCAGCAAGGCGGAGCACCTTCCGCGGACCAGCGGCAACCTGGGAATCAAGCCCAGCATTCCGGAGTAGCCTCCAGAGTCGTGCCTTCTGATGGAGAGCCACCAGTCCAGCCAGTCCAGCCTGCCGAGCCTGATGATGGCATATTAGTAGGACTCGTCAGGACCTTGATAGCTTCCCAAGATCGTCGTGGAGATGCCTTACACCAGGCAGTGACAAATGCTTTGACCCGGGGCGGTCATCAGGGTAACAGCGCGGCCAACAGCTTCAAGCGTTTGAACCCTCCATTCTTCGACGGCAGTGAAGATGCTATCGCAGCAGATGCTTGGCTTCAGGACACTGAAGTGATTCTCGAAGCAGCCAGGACTCCAGAGAACGAGAAGGTGGCCGTTGTGCGCCTGCAGTTGTTAGATCTTGCCCGCAGCTGGTGGGCAGCTCAGGCCGTTGGATTAGCAGCACCTATTGCTTGGGCGGTGTTCAGAGAGAGATTCCAGACCAAGTATTTCGATGCCGTGGCTCGGTATGATCTACAGACCCGGTTCACTAATCTGAAGCAAGGAGGCAGGACGGTCGATGGATATACGGCCAAATTTTCCAGACTTAGTCGGTTTGCTCCCACCTTGGTGGCAACCGAGTATGATAGAGCCCAGCGATTCCAGCAGGGACTTCACCTGGAGATCTTGTTGGCAGTCGAGCAGTTTGAGCATCAGACTTTTGATGCAGTCTTGAGAGCAGCCCGGAGGCATGAGTATACCTCCCAGAGGATTGTAAATAGGGTCAGAGGTCGGAAGAGATCTTACGGCCAGATGAATCAGTCTTCAGCACCAGCCCCGACAGCCAGGGCTTTGACTATTGGAGCTCCGAGGCGAGCGGCCTCAGTAACGTCGGTTCAGCATTCAACCCCGACGTACCCTCAACAGTAGCAGCAGAAGCAGAGGCAGTCTTCCGCAGTGGGATGTTCCCATTGTGGGAAGCCAGGCCATGTGGTAGCAGAGTGTCGTAGGGTACAAGGATTGTGTCTGGCTTGTGGAGCACCAGACCATAGGGTTGGATCCTGCCCGAACAGGGGTGGTTCATCATCGTCCAACCTTTCTAGCTCTTCGGTAAGAGGACCAGCACCGGTCCAGCAGCAGCAGTAGTACCCATTGCCGAGGCCTTTGCCGCCTCAGTCCCAGATGTTCCAGCAGCAGAACCCCCAGCAGCATGCACAAGCCCAAGCCTTGAGTCAGAGCAGGCAGCGAGGATTTCAGCAGAGGGGACCAGCACCCCGAGGGCACGGTCAGGCTATGGTGATGACCGCAGAGGAAGGATTGGCACCAGAAGAGGTAGTGGCAGGTACTATTCTCGTCAACTCCTTTCCAGCTTCAGCTTTATTTGAATCTGGTGCATCGTATTCTTTTATGTCTGCACGATTCGCGACACGGGTAGGATTGGAGCCCGAGTCATTATCAGTAAGGCTCAATATACTTACTGGTAACGGACTTGTGGGAGTCGATAGGGTGTTTTCTTCGTGTCGAATCATAGTTAGCGGTAAGGAATTTCCCGCTAGATTGATAGAGTTCCCGATGGCCGATTATGATGTGGTCTTAGGGATGGATTGGTTGAGGAACCAGTATGCTAGAATAGACTGCCACATTGGTAGGGTTGTTTTTAGCATTCCAGGCGAGCCAGAGTTTTCCTTTTTCCGAGGCGCAGTTGAACCTTCTCCTCCAGTATTGCGGATGGCAGTAGCAGCAGTACAGTTGCCCAGAATAGTGGATGAGTTCCCAGATGTTTTCCCAGAAGAGCTACCAGGTATGCCTCCAGAGCGGAAGATCGAGTTCACTATAGACTTGATTCCCGGGACAGCCCCAGTGTCAGAGAGAGTCTACAGGATGGCGCCGTCAGAGTTAGAGATATTGTACAAGATGATTGAAGAACTCAGAACCAAGGGATTCATTCGTGCTAGTGGATCGCCTTGGGGAGCCCCGATGCTTCTTGTGAAAAAAAAGGATGGTACGTCCAGGCTATGTGTTGATTATCGTACCTTGAATTCGGTGACAATCAAGAACAGATACCCTCTTCCGAGGATAGATGACTTGTTTGATCAACTCAAGGGGGCTTCAGTATTCTCGAAGATTGATTTGCGCTCAGGATATCATCAGATCAGAGTCAGAGAGCAGGACATTCCGAAGACAGCTTTCAGATCGAGGTATGGGCATTGGGAGTTCCTTGTGATGCCATTTGGAGCGACCAATGTGCCGGCGGTATTCATGGATCTCATGAATCGCATCTTTATGCCCTACTTAGATCAGTTCGTGATTGTGTTCTTGGATGACATCCTGGTCTACAGCAAGAGTGAGGTGGAGCATGAGCAGCATCTCCGTATAGTTCTTCAGATCCTCAGAGAGCACCAGTTATATGCCAAGTTTAGTAAATGCGAGTTTTGGCTCGATCGCATTTCGTACTTGGGTCATATCATCACCAGAGGAGGAGTGGAAGTGGATCCCCAGAAGATTGTTGCTATTGAGTCATGGCCAGTGCCCAGCACAGTTGCAGAGGTTCGTAGTTTTCTTGGATTGGCCGGCTACTACCGGCAGTTTGTTTCGGATTTTGCTCGGATATCAGCGCCATTGACGCAGTTGAACCGCAAGGATGCGCAGTTTGCTTGGACGACAGAGTGTCAGAGTTCTTTTGAGCAGTTGAAGCGAGGATTGATAACAGCTCCTATTCTCACGCTTCCAGATGGAACCAGAGGATTCTCAGTGTATTGTGATGCTTCAGGCAGAGGCTTAGGATGTGTTCTGATGCAGCATGGGAAGGTAATAGCTTATGCGTCACGACAACTTCATGATCATGAGAGGAATTACCCAACCCATGATTTGGAGCTGGCAGCAGTGGTGTTTGCACTTAAGTTATGGAGGCACTACTTGTGTGGAGATAGGGTGGAGATTTTTACCGACCACAAGAGCCTGAAGTATGTTTTTACCCAGAAGGATCTTAACATACGTCAGAGGAGGTGGCTGGAGCTGCTTGTGGATTATGATGTCAACTTGCAGTATCATCCCGGGAAGGCCAACGTCGTTGCAGATGCGTTGAGCAGGAGAGCCGGAGTTTATTTCCTAACAGCACAACCGGAGATGTTAGCAGATCTTCAGAAGATGGGTATTGAAGTTGTTCTTCCTTCCAGTATGGCATTGATGGCCAGCATGCAAGTTCAGTCTACTATAGTTGAGAGGATCCGGATGGCACAGTCAGCAGATTCCAAGCTTCAGCGGCTCAGAGCAGAGTGTGAGGCAGTACGAAGACCAGAGTTATGCATTCATGAGGACGGTACACTTCGACATGGGAAGCGTCTTTGTGTACCTAGTGGAGATATCCGGCAGGAGATCATGTCAGAGGCACACAGTTCTCAGTATTCCATCCATCATGGCAGTACGAAGATGTACCGTGATATCCGGCAGCATTTCTGGTGGAATGGCATGAAGCGGGAGATAGCTCGGTTTGTCTCTCGGTGTTTGGTTTGCCAACAAGTTAAGGCCGAACATCAGAGACCGGCTGGACTTCTTCAGCCCTTACCGATTCCAGAATGGAAGTGGGAGCATGTGACCATGGATTTCGTGACCGGATTACCTAGATCCCCAGCTGGTAGAGATGCTATCTGGGTTATAGTTGATCGGCTCACGAAGGTGGCTCACTTTCTTCCATTCAGAGTTGGTCAGTCGACGGCTCAGCTAGCAGAGATGTACCTCAGGCAGATTGTCAGGTTGCACGGTATGCCAGTCAGTATCACCTCGGACCGAGATTCAAGATTTACGTCGTACTTTTGGCGTAGCCTGCAAGAGAGTTTGGAAACTCGTCTCCAGTTCAGTTCAGCGTATCACCCGCAGACAGATGGCCAGTCGGAACGCACGATCCAGACTCTTGAAGATATGTTGCGGTCCTGTACACTTGACTTTGGTGGTTCGTGGGAAGATCACTTACACCTGGTAGAATTCTCGTATAACAACAGTTTCCAGGCCAGTATCCAGATGGCACCGTTCGAGGCACTTTATGGCAGGAAGTGCAGATCCCCGCTAGCCTGGGATGATGTTAGAGAGAGACAGATGCTTGGTCCAGAAATAATCGCTCAGACAGTTGAAGTGGTCAGAAGAGTTCGAGATCATCTTCGAGTTGCCCAAGATCGCCAGCGCCATTGGGCCGATTCTCATCGACGCCCTCTCAAGTTTTCGGTCGACGATCATGTATTCCTAAGAATTTTACCTAACCGTGGCGTCATTCGTTTCGGCGTACGGGGCAAGCTTAGTCCTAGGTATATAGGACCGTTTGACATTCTGGAGCGAGTAGAAGATGTATCCTATCGTCTCGCTCTTTTGCTGTCGCTAAGCGAGGTGCATGACGTGTTCCATGTATCCCAATTAGGACGGTATATCCCGGACCCGAGCCACATCCTGGATCATTCGGAATTGGTTATTGGTACCAACCTTTCGTATGAGGAGCGGCCCGTGTCTATATTGGACCGGAGAGAGAAGATCCTCAAGAATAAGACTATCAAGTTAGTCCGAGTTGCTTGGGGTCATCACTCTTTGGGGGAGTCAACGTGGGAGCGTGAGGATGATATCCGATCGCGATATCCCGACTTGTTTGACTCGTAAGGTATAATGTCTTTCTTATGCCTCATGCCTTCGATTCCTTGCTTGAATGAGTGATTGTCTGCCTAGTTATAGCTTGCATGTGATTAATGTAGCTTGTCATTGCTCCTCTAGCCTCTTGATTAAATTCTGAGGACGGAATTCTTTTAAGGTGGGTAGAGTTGTAATGCCTGTGGTTCGTATCACGTATTCTTGGAATACGTGTACGTATTTTATTGCATGATTTCCTGGCTTGGTATTTCCTTCTTGGCTTGGTCTATTCCTGGTTCGGGTTGGTTGGTTCGGCCTGGCTTGGTTTTGCTTGGGTTCATGATGAACCCTTGGATGAACCCCCTACCTACCACCACCATTTGTATTTATTAGCCCATTCTTTTCTCTCTCTTCATTAATCTCATCTTCTTCTTCCTCATTACTTCTTACCTACCAGAGAGAGAAGAGAGAGGTCTAGGCAAGTGCAACTTGCTTCATGGAGGAACTCTAATTTTATTGCTTTATTCTCTTCCTTACAACATTTTAACTTACTTTAGAACTTGGCATTTTTACTTTCCATGGCTAGATTCTTCTAGATCTAAGTTTACTTTATTTTTGGATTTCTTGGGTTTTGATCTACTTAATCTTGTTATTTCTGTGTTTTGATGGTTCCATGTTGTAGAGAATTTCGTTCTACCCCATTTTGACCTATGGAAGTTCGGATTTGGGCTCCGGATGATAGAGTTATGCAGCTTGGAAGCCATGACTTATAGTGTACTTCTTCTCGGAAATTTGGAGAAGAAGCACAGTTTCGAGCCGCATGACAGCACTTGACCGCATGAATATTCATGCGGCAAGTCAGCTTCGAAACCGCATGCACTATCAACTGGACTTGACCGCATGACAAGTTCATGCGGCAAGTATTTAGTTCGGCCGCATGGGGCCCTTCTTCCCGAACCGCATATGCACACTTGCTCCCAGCCGCATAGGCATTGCTCCCCGCAGCCGCATGAGTACCCTTCCCTTTTGAGCCGCATATGGTTTCCCTCTCCCGCAGCCGCATGGGTTGCTTCTTCCCGAGCCGCATGAACTCCAATACTCGCGAGCCGCATAGACCGCAGTCTCCCGCTGTCGCATGAGGACCCGAGTCCTCTCCGCCGCATGACTGACTGATCCCGACCCGCATAGACCCTGATTCCCTTCAGCCGCATGAGACCCCTCCCTAAGCTCCTGCAGCCGCATGCGCCGCACGCCCGTACTGCCTTGAGACCGACCTTTCCGAGCCGCATGAACTCGGATTTCGGGCCGCATGAACCCATATCCATTCAGCCGCATGGGTTGTTCTCTTCCAGCCGCATGTGATCATTCCTGGCCGCATATGTCTTAGCCGCATGGCTCTTCTATAGCCCTGAATATTGATATTTTATTAGATATTTTACGTCCATTTTATATCCTTACGCCTTTTGTCGTGAACTTGATAATCATAGATTTGTTTAATATGTTTGGAAATAATACCTGACATGACCTGATAGTGACCCGTAGTGGTGCACTCTTGACAAGAAAACCTGACATGACATGATAGTGGCCCGCCGTGGCACACTCATGACAAGTACACTTGACATGATAACCTGACATGATATATCTTGAGAAGCTGTTGCGACGGCTACCTGACATGACATGACCTGTATAAATTACATGGACACCGTGGGCGATTGTGCTTGTACAAATAAACCAGTCCTGTCTTGCATCATGTCTAGGGAGGGACTCCTGAGTACCACGGTCAGGAGTACCTATTGAAATGAACTAAGGACTAATAACTAGATTAATACATTAGTCATGAAGAGATTTCCCCAGCTATAGGCAATCCCGTTACCTGGGCGCCTGGGATCTGTAGCCTGCCGTCGAGTAGGGCACATTTCCAGCACACTGTCATGTGTTGCACCCTTCAAGCTACCTAAGGGTACATGCATTTCCTGGACGGTGTACCCACCTGAATTCAACCCCTAATTTCGACCTGGATAACCTGGATGGTCTGCAGGGCTTGTGGCTGTGGAATAATCTCACTGCATCTTGTTAGTAATTAGGCTTGTGACAACCCTAGTTAGTTAAAGTATCAAGCCGTAGTTCTTGCTTGGCCGTGAAGTGATTGGATGGAGTCCAACCTGTCTAGCCTTGTCCTGATCCTGTTCCAGACTACTGCATGACCAGAATGCCTGTATTTATTTTACCGATAAATGGTGAGAATTCCAAGTTCTGTTCAGACGAAGGGTTACAACCCCGGTCCTTGTTTGGTTTACGGGTTGTAACCTGGTTATCTTAATAGTTCCATGGTTATCTCGTCGTATATCATCCTGATGTATTTCCTTTATTTCCAGTTCTTACTTTTATTTATATCTTGTGCTGATTCCTGGTTTTAGTTCCTAAGTGAAGCTTCCTTTGTGGCACTTGCTCTTTCTGGGGTCTGACCCAGCTGGTTTTGTATGGCCAGATTTCGGAGCAGCTCCAGAGGATCTACCGACCTTCCAGCTAGATGGTGGCCACTAGACGGAACCCTGGCAACGAGTGGGTTTATTTTTGCTCTCTCACTTTATTGTAAAAATATTCTTTTGAGGCGTTTAGCCGACGAGCACCTGTTTAGCTCGATTGTATTTACTTACTGTCTGCCTACGGGCTGTAACATGATTGACAGATCCTAGGGTTGATCATGTATGACTAAACTCTTGCTAGTCCTCACTTTTTGTAACGACTAGATTCATGATCAGCTGAATATGTAATATTTGGGACGCCTTATTATTGTATATTTAATGATTATACATCTTGTAACATTTACTTACTTGCTTGTGATTGAGACACTAGGCTTGTTCATGACCATAGGAGACTGTTGGCTTGTAGTAAACCCTCATGTATCTAGACAGCCGTGACCGTATAGCGAGATGGAATCCATTTCAATATACGTAGCTGGCTATGTCTGCCCCCGCTCTCCAGTATTCTGGTTCTGGGGCGTGACATCGTGTTATATCATCTTTTTCTTCTTGTACCTTTTATTTGAGATAGTTGGTAGTGGACTTTGTCTCCACCCAACGTATTGTGCAAAGACTTATTACAGTTGATTATTTGTTATCTTTTATTCTTCATTTTTGGATGAGATTAGATTACTCTTGGTTTACTGCATTTTACAGCTTATGTGTTCATACGAAGTTTTTCATACATTGGAGTACACTTCGTATGTATACAGCTGGCATGGATACGTATCTAGTCCTAAGTATTTTGGGACTGGGACGTTACACTTGATCTCTGTCATGCTTTGATAATGATTGAAAACTCTATTTATAGAGTTCAGAAAATAACTATTTTAGCAGTTATTCTGATGTGCGCGAGGCTGAACTGCGCCACTTTGGGTTGCGCTAACCTTATGTTGCGCCAACTTTCATTCAGTTACACAATCATGTACTAACTGTATTTAGACGCGTGACATCATGTGATTGAGATGCGCATGGTCGTGTACAGAGTAGTGGACACATTTTGAGAGATTAGTGGCATGTGCGCCACATCATCCTGCTTTAGAATGTAAGTTTTCTCAACTTTATCAGGTTTCGTGAGCTTCAGTCAACAAGTCAAACTGCGCCTGATTGGGTTGCGCCTAGACGTAACTCAGTGCATAGGCACGTGGCAGCTTTTGAATATATGAGAAGAAGTTGCTCAGATTGTACCTAGGCGTAACTCAGTATGTGCAGGACAGCTGTCAAAATTGTCTCGAGCGGCACACTTTGAGAGATTCGAAGAGTTTTTCTTCGTTTAATGTGTTGTCAGCTGTCAGTACTGTCAGGCAATGATGGCAGTTATTGTCAGACGCCACGTAGGCTTGGGCGCAATATCATTTGGACGCAGTCTGTTGTCAGTCGTAACCTAATCATTGGCGCAGTTTGATTCCTGAGCTTCAGAACAGTGGCGCAACTTGATTTCTGGGGCGCAACTTGATTGCTGGGTAGTGAAAACATGGTGCAACTTGATTTTTAGGCTCTACAACTATAAATGGGTCTCATATACCATTTGAAAATAAGTAGCAAATGTGAACTCAATTGGGTGGGACACTATTATCATTTGTAGTAGGCTCAAAATAGATCAAAATCGTATATTGGATCATTTAGGCTGGATCGATGTCAAATCCCGAAATTAAGTTGAAAAGTACGACAAGTTTTACGGTAGATGGACAAGTGGCCTAAATTAACCGGAACGTTGCGTGACAAAATTGAATGTAAGATAATATGTTTGAGTGGGACATGATATATCAAAATAAAGATAAACTTGTCTAGGTCAAAATACATGAAGGACGTTTCTAGAATGACACTTGTGGTCCAAAAACCAAAACTACGAAAAAGAGTATTTAATGGTCAAAATAATAGTGAGAAAAATATCTATTAATAACTAACAGTAAAAAAAAAACTAACAGTAAATAAAATAATAAAAATAATTAAATAATAACTCAAAAAATCTTGAGGCCTTACATACTTCCCCTCTCCGACTAATTCTATGGATTCAAGTCATGACATATTGACACATGAATAACAATTCAAGGTCTAATATGAGCACAATGAACAAAGTCTACATAATAACATAGATACAATATCCTATGACTGGGAATCCACATGATACTAATCCGTTAATAAATTATGTCGAAAACAAGTAAAACATCACTAGCATGCATTATAGAAACTATCAATACTGAAACTAACAAAGAATGTACTCGCATGTGGTCCTGAGCCGAAAGTAACATCAAGTGCATATCGGTGTCCAAGACCTATATCATGAACATATATCATCTATCTATGAAAACTAACCTATACAATCATGTTACCTAACCCATATTACACTAAGGTCAAGTTGGTATGGGTAGAGGGTACACCTTAAGTTTTCAGAAGTTCACTTTATCCTGACTTTAGGCTAGTGAAAGAGTGGTAAGAAATAACGATGAACGGTTCAAACTTAAGGATTTTGAAGCATAAAGTTTTTTCTAACAGCAGAAGAAAATCTCAAACCAATCCGACGGTTGGATTTTCCAGAATCGAAGCACAAAGTTGCAAGAAAAACTGATTTCAGTCTTAAGAAATAATTTGAGTGCAGAAATTTATAATTCTTTTAGTTTTGGAAGCAACATTTGAGTAAACAAACCATGTTATTTACGGCTCAAATTCCAAGATCTAATATAGATTTTTAACTATAGGTTACTATGGAAAAACATACAAAAATCCAACGGTGTGGTTTTTGAGAAACTGAGCTTAAAGTGACCTCTAAAAATAGTTTCAGACTTAAATGCTGAAACTTGGTTCATGGAGCTCACTTTGCCCTCAATTTACATAACCCAAAACAAGTAATTAAGTCATAAAACCTATACGAAATGATTCATAACTTAACCAGAATACATACATGGAATTGAAAAATATTAATATGGTATACAAAGAAAACAATGCACATCAAAAGTTGGTAAAAATAATTTCAGACTTAGAAAGTATTTCAGTGTGCAAAAATTGCTCATGATGCCTACGTTGGTCTTATCTTACACTAGTGAAACGAATTATTCTGGACATGACTTCAATGCGAAGTTTATAGACAAAATATTATAGATTTCAATACAATAATTAGATCTGGAAAATAATCACTACACAGAAAGTTATGCATGCTAAAAGTTGAAAGAAAACCACAGTTTCGAAATTCCGTGTTCATGAGATCAACTTTGAGTCTTATTTGTACCAATTAAATAAAGTATTTTGGACATGGACCCAACATGATATTTTTATATAAACTTCTGGAATTAAAAATATTATGTACATAAAAATTTATACTACTTGAAAGTTGGTAAAAAAACACAATTTTAGAAAGGTAGTTTCGAGGTAACATTCACTAATGGATCCTGACCCTTAGATATTAATATTTATGGTTTTTACCTAGGGGAATGATGTATCTAATTAGTTCTTAAGTCAGAAATCATAAAAAGAAGGTTAATGGAGTACTTACCAATTTACGAAGTGCGGAATATGGCTCGTTCCCGAATTCCAGCTTACGCACCTTTCGAGAAATGCTCTCTACGGAAGAAAATATACACTAAACATACCACAAAATATATTTGAAATCGAAAGTATTCGATGATCGGCGGGATGAAAAAGGTTTGGAGATATTTTACCAAATGGTTTGGCCTGCACACTCCAACCTTTGCACGAATTCTCCAGCAAGATCTCACTACTAAAATACAAGGTTTTAGCGACGGCACTATCCGTCGAAAATCCGTCGGTAATTCCCATTACCGACGTATTTTCGACGGATACGGGCTGAAAAAATCCGTCGGAAATAACCTCGTCGCTAAAACTAGCTCGTCGCTAGTCCGCCGCTCTGTGACTAATTAGCGACGGATATCCGTTGGCAAAATAAAAACTTTTAACGACAGCGTACCGACAGCTTCCTGTCAACTACGACAGTTTAAATTTTAAATATATTCATAAAATTAGCGACGGAAAAGTTGTCGCTAAAGCGTCGCTAAACGTGTATCCGATGGTTTCTGATACGCAATATCCGTCGCTCAAAGCGTCGCCATCCTCGACGGATTAGCAGCGGAAGAGCGACGGATAATACGTTGCCACCCTTCTGGAAATCTTCCATATATTCCAGAATATGAGCGACGGAACGTCCGTCGCTCTTCCGTCGCGTAATTTTTCCAAAAATAGGCCGACGGACAATCCGTCAGAAAACCGTCGCTAACTGCAAATATCAGTCGCTAACCCGTCGCTACCTACAAAAGTCCGTCGACAAGCCGTCGGTAATCCGTCGCTAACTGAAATATTTTTAAAAAAAAATTGCAGGAAAGAGACTATTCCCTGTAATATAACATATTCAGCATCCACCATACACAAATATAACATATCCGACATCCAATATATCCAACAAATATCCATATTGCCAACATAATATCTCCAAACACAATATCCAACACACTATCCCAACATACATAGCAAAATATCCAAACATAAACAACCCAATACAAATACGAAGGCTCAATCTGGTTGCGTTGAGACATGTACCATTCTATCAGCCACTTTGCAAAATATCCAAACATAAACAATCCAACACAATACCTCAGAAAAGACCGCAAGTCAGACGATGAATCCTCACAGCCAGGGACCATAGTTGCGTTGAGGCATGTACCATTCTATCAGCCACTTTGTATACGAAGGCTCAATCTGGTTGAGGTCTTCTGTAGGGACAGGAGGGTCGGTCCCGATACTACTACTCTCTGACGGTGGATCCTCCTTAACTTCAACCTTGGGAGCAATCTCTTCTCTGATGGTCATCGGTTCTTTCTTGACCTCGACCTTTGGTAACACCTTCTCCTTAACAGTCACCGGCTCTTGTTTAACGACGGGGACTTCCTCCGTGTCGACCTCCAAGGGTTCCTTGCCTCGGCCCCTTCCTCGGCTAGCAGCACCACCTCGGGGAGTCTTGGGAGCCATCTCTCTGACAACAAAAATTTTTATATAGGGTAAAGAAATTTACTCAAATTATAAAATAAATAAGAAGTTTATCGAAATTTTTAGCCACATATGATATCCACCTCGGGGAGTCTTGGGAGCCTTCTCCTCTCCTCCACCATGGCTCTGGACCCATCTGCTCCTCCCTACATCCCTTCTTCTTATTTGACTCTCTCAGCCACATATGATATCCAGCTCAAGTGTAGAGTCGGGGGAGAAGAAGTGGGCAGAAAGAGGAGGAGGAACCAGCATAGCCGGCGACATGACCTTGAAGAAGTACATAGGTTTTGCTGGAGGTTCTGGCAATTTTCCCAGGATGGTGTTGAGGAGCAAGTGTAGAGTCGGCCGAAGGAAGCTATGGCTCCTTCAGCCGACTCTACATTTGCTCCTCAACACCATCCTGGAAAAATCGCCAACACCTCCAGCAAAACCTCTGTACTTCCTCCAGGTCATGCCGCCGGCTGTGCTGGTTCCTCCTCCTCTTTCTGCCCACTTCTTCTCTCCCGACTCTACACTTGAGCTGGATATCTTATGTGGCTGAGAGAGTCAAATAAGAAGAAGGGAAGTAGGGAGGAGCAGATGGGTCCAGAGCATGGATGGAAGAGAACTAGAAAGCACTGAACCTTCCTATTGTAAGAACTGTGAAGAGTGAGAAAGGAGAGGGGGGTATTTGATTTTTGCGTTCATCATCATTAGAGGGAGCAGCACCGAAAAAGTTGTGACGTTGGTAGCATGAGAGAGTAAAAATCTGTATCACAAGACTAACAAAATTACTATGTAATCATATACTCACCAATAACCGGATGTAACTGGAAATCTTTCATAATTCATTCTAGCATACATTAGTGTGAATCATCTATATTCTGTACATATGGTGTAGTATACGTTCTTATCGAATCTAGTATCTGAAGAATGTAACAGAATCAAGATGAACTCACATAATATAATACTAAAACATCATCTACTACTATATAAGATATAGTGATAGGTTGTCGTATCATCATTGCCGAGGGATGAGGGTCGGAGGATAGTCAACTTTATCTATGGCTACATAGTTTCTGCCTCGCCATTCGAATGGCTGCAGGGACTATGTCCTGATCACCATGTCGTACCGTAGATTAATGCAAATGGAGGTAGAGCTGGAGCCAAAATACAGAATCCAAAATACAAAATACAGAATCCAATCCCTGGGTTCGCCGAAAATACAAAAACAAAGATTGACACACAGTTCTAATTCATATGTGTTTTAAGTGTGAGAACGGATGGCTCAGAATACAACCCAAAGTTCATTCTAGCATACATTGGTGTGAATCATCTATGTTCTGTACATATGGTGTAGTATACGTTCTTATCGAATCTAGTATCTAGTATCTGAAGAATGTAACAGAATCAAGATGAACTCACATAATGTAATACTAAAAAATCATCTACTACTATATAAGATATAGTGATAGGTTGTCGTATCATCATTGCCGAGGGATGAGGGTTGGAGGACAGTCGACTTTATCTACGGCAAAATAGTTTCTGCCTCGCTAGTCGAATGGCTGTAGGGACTATGTCCTGATCACCATGTCGTACCGTAGATTAATGCAAATAGAGGTGGAGCTGGAGCCAAAATACAGAGTCCAAAATATAAAATACAGAATCCAATCCCTGGGTTTGCCAAAAATACAAAAACAAATATTGACACACAGTTCTAATTCATGTGTTTTAAGTTTGAGAATGGATGGCTCAGAACACAACCCAACCGGAGAGGATACTCTAAGAGATCCATCTGAGTAGGACGTATACTCTGAGAGATCACCTTTACAAGAATGATATCAGTAGTGGGATTGAGTGTTGGAGGAGATACTATCGGAGTATACGTCCTACTCAAATGGGTCTCTCACCGTTACTATTTTTTTCTGACAGCATGGTGGATGTGCTCCGTCAACAGATTCTTGGTCTGAGCCAAAACTTTGTCCCGGAGCTCAAGTGGACATCCTTCGTGTAGAGCTCGAGCGAGAGGTTCCTGACAGCATGGTGGTCTCCTTTGTCAAAGGATTCTTGCTCGTCAAATTGTGGGACGAGCAAGAATCCTTTGACAAAGGAAACCACCATGCTGTCAGGAACCTCTCACTCGAGTTCTACACGAAGGATGTCCATTTGAGCTCCGGGGCAAAGTTTTGGCTCAGAGCAAGAATCTGTTGACGGAGCACATCCACCATGCTGTCAGAAAAAATAGTAATGGTGAGAGACCCATCTGAGTAGGACGTATACTCTGATAGTATCTCCTCCAACACTCAATCCCACTACTGATATCATTCTTGTAAAGGTGATCTCTCAGAGTATACGTCCTACTCAAATGGATCTCTCAGAGTATCCTCTTCGGTTGGTTGTCGTATCATCATTGCCGAGGGATGAGGGTCGGAGGACAGTCAACTTCATCTACGGCTACATAGTTTTTGCCTCGCCAGTCGAATGGCTGCAGGGACTATGTCCTGATCACCATGTCATAGTCCAATACAATCCAGAGATTGACACAGGACTAATTCATATATGTAGTCCAATACAAATAGTCTAATACAAAAACAACCTAATACAAATAGTCCAATACAAATAAGTTCAGTAATAGCTAATGAGAACCACGCAGCTCACGCAAATGCTCTGTGATACAATCACGCAACCACCTCGAATAAGTGGGATCGACGACGTTAGGAGAGATGTAGTCCCTTGCAAGTGCTGCATGAATAGAACTCCCGGTCTCACTAGCTACCGGTGCTGGATGAATAGAACTCCCGGTCTCACTAGCTACCGGTGCCACTTCCTCCTTAACAGTAGGAGGAGCCACCTCAGCATTCAGTGTTTCCCTCAAATGACGTGCCGTTCCTCGGGTCATGGGTGCCATCTGGTAAGATCAAGAAATGAAGAGAGAAATAAAAAGAGAATGTGGCTACTGTCATGAAGAGAAGGGATATTAGTTGGTGTCAGTCGTACAATCAGTGAGGACATGGGTACTGTTTTGAGTGTTCAGTTGTATGAGTGTCTTGTGTTGGTGTCTTTGGATCAGTAAAATGAGGGTGTATTATGAGTTAGTATTTTATTAGCAATTAGGATACATGAGTTAGAGAGGTCAGTAATCCAAGTATCAGAGTTAGTGATCAGTTGTATGAGATTAGAGGATGGAGCACTTGGAGCTTGGGGATTTTTAGATCTTGGAGCCATTTTTATTAGAAATCCATCTCCCAATAGGTATATGCATTGTAAACCCTCTAAATTACATTAAATAGTGTAGAGGCATCAAATAAGAACCTCATGCAATAGGGTTGCCAATGGTGAGGAGTTTTTACTCTTTTCCTTCCATTTGAGGACTTTCTTCTTTGTATTTTGACCTATTTTGCCAAACTGTACCGGTATCGGTCAGTATCGGTCCGATACCGATTCTGATTCCGATTTCGATACCGATTCCGAACCCCCCCTCACCCGATCCGATACTCATAGGATTGGTCCGATCCGAAACCACCTATACCCCCTCCCTCGATCCGATACACCGATTCGAAACTACCGATACTCATAGGAATGGTCCGATCCGAAACCATCGATACCCCCCCACCCCCTTCTCTACCCCGCCGGACAGCTAGGGGTATAAAATGGACAAAATAGTCCGTTGTCCGTACGTGTCCGACTCGATAAATGGTTCGACCGCGGAACGTCCGATTCATTAACGAACAAAACTTGGACATTTTTTTGGTCTGATTAAAAATCGAACCCGGACACGGTCATATCCATGTCCGGTCCGAATTCGTTCGCGAACAGTCCGATAGTGGAGACTCCTTTTGGTTTTATATCAATTATGTCAAAATATTTTGGTTTTGCATCAAGTTTTTGTTGTCCCGTCTCGATTTTTGTTATCATTTTACTATTGTTTTTTGTATTCTATAAACTTCAATTGTATTTTCTTTCAACTAGATTTTTTGAACCAACTTTTAAGGTATCTTGATAAAATAATAACTTTTGGTAATATATTTAATTTGTCCGCGGACCGTACGATTGAATTAACAAACAGTGGTTGTCCATGTTTGTCCGGCCCGAACTTGAACAATAAGCTGTCCGTGTCCGTCTGTACGAACTCATTTTCATTAACGGATCGAACACGGACAGTGGACTGTCTGTGTTCGTCCGGTCCGTTTACACCCCTACGGACAGCAAACCCCCCTCGCCCTCCCACACCCCCCGACAGTAAACCCCCACCCCACCCCCTCCTCCCCCTCACCCCCCGACAGCAAACACCCACCCCCTCCCCCTCACCCCGTCCCGCACCCAACACCATCCACCTCCCGTCCCCCTCCCTCCCCCATCACCGCCGGCCCCCGCGACAGCCGGCCCACCCCCCACTCGAAACCCTACCCCTGCCCCGAAACCCTAAACCCTACCCTGCCCTCCGCCCTCAACAACCTCCCCCCTACCCCGCCGGCCCTAGCGACAGCCGACCCCCACCAACCCGAAACCCTAAACAGAAATAGAGAGAGGGGAAGAGGGGGAGAGAGAGAGCATACCTGAGAGAGAGATATCCCGTCGGAGAGAGCTTCGCCGGAGAATGTGACCCGTCGGAGAGAGCTCGCCGGAGAGAGAGAGAGAGAGAGAGAGAGAGAGTTTTTTGGGAGGAATGAAAAATTTCCCCCTCCCCTCCGTCGGTCAATTTAAGTTAGGTTACAATATTTAGCAACGGATTACCGGCAGATAAATACGTCGGTAGGTAGCCACTAAATACCAACTAGATTACCGACAGAACCTCCGTCGCCACATAGACGCTAATTTAGCGCACCATTTATTTCACATTTTGCCGCCACAATGTGCGATATATTAGCGACGGACACGAATCCGTCGCTAAGGTTTCGTCAAATTAGCGACGGACGTGCGACCGATTTTGACGCAAAAAAACTAAAAAAACTATCCATTGCTTTCTGACGGTAGCCAGTCACAAGGTAGTCGCGAGGCCGTCGCTACGGCAGACGGATACGATCCGTCGCTAATCCTCCGTCGCCAATTTGCTGTATTTTAGTAGTGTCTATTCTGGGCACCTTTTCGTGCAACGATACTTACGAAAAAAATATCCCAATAAAATCCTATGAAATTATATATCGTTGGAAATCTAAGACAGAGAGCTACATGATAGATTTAAATTTGAAGGCCATACCTTAGCCTCGGAACATGACCCAAACTGTTGTACCTACTGCTGCACTTAGCTAAACGTTTAATGACTTGGAAGGGTTGTTTGCAAGTGAAAACTGATAGAAAAAAGTGAACATGTGGTAGGGGACTGTAGGGGAGTGAATGAGGAAGGTGTGGGGGAAGTTTTTTTTTGATCCAAAACGTTTTCCTTCCGTTCCAGAACCTAGGTAGAAAAATAAGCGTTCCAGATTAAAAAATGTGTAGTGTTCCTAATTTATCATTTTGGTGTAGTGAGGAGAAATAGAGGTAATGGGAGGTGGTTTTGAACACTAAAAGTTAAGGTCACGACATAATTCTAAGAATTACAAGGCTTAATGTTGTGTGCTATCCACACACTTGTGTGGGCACATTATGGGTCAAGTAAGGGCTTGGTTACGGTCTACCAGGTCTTGCGCAAGTATGGATCGAGTTTGGGTTCAGAATAGTTTGATTTGGATAGGTTTGAGTGGCCTACACTAGTCACTAGCACTATCCTAACTAGGTTGAAACCAAGCTAACTACAATGCACCTAGCCAAGTCCAAACTTATGTCACACATAATATTAACTAAACATATTAAACATAAACATAGTACTATAATATATATATATATATATATATATATATATATATATATATATATATATATATATATATATATTATTTTTTTATTATTTATATATATATATATATATATTATATATATATATATATATATATATATATATATATATATATATATATATATATATATATATATATATATATTATATATATATATATATATATATATATATATATATATTATAATATATATATATATATATATATATATATATATATATATATATATATTATATATATATATATATATATATATATATATATATATATATAAAGCTATGAATCCGGCCTAAGTCATAGGCGTCGCCCGCACAAATGCTTGATAAAGCATGCACGGTCCCATCGTCTAAGGCTTGGCATAGCCTTTGCTCGCCCTACGGGTTAAGCTGCATTGCACATCATGTGGCATAAGTCTAGGCACCCAAATAACTTGGTTGTTCAAGTCGAACGCATGCACGACACGTTCCCTCGAGGCAAAGCTTGACGCAACCTTTGCTCGTCAAGTTGTTGCACAATTAAGTTAGGCAAGTTATACCGGTCGATCGAAGTCATTCCAAGCACTGTCCCGTACTTTATGCGGTTGTCGAAGTTACTTAGTCCCACGATCTCAAGGCTCGTCATATAAAGTATGACTTGAGCGATAGTGTTGCACAGAACGTAAGTCGGATTAAGGCACGAGCCATGCACGGTTGGTTCAGTGGAAAGTTAGCCACGGTCTATTGGCACATAAAGAACACGTTTTGTGCAAGTTATGCTTGAAGACTATAAATTAGCCATTAATGAGTTTAGTCAATAAGAGTATGGAAACACTGAAAATATGTCAGGACTATAGGTCAGTTGCTGAGAGTCAGGACTATAGGTCAGTCACCGAGAATAAAACATGTCGGGACTGTAGGCAGTCACTGAGACAACCCTGGTTTGGGCTCTGTAAAAGAAGTATGAAAAGTAAAAGAAGTAAAGCTAAGGAAGCTAAGTTGTGATGGTTAGGCCATGCATTTACGTTGAGTCTAGGAGTTCTCGTAGGTGCGTGGTCATGGATAACTTGTGGACAAGGTTTCACACCCTCGATTCGGAAACTTGGGGCCACATGACCGTATCGGCCTAGGAGGGCAGCAAGGTAGTTATGAAAGAACACGCTGCCGGTGATTCGAGAACTTGAGCAGGAATAGCTACCCTTAGCTGCAAGGGCCTCGTCTTGCACTACCTACATATCCAGGATGGCTTGAATTGTCAGTAGCCTTTCATATAGATAATTTGGCCTGCTGAGCGGCAATCCGCATACACGGTGTCAGTCGAATGAAAGAAAGTGCAACTACGGCACGAATGGGATAAAGATGGTATGGACGGTTGCAATACAAGTCTTAAGAGAAGCCTTATATATATATATATATATATATATATATATATAAAATATATATATATATATATATATATATATATATATGAGATAAATAATGGCTAGGTGAGGAAGAGATCAGCTCTCTCTCGGGTGGGCGATTGGTGGACGCTCCGATGTTTTCGACCTTGAGTCCACTCCCGCCGGCCTCTAGGGCTCCCCTTCCCCTATCACCGCTGAATGGGCTTTTTCCCGGCGGTGGCCTCTCTACCCCGGCACGTTGTTTCCGATGTGCTCCACTTCTTCGATGCTACGGCACTCGTTACCCCTCTTGCGCCCACGCCGGTGACCCCCCTCCTCCTCCTTGGCCAGACGCTGCTGTTGGTCGGCCTGTCTTCCCTCCGAGTCTCCTCCTCAGTACCAAGCTGGGAGCTCGGTCGGCTCGGCTCCGCTTAACCGGCCGATCACGGCTTTGTATGGAATCCCCATCGGCCCCTCCCCGACGGCCGCATCCAACGCCAGAAGCTTCCGTCAGTTCGACGCGGTCTCAAAGGAGACCTCTTCGGGCAACCCGCTTGTCCCAGCTGTCTCCATTCTGGAGCAGCTCCCGCTCTCTTCGATTGCTGCATCTTGTGCGGATACAGCTGGCCAGTCGTTTGAAATTTCAAACGAACGTCACGTGGTCTCCGGCAAGGCACGCTTGGGTGTGGCGCCCACTACCCCTGTGGTCCCCTCGAGGCTCGTGTATTCCTCGTCTCAGCGCCCACCTTCAGGCGCGCTTATGGCACCTTCGCTTGATGCACCTAGTGGTGGCACATGCTTGTATGACTCGCTTCAGCGTCGGCCTTCTTGCGCGCTTATGGCACCTCCACTTGCTGCTCCTAGTGATGGCAAATGCTTTGCGGCTCCCTATATAGCGCCCAACGGTAGACCATTAGTTCAGGTGCAATCCTTGGATGTAGTCCATCAGCAGGCGCCGTCTTCGGTTGTTGAGGGTACTATTTACCTTGCTGGATCGGGCGCCTAGGATTTCTTGGCACCATCTCTGCTGGCGCCATCTTTGGCTGATGCCCATCAGCTGGCGCCATCCTCGGCTATGGGCGCACTTCTCCTTACGGGAGCGGGCGCCCGGGATTCTATGGCGCCATGTAGTGGAAGCTTTTCGAGACTGCACCAGTTGGCGCCTCTTCAGGTGTCTGACGGTATGAGCCGTGTATGTGGCCCCTCCCCCTTGCACACCCTTTATGGAGCCAAGCCCCTCGCGGGCGGCGTTCACCACCACTCATCTGACGAGCGCCTTCCCGCCGACCTTCTAGCGCTAGTGCACTCCTTCCCAGTTGAGACCTTTTGCTTAGCCTCTACCGCGGCACCCCAGCCCCCCTTGGCGCCTCCTGGCGCCTTGGCAGTATGCACACATTTGGATGGTCGGCCCTCTCCACCCTCTCAACTGTCTAAAGTACAGTCTTATGCCGACAGGCTTAGACCGTTGCACCTGGCTCGGCCCCCTCAGATCTTTTCAGACATTGATCTTCCGGAAGTCGACTGCGCTACAAACCCGCACGAGATTCGGGTGCCATTCTCAGAATCTGAATTGACATCGTTGTCAACCTTCTTCCCGCAAATCTTTGTCCTCAAATTTCCTACCGGATGCCCGAAACTTCAGACGGTGCAGGAAGTGATAGCCAGCCGGGGCTCTCTTCGGTGTATAGGGTTGCACCCCTTGATTCCAAGCACATTCTATTACACATTTGTTCGGAGTCGGACCACAAGATCGTCTGGACTCGTAGCACAGGTAGGATTGAAACACACATCGTAAAAATCCTCATATGGTCCCAAGACTTTAATACCAAGGTCGACTATATGACCGTCACGTCCTGGGTGATCCTACCCAACCTCCCTCTTATCTTCTTCATCCCTGCAGCGCTAAAGCGCGTTGCCAACTCCTTTGGCACGTTTGTGGCTGCGGCTGAAGAAATTAGAAACCTAACCAAAGCTTATTACGCAATAGTTTGTGTGGAGCTCGATCTGTCCAAGGATCTCCCCAAGCACATTCTAATATCCCTAGGTAACAAGGTCTCACACTCAACAAATTATATACGACAACAACATTATCTTCTGTAAACACTGCCACATGTACGGACACTTTTTCGAGCATTGTTATCGTGCCCACCCGGAGCTGAAGAAGAAGACTGCAACCCGGAAGAACAACGCCACCAAGAAGACCGGACCTTTCGATCACCCCCCTCAAATCCCCCCTCTCTCCTTTGATGAACACTCATACTCGGTTTGAAGTTAGTGTCGGACCCTCCGACACTTAAGATTTCTTTCCTTCACGCAGGGCTTTCTCCAACCCTCACACCAAACCCCCTCTTTAAACTTCGCCAACAAATTCGAGGCCCTCGCCCAGGATATCACCGAAGAACACACAGAGTGTACCCCCTCTGACACCAATCAGGAACCAGAAGCTGTTGCAACAGAAGAAAACACAGACATAGTCGCAGACAACCTCGGTCACCCATCAGCGCAAACCCCGTGGAGACCCACCTCGCGGTAGGACTCTAAGCGATTCGGGACTCACTGATCATTTTGTGAAACTACTTTAAGCGGATTGCAGAGGCTTACTCCCCGGAGATTGCAATCCAAGAATACACAGTCATGCGAGCTATTGTAGACCACCCAGACTGCGCCTCCTCGATTCCGTCCAGAATGTTGGAGGTCGAACATGCTATCGACGTGACACAAGACATTCAGAACAGCGACCATACCACTCCTGAGGTTTACATGGCAGCCAAAAAGATAGCAGCAGTGTCAGCTTCGTCACGGATCCTACAGTCTTCTAGCAGTAGGAGTAAGACTCTATCGATTGACTCACAAAAACCCCCGTAGTTTGGGCATCATGATGCAGGTCTGCTTCTGATTCGCCCAAATCGCGGCCCCCACCCTACTTCCTCCTCTTTTTGAGCCCCCCGGTTCCGCTCGGGCTGGCAATAGGTTGGTTGTGTCAGGTTTTGCACGCGGTCGGTTGTTCCTTTTTCCTTGTTTTCTGTTTTGGCGTCCTTCCGGTGTAGGAGGTTTTGTAGGTGCTTGGGCCTTCTCCCGGCTACCCTTTTTTCGCTGTTAATAAAATCACTTCCTTACACATATATATATATATATATATATATATATATATATATATATATATATATATATATATTGTAGGTCCTAAAAATCAAGTTGCACCCATCAAAGAAGTCATAAAAATCAAATTATACATCCTTCAAGTGAACTGCGCAGAAGACAGATTGCGCAATAATTCGATTATGTAGGCTGAACTGCGCACTCATCCAAGTGCGCGAGCTGACGTGGCCTCGTCATCATTCCCTGACAGAGAATCATATCTTCTGACAGCTGACAGCTGACAGCACGGAGAACGAGGAAACTGTTCGTTTATCGTACATCACAGCGCTCGAGGATAGCTGTACTTACAGCACAATCTGCCTGCAGTGCAATCCAACCCAGCGCGGTCTATCCCAGCACAATCCGAAGCCAATACAATTCAGGTGGCGCACTCCATCAATACAACTGACAAAGTACACGTGGCCTTCATGCCACCAATGACTTATTACGTGGTAACCGTCTGTACACGATCATGCGTATTTCAATCAAATAATGCCATGTGTCCAATACAGTTGGCCCACGATCAAATAACTGCCAGCGCAGTCTGATGTCTGCATGGTCCAATGCAGCACAATCCATCTTACGCAGTCCAGAATAACTAAAAAGTAGTTATTTCCAGAACTCTATAAATAGAGTTTCAAGTCCTTCCTAGAGGGGATCACACATACATACATACAGAGATCAGAGACCATCACCAGAGATCAGGAGTTCTTGCCAAAGTGCTGCTGCAATCTTCAGAGGCTACCGTCTTCAAAGTTCATATCGTCCAAGGGATAAAGCGATCGTCATTCAGATCAGATTCCTATAGTTGTACTTTTCCAGAATTCTTGTAATCTTTTTTACAAAGTTTGTTGAAATAAAGATAAATTTTTGTTTTTGCAAACAAAATGGCGACTCTGCTGGGGACGACTTTCTCCTCCGATGAGGAAATGACAACTCAATGTGACGTTGCGTCTATCGGAAAGACGCAGAAGACGCTGGTTGTAAAGGTCAACCAGACGGCCTATGAGGCGATGATCAACTCCAGGACCACCCCTCGCACTACAACAACTTCTGCCACAAGCAAAGTTTATCCAGTGTGGGTCCCAAAGACTGTTGCGCAGTCTACAGCTCTGATGCTCAGCCTGCTGCGCAATCTACTACCTCTGTTCCTAAGACTGCTGTCTCTGCTGCGCAGTCTACTACTACTGCTCATGCGCAGTATGCTGCTTCCCTTGCCAGTGCACAACATACTTTATATGCTGCTCTGTCAAAGTACAAGACTCCTGTTCCTCTGGCGTAGTTGGCTGCCACTTTGCCTGCGCAATCTACTATTCCAGCAACCAGAGTGCAACACAAACACTCTGGCAACAAGACCTCTGCTGCACAAGCTACTGTGACTGAGGCCAGAAGACTTTCTGCCAGCGTTACTCATGTGCAATCAGCCAGTACGCCATCAGTCCATGCACAAACTGCGCCAGCGCAGTCTAAAAGAGATAGCTCTTTGGCTAATCTCTCCTCTTCTCACAGCAAAGGGAAAAGCTCTGCTCCTCCTCTCAAACACCCTGTTGCTCCTGCACAATCTACTGGGGGTAGTCTTTTTGCTATTCCTCCTCCTCCCCAGAACAATGGAAAAGGCCCGTTGGTCTTTTATCAAACTTCCTCGTCCCACGACTTGGAAGACAACAGAGGGAAACGCTCTTTAGCTAACCCTTCTTCACAAAACAAAGGAAAAGGCCCTTTGGTCTTTTTTCAGTCTTCCTCAGTTTTTACCGTAGAAGATCAATTTGAACGTGCTCCGGCACCAGTCAGTATAAGAACCCTTTCTCACAAGGATTCTTCTTTCCTTCTTGCCAAAGGAAAGTGTACTGATCAGAGCGGTATTCTGCCTACTCCGGTAGGAGAGTTCCAAAATCTCCCAACTTTTCAGATATCCCGTTCAAGACAGAGAAAATTGATGGTGTCTCAGACAGAAACCTCTGGGGGTGAGTTTGCTGATCTAAGAACTTATCTCAATCGACCAACTTCGGTGAAATGCAAATAGCCAATGCCGAAGACCAACCAGCATCAGAAGCAAACTTCCAGGATCAAGAATCCGGACACCTATGCTAATGAAATGAGTACTTCCCTGTACACTCAAGGGACAAAACATTTGAAGAATCGGAACCATGTTCCGAATATTGTCAAAGAACACATCTCTCGAACTTTTGCTCGTTCCGTTGCTGTTTCCGATCTCCGAGAACACCTCAAACAAAAATGGGACAACATCTCATCACCTCCAGTGCAACCACTTGGACACCATTGTAACCACAAGGTTGTCATCAAGTGTTTTTGTCAGACAGCCAGACGATCTGTCTTCGATCGTTTGAACTTTTCAAACTCTGAACCTATGTCAGAAGACGAAGACGAAGTTTGTATGCTTCCGTCAACATGACTTCTAGAGACACTGGGGGTAGGAAGTGCTCCAAGCACGGCAAGCCTCGCAAGCCAAGCCAGCGGTATTTGGATCTACTCCAAGAATCTTCTAAAGGAGTGTTCCAACATATCCGATCCCGAAGCCGAGACACAATCGGTCAAAGGAATCTTCAAGGTCCTTCTGGTCATCTTCCTCTTTCTCATCCAGGAGATGATTCTTTCTTCGACTACGATGCATACAGCAAAAGTTCGGAACAGACAGTGTCCTCCACTGTACCTAGAGAAGTGACAGCTTATGTTGTCACTGAAGATCCCGATGTTTCCTGTTCAGCTAGTCAAGAACAACGAATAGCTGCATTAGAAGACAAGTTGAAGACCATGGCTGAAATGGTCGCAAGTATGCACTCTATCATTGTGGCCCAGCATACAGTACCACCGACCGTACCTTCTGCAAATCCTAAAATCATAGCATCGTCGGTGCCTGTCAATGTAGGACTGAGGGTAGCATCTCTCCAAGTACCTCCTGTACAGATCCAACCTACACCCAGTCAATCAGGTGCTGGGGGTAGTGCTTATCACGCTGTTCCTTCCCCTAACGCTGTGACTCAGCCTGCTCCTTCTACATCAGTGGAAGATGCCAATGAAGCTGTCAAGCTCCTGCGCACTCAGTTCGAGGCATTCAAAGAGAAGGACAACTTGCAGAGGTTGGGGATCAAGCAACCTTATCCAGTTGAATGGAAGAAAGTCCTATTTCCTCCGAAGTACAAAATCCTAACAATCTCTCTGTTTGATGGCAGTACTTCTTCCAGTCAGTTCATTAACCACTTCGAGGTAATGACTGTCCAACTTCAACCAAATAACGCTCTTCTTACCAGAGTATTTGTCGGCTGTTTAGCCGGCGTAGCATACGATTGGTACAGAAGCTTGCCCGATGGTTGTATCACTTCCTTCTTTGGTCTAAAACAAATCTTCTTAGAACGATTCTATGAGGGGATCAACGACATGACCATGTCAGCCCTCAATAAAATCAAACAAAGACACAATAAAACTGTTGAGAGTTTCTTTGAAAGGTTTCGCCGGAAAGCTTTGAAAATGCCTCCTGGAACTCCAGCCGCTGTCACCATAGACACCTGTAAGGCAAATATTTTGCCTATCATCAACATGTGGACGGGATCAACTTAGTTCCAAGACTGGCCTTCCTTTATTGTCAACGCTAAAGCAGCTGAAGTTAGCGCTGACAAATTCAAGCAGCTACGGGTACAAATGTCTAACCCTGACCGAGATGAACACCAGACATCGGGTGGTGGCAATCGCCAGAACAACCGCAAGGAAAAAAAAACTTTGAATATCAACTTGACGATAGGGGTGTAAAATGGACAAAGTAGTCCGTTGTCCGTACGTGTCCGGCTCGATAAATGGTTCGTCCGCGGACCGTCCGATTGATTAACGAACAAAACTTGGACATTTTTTTGGTCCGTTTAAAATCTGACCCGGACACGATCATATCCATGTCCAGTCCGAATTTGTCCACGAACCGTCCGATAGTGGAGACTCATTTTGGTTTTGCATCAATTATGTCATATTATTTTGGTTTTGCATTAATTTTTTGTTGTTTTGTCTCCATTTTGTTAACCTTTTACTATTGTTTGTTGTATTCTATAACCTTCAATTGTATTTTCTTTCAACTTGATTTTTTTACCAACTATCAAGGTATCTTGATAAAATAATAGCTTTTGGTAATATATTTTATTTGTCCGCGGACCGTCCGATTGAATTAACGAACACTGGTTGTCCTTGTCCATCCGGCCCAAAATCGAATAGTGGACTGTCCGTGTCCGTCCGTCCGAATTCATTTTTATTTTCGGACCGAACACAGACAGTGGACTATCCGTGTCCGTCCGTCCCTTTTACACCCCTACTTGACGAATAAGAACAAAGAATCTTTGGCGGTTAACGTAGCTCCCCCTACGTCCACTTCTACTCCTTCAGCACCTCCACCAAGGGAACCTCGTCCAAAAGTAGAATACTCTTTTGACGAGAATGACACAGTGAGCATCTTTGATTGCTTGATCAAAAGCAATAAGCTCCAGCTCCCAGATCCCAAGAAGCCTGATGAAGTCGGTAAGACTGATCATCCTAAGTACTGTATCTATCATAGGTTCATTGGACATCCCACTCGAGCATGTCATGTGCTCAAAGGCAAAATTCAAGAGATGGTCAACGCTGGTGTTGTCACTTTGCAGCAAGACGAGAAGACTGTTATCGCGAACATGGTCTCAGTTCAATTTGGTGACTTTCTGCCCCAGATGGTACAGCACGGTGTCATTCCTATCCCCAAAGCTACTCTGGAGATCGAGAATCTCCCTCCTCCACGAAGTGAAGGTCTCGTCCTCTTGTCTCTTGACAACGGCAAGATTATGTGGATCCGTCCGGATTTATCCTCGGAGTTCAAACTTCCCTCTTTCTCCAAGAAGAAAGACCGCTCTAAGGGCAAGACAAAGACTTGCAATATGGTGTCTTTTGACCCCATAGTTGACGAGAAAATCTTGTTGGGCACCAGATCAGGGAAAGCTTATCTAAAAGATTATCCCGAAGCTCAAGAGAATCCTGCTTCTTCTTCTGAGCCTGCTCCAGTGCAGCCTGCTTCTACTGAGGATATTCCTACTGCATCTACACCGGTTGTAGAGTCTACTCCTCCAAAGCCAACGGTAGCCGACAAAGGCAAACAACAAGTCCGCTTTGACAAACCTTTGAAGAAGTCATCTTCTTTCGGACTTGAAAAGCCTTACAACTTTGATATCTTGGCTCAGTTAGCCAATACACCGGCCCGGCTGTCAATCTTCGAGCTCTTGCGCCTCTCCAAAGGGACTCGAGAAACTCTGAGTGAGGCTCTCATGCAGGCAAAAACCTGTTTAGCCCTTCTGAAGAAGCCGAAAGCAGAGCCAGTCTCTTGCCTTCATTGTCATAGTGTGTTGGAGTTAATTCCAAACATAACTTTCACACAAGATGACATGTTAATGGAAGACAACAGGCACGATCGTCCTCTCTACTATACAGGATACGTCGACTTGATAAAAGTCGATCATATTCTGATAGATCCAGGGTATGCTCTCAGCATTATGCCGAAGACAATGTTGGATGCATTGAAGATCCCAGTGTATAGTCTTTCCAGTACAATCACTACCGTCCTCGGGTTCAATCAGGGAAGGAGTGAACCTCTGGACAAGATTCGCCTAAAACTCCAAATAGGCAATCTTCGCACAAAGGTGACCTTCTACATCATTGACAACCATGGTTGTTCTTACAATGCTTTGTTGGGAAGACCATTTCTGCATGAGCATAACATTGTTCCTTCGACTCTCCATCAATGTTTTAAATATGTTGATGACAATGGAGAGGTGCAAAAGGAGGTTGCTGATCTCTTTTCTTTCAAAGGCGTCGAAGCATACTGCAATAATGCTCGTATGTACAAAGATGAATTCATGAAGGTTGTCCTGTCTCTGGACACTGAAGAAGAGCAAGAAACAGTGCCTAATGACACCCTTATCATACCTGTCAAAGGGCGTGTTTCTCGTCCACAGTCTTCCAAGCCACTGGCTATTCAGTTGCCAGTCCAGAAGCAACCAACTGATGATGATCAGGATCAAAGGGAGCTCACCTCTTCTGAGCCACTTATTATAGACTTACGTCGTAACAAGAAAAAAAGGCAGCTCACCTCTTCTGAGCCACTTGTTATTGATTTATCTCATAACAAGGATAAAAGGGAGCTCACCTCCTCTGAGCCGCTTATTATCGTCCTCCGTCATAACAAAGCCAATCTTCCTCCACGTTCTTCTTCTCCCCCTCTTGTAATCAATCTAACCAAGCCTGCTAAGGCTAAAGGTCCTGCTGTAAATACAAATGTAGAAATCAATGAAAAAGCATCTACTTTCCAGTATACTGATGTCATTTATTATGCTAAATGCTATTTGGATATGTTAGATAGCTATCAATCATTTATGATGGGAGTTGCACAATTTCTTCAAACAGAAGTCTCATTTGAACACCCAAAGAATTCATATCGGATTGTTCCCGCTCGTAAGAAAGGCGAGAGTCCAATACTTTTTAGTAAAGGACCGGAACAACAATTCAGCTATACGGATGATAGCAAAAGTAACGACACGGGGCATCTTCAACTCCGTTGTTACAGTCAACAATCAAAAGACATTATCCGAAAGATGGGTTATGACTTCAAGAATGGCCTCAACTACGGTAAGGGTAGAAGAACTCCTATCCGTACGACTGTGACGAAAGGAAAATCAGAGATGTACTACAGTAGGACCAAAAGAGGTCTCGGATATGCTTCACCGCCAGTATTATCCCCAACATGCTCTGAATCCGATAGCGAGGAGCGCTCTAACTCTTCTGATTCCAGATCATGGAATTCTGACACCAGCATCGGTCAAGTTCATCGATTGACTGTATCTTCTAACATGGTCTCCATCGAACTTCCAGAAGGCTATGACGAGGATGTTGAAGAAAGTCCCAAAACAGGTCCTTGGGCTCAACGAATGGATACCCAATGGGAACTCCGATTCGAACAAAGGGAACCTCCTACCGAAGATCAATTAGTTCAAGTTGATGTAGGAGAGAGTGGGTCACCTCGTCCAATATTTATCAGCAAGAACCTCCCAGAGGTAGATAAACAAGAATTAATTCTTCTTATTAAAGAATACATTGATGACTTTGCCTAGAGCTATGAAGATATGCCAGGACTAGATCCTAAAGTTGCTACTCACAAATTGAACATCTTGTCGAATGCAAAACCGGTCAAACAGCAACAACGGTGCTTCAAGCCAGAAATGATGGATGCCATCGATGATGAAGTCAAGAAACTCATTGCCTATGGCTTTATTCGGGAAGTGCAGCATCCTGATTGGGTAGCCAATATCGTCCCAGTTCTAAAAAAAACCGACAAAGTTCGAGTCTGCATCGACTTTCGGGATCTTAATGAAGCATGTCCAAAAGATGAATTTCCTCTTCCTATTACGGACGTCATGATCGACAACACCTGTGGATTCGAAAGAATATCTTTCATGGACGGATTCTCCGGATACAATCAGATTTGGATGAATCCGGAAGACGAAAATCATACTTCTTTCCACACTCCTCGCGGAGTCTACTTCTATACTGTAATGCCAGTTAGTCTCAAGAACGCTAGTGCAACGTACCAGCGAGCCATGAGTACTATATTTTGAGATCATCTGCGCAAGACTGTCGAATGCGACGTCGACGATATTGCTGTCAAAAGTCGTCTAAAGGAAGATCACATCCAAGACTTGAGAACTATCTTCAATCTCATGCGCCAACATCAACTCAAAATGAATCCCACCAAGTCATTCTTGGATGTCTCTAGTGGCAAATTTCTCGGCTTCGTCATTACCTCTAAGGGTATACACGTGGATCCCGAGAAGGTCAAAGCCATTCAAGAGATGCGTCCTCCACGCAACCTAAAAGAGCTAGGAGGATTCCAAGGTCGACTTGCGTACATCAGGAGGTTCATTTCGAATCTATCTGGACGCTGCAGACCATTTACTCAATTAATGAAGAAGGGTGTGTCTTTCGTTTGGACCGAAGAATGTCAACGAGCATTTAACGACATAAAGCGGTATCTCATGAATCCACCAGTTTTGGTGCCACCAATCTCTGGCATACCATTTTTAATGTATGTCCGTGCTATGGATCATTCATTGGGTGCTTTACTTGCCCAAAAGAACAAAGAAGGCCACGAACAAGCCATCTACTACCTCAGTCATACTATGATTGGTGCTGAACACCATTATAGTCCAGTCGAAAAAGAATGCCTAGCTCTTATGTTTGCTGTTCAAAAGACTCGACATTACATCATTGGCCAAACTATTCATGTCATATCCCGAGTTAATCCTCTTCGGGTACTAATGAAGAAGCCTAGCACACTCAATTCTCGGCTGGCTACATGGGCCATTCTGCTAGCCCAATATGACATGGTATATGTTCCTCAAAAGTCTGTCAAAGATCAAGCACTGGCAGATTTCTTAGCAGCTCATCCTGTTCCGGAGACGTCCAAACTCTATGACGAAATTCCAGATGAGACTTTGGAATCTAATACAGTCTCCGAAGAATTTCCTACTTGGCGTCTATTCTTTGACGGTGTATCCAGGATTGGACCCAATGGTGCCATTGTCGCAGGAGTTGGAGTTGTCCTTATTTTTCCAGACGGGTCAGCTATTCAAAGAGCATACTCCCTAGATGAGCCTTGCTCCAACAATATGGCAGAGTATAATGCTCTACTCATTGGCCTTCAGTTAGCCAAACAACTAGACGTTGAGTATCTTGAAGTCTATGGTGACTCTAAGCTGGTTGTTAATCAGGTTAGAGGGACTTATGAAGTTCGCCATCAAGATCTAGTGCCTTACTATGAAGCGACAATCAACATGGCTACATCATTCAAAGCTTTCTTCATTGAATACGTATGCCGAGCTTGCAATACCGAAGCAGACGCTTTGGCTAATCTTGCGGCAGTCTTATCCATCCCTATCAAAAGATAGCAGGTGGTGGTTATCTCTAATCGAGAATTGTTCTGCGTCAAAAACAATCGTAATATTGAGTTCAGTAATCTTACTGAAGTCAATGTCATCAGTGAAGATTGGAGAACTCCTTTCATCAACTTCGTGGTCCATGATATACTTCCTGAAGATCCCAAAGAGGCTACGAGTATTCGTCGACGGTCTCTGCGATTCTACTACAATAAGATCACCAAAACTCTCTACCGGCGGACTTATGACGACCTACTCTTGCGATGTCTTACTGGTGATGAAGCGAAGCAAGTATTACGTGAAGCTCACGACGGTGTCTGTGGAGCACATCAACCCGGTCCTAAGCTACAGGATTGCATCCGATGCATGGGTTACTACTGGCCCTCTATGGTATCTGATGCCATCGATTATGCAAGAAAGTGTCGAGCTTGTCAAATCCATGCAGATTTCATTCATCAACCGTCGGAATTCCTTCATCCGACTGCTGCTTCCTGGCCTTTTGAAGCTTGGGGCATGGACATTATAGGTCCCATCAATCCTCTTTCTTCTAGAGGACATCGGTTCATACTGGCAATAACCGACTACTTCTCCAAATGGGCCGAAGCTATACCATTGGCTGAAGCCAAGACTAGTAGCGTCATCAACTTCGTCAAACACCATGTCATCTATCGATTTGGTGTACCTCGACGAATCATCCACGACAATGGACCTCAGTTTATCAGCCAAAAGTTTATAAGGTTCTGTGATGATCACCGGATTGACAACGTCGCTTCGACAGCCTACAATCCTGCTGCTAATGGCTTAGCTGAAGCATTCAACAAGACTATCATCAAGCTCCTCAAGAAGTTTGTATCTATTAACAAACGAAACTGGAGTGGAAAGCTTGGAGAATGTCTTTGGGCCTATCATACTACGGTCCGCAACCCTACAGGCTGTACACCCTTCTCTTTGGTGTACGGCTGTGAAGCAGTTCTACCTCTGGAACTCCAAATTCTGTCTTTGAGGATTGCTATCGCCAACGAACTCACGACAGAGAATAATGATCTTCTCCGACTTCAAGAATTAGAAGCGCTCGATGAGAAGCGACTATTGGCTCAACAGCATATTGAGTTATACCAAGCCCGTATCTCAAAGACTTTCAACCGCAAAGTTAAGGTCAGGGCCTTTCAGAAAGGAGAGCTTGTTCTAACCGTCAGACGTCCTATGACTATGACTCACTCGAGCAAAGGCAAGTTCGATGCGAAGTGGGAAGGGCCATATATCGTAAGCAAAGTCTTTTCAAATAGAGCTTACCAACTCACAGAGCTAGACGGTCGAGTTGCAATGATGCCTATCAATGGCAAGTTCCTCAAAAGTATTATGTATAAATGTAATAGACATTGCTTGTAATCATCAGACAAGTTCATAAATAAAATTCAATTTTATTTCATCTTGAATGATAGTACATAATATCAAGGAAGGTCACTATTATCCTTCTCAAAATTGGGATGCGGGCCACTACCGTCCTTATCAAAAACATGATCAGCAAATGAGTCAAGAACATTCTTGCTAGAACCCACCAGAAACTTGCAAGCAGCCATCCTCATGGCTTCTTCTTCTTCAGTCTTCCCTGGTTCAAGAAGGAACTCCAAGATGTCCTTTGGCGGTTTGGGGGCAGACGAACCTTCGCCCGCTGCTATCTGCTTTGGTTGAGCCGGTTCGACTGGATGTTCCTTAGTACACGCTTCCACCTTTGAGGCGATCTCAGTCTTCTTGGATGCATCTCCAGACGACATCTTAAAAAGTGAAAGTAACCATCTTGTACGACTTTCTGTTCTATTTATAGACAAGAATCTATACATTCCACATCTGAAGGTTCGTCCGTTCATTACATTCATCTGACGGTTCGTCCGTTCATTATATTCTTTCGGCGGTTCGTCCGTTCATTATATTCATCCACCTGACGGTTTGCCCGTTCATCATCCGACGATTTACCCGTTCATTCATCATATTCATCTGACGGTTCGCCCATTCATCATAATCATTCATCTGACGGTTCACCCGTTCATTATCTGACGGTTCATCCGTTCATTTAATTCATCATCCGACGGTTCATCCGTTCATCATATTCATTTGACGGTTCGTCACATTCATCTTGACGATTCATTTTATTCATTTATTTCGTTCATTTTTATCAGTAACTTGTCATCTTTGATTAAGTTGTCTATTGAAATAATGATATTTAATAAATTATATTTGCCACGTCCATATTACCTCTGAGCAGATATAATTGAATATGATTATTTTCCAGAATCAAGAAATATATCATGTCTTGTACCTCTGAATATATTTTCTATCGCTATTATTTATATTTGAATAAGATATGCAATAAATAATAGAGCCACAAAAAAATATCTTTTTATTGATCAAAGATGAAAGACATTACAAAGATACATATTACAAAACAAGAAGATACATAAAATCTTTCTAGTCAGTCGGTGGTGTCATCAAGTTAACCATCTGCTGCTTTAAAGATTTTAGTCGCTCCTCACGGGAGTCCATCACACGTCTCCTAGCTTCCTCCATTCCAGACTTTTCATTAAAAGTCGGTAAGGTCACTAAGCGGCGGGAGATTTTGGCCTGATGAGTCATGACATATTCATTTCGTTCTTGAGTCAGAAGGTCCAGTCGCTGAGTGGCAGCTTGATGCTGTGTGACTTCATCTTTTAGAGTATGCTGAACCAGTTTCAACTCTTCCTGGAGACGGGCAATCTCCTCCTGAAGACGAACAAATTTTGCTTTCAACTCAGTAACTTTCTCCTCCTTCTCTCCAGCAGCAGAGGTGGCTATCTCCATTTGAGAATCATATTTTGAAGCCTTGGCAGTATAAGTGTCTATGAAAGTCTGGAAATTAGCATTCTCAATGGCAACTTCTTGAGACATCCTTTCAAATTCAGCTTGTACTAAGGATTCCACTTCCCCTCGATTAAGATCTTTGTAGATCTTAACCGATGCTTCTAGTTCATCCAATATGTGCTCAAGAAAAACAGCTTGAGCTTCATCTCCTTGACCTTGGATGGCATTTATCAAATGACAGGTTGGGCTTCTAACAGTAGTAAAATCAACAACTTCTTTCTCAGTACCCTATCTACTAGGGGTCCCAATGCATTAAAGAACAGGTTGCTGAAAGAACTAATGTTAAATTGGTTAATTGCCAAAGCGCCAGGGGTAGCAGCTACTCCCGTTGATGATGAAGCAGCATGTGCCTGTGCAGATGGACGTTCTTGCACTTGAATAGAGGGTTCTTTAAACAAGGGAGCTAAAGTAGAACTGGTTGCTCCTCCCGGTTGTTCTTCTGCAAGGACAAATGAACCTATCATTGATTGTTGTTGTCATTAACAATTAATTGAAAATGATCAAAAGATCAAAGGCAATCTTACCATGACTTGCCCCAGTACCAAGCCTCTCGTCTGTTGGTAAAGATTCTAGTCTAGCAGAGGTAGCCTCAAAAATTACTGCCTGGCTACTTCCGGCCTCAGAACCGCCCGACAGATGTCGGCCGCCGCTGGCTATTACTGTTATCGGTACTATATCAGTACAAAGAGGAACCGGAGATGATTCGATTTCTACATGGGTCAAAAATAGAGATGTCAGTTGTTAATCTATGAAAAAAAGATTAATAATTTTATTTAATACCTTTGGGATCAGCGGTAGTAGCTTCCTCTGGCGCTACTTCCCCACCCATATGCTTTTCAGGAGACACATCCAACTCAACATCCTTTTCAGGAGCTAGTGTGTCTTCAACAACTTCAGGAGATTTATGTACATCAATGTCCTCTTCTTGATTCAAAGTATCATCAATAGCATCTATTGATGTATCTTCAGTGCTCATGCTATCCTCAGGTACTTCTTCGCTAGCAGTAGCAGCGGTATGATCAGCATCTTCTTGTAGACCGAAGTCGCAATCATTTAATGCTTCAATCATTAAACGATCCTCCTTCTTGTGGATTGTTCCTGGTGTAACAGGAAGTTGAGTAGTTTCTATCGCTGGTGAAGGAGATCGTAAAGCTTCCTGCTCTTCCTCTACAATATCCTCCATGTGCTCTGCAGCCTCCTCTCTTTGATCAGTTTCGTCCCTCCGTTCTGGACTAGGAGTCTCCTGTCTATGCTCAGAGACAGGAGTAGGAGATAACATAGTAATTCCAGCAGCAGCACTGGCCACCACCGAGGACAGGATCACCTTCTTTCTTTTCCTAAAAGCCAGTTTCTTTCGATGAAGAGGTCTATCGGGACTCTCCACATCTACCACATCAACCCTCTGTGGAAGAGAAGTCGGTGTGGTCGCTTCTTCTCGGGTCGACTCGGCCAGTTGCCGAGACTGCGACTTGGTAGTGACTTTTTCTGATGGGTCCAAGATGAGTTTCTTCTTGGCAACCGGAGAGAAAGGCTCATTAATTCTTCTCTTCCTTTCCCTGGCCGGAGACTTAACAACTTTTAAAGAAATCCTCAGTGGTTCATTAACTTCCTCAGGGAAGTTAGCTTCCCTTGAAGCTTCCAAGGGATCATCCACTGGTTCATGTTATTCATCATTTCCTGGAGCTAGTATAGCAGTTGCTCCTTTCTTCAAATGCGTCGCCGTCGCGAAGCTATCCACCAGATTGAAATTCTCGACGAAAGTATTTGCAGCTGTGTAAAACAGTGAATATGTATATAATATTCTAGGGCCATGATCATTCTTGTTTGGCATCGAGAACACTGTCTTTGTGTCTCGAGCGTTGTAGTAGGCCCATGCTCTGGCATCATCAATCAGATACCCCTTTCCTTGTAGGCTAGTTATAGCGTTGCCTACATGGAACTGGTCGTAACCAAATTGACGAATGAAGCGACTTGGCAGATATGGTTCCAGATAACACTCCTCTTCAAATCTGTACACCAAATGCGATGGCCTGATCGTCTTCAGCCAGTCAAATGCTACCCACCCAGCGGTTGCCTCCCAAGCTCAACTAAATTTGCTGACATATGTTCATAATCGGCTGGAGGGGCAAAGCAGTAAAAATTCCATCCCTTCCCAAGGTTCAGGGCACGTCTGCAGTCCTTCAGACTAATGTACACCCACTTGCTCTGGAAGAATCTTTGCAGAAAGCTACCGCCGACTGCTCCCATGTCGGGGTTCATCAAAGACGGATGGTGCAGAAGCAACCATCCGAATAAATAGGTATAAGGCAACTCCAGTCGAGGGAAGTTCCCCTTCTCACCCTTCCATTTGATCATGGAGTCAACATACAGACGAAGACCTACATTTATTCTACAGGTCATCGCTGAACGCAAATCCATTCAGTAGCCAAAGACTAACCGGACAGCAGCAAAAAGTACGCCGTGGTGGAAGCGGTCCATGGCGCTTGCTCCAGGTACGACGAATCGACGGAACCAGTATGTCAGGAATCCTGCCAGCTGGGCTTCTCTTGACATGGGCCTGTAGCCCATTCTTATAAAACTCTCGACAAAGTCTTCGGTCTTGAGCGGAGGGTATTGATGTTCATCATTAACTCTGATATCCATTTTCTTATTTTCTTCCATCAGTCTTATTACTTCACTGTGGCTGAGGGATTGGAAGAAAGTCGGGTTGCATGTGTCATGATCCTTAGTCTTTTTCACAATGATATGATTAAGAAAAAGATACGGCAACCACTTCGATGAATAACAGGTGCCGGAAGAGCCGCTCTTATAGTACAGGGAGCATATGTTGTAATGGCACAGTAGTTCGTCGAAAACTGCCACCATCTCTGTATTTTTTCGATGTAGTCTATCTAACTCGTCGTTTGTGGGAACATACTCCTCATAAGGAAAGTCTTCCGTTGGTAGGCACGAGATGTACTTCATCTCATGGAGGGCTAATCCAATCTCCCCACAGGGCGTCATGAATGTCCCTGTCCTATAATTATACCTCTCTGCTAAGGCCAGAAACAGATGAGGGTTTGGGTGGAAGCCATACACGGTACCATATACCGCATGATAAAGCTCGATCTTTTTAAGTTTGTCTTCAAACTGAGCCAATATCCAGTTGGCTATGCAGTTCCACCTCCTGTTTTCCGGGTTCACCAGACCGGTCAGCCGGATGTCCTGATCCAGGTATCTGCCCTCAGCCTTTGCATACTCATTAGCATAGATTGGTGTCCTCACCGGCAGCAGCAAAGAAGAGTTCTCTGGAAGGATGCAGCCTAGTTTCAACCCTCTGAATAAAGTGCTATGTCGCTCAGAAGAGCTATAGAACATGTCTCTATTGTTTGGTCCTTTCTTGACACAAATCTTTCCTGTTCGTGCCTGCTGGAGGGGAGTAATATCCCAGTCCATACTCCTGGGATGGCTTGCATGAGCATATCGGGCTAGAGGGAGGCATCTAACAATGTCCGGTAACAGGACTAGTTTCTCCTTTCTTTGGAAGAGTCTCTGCTCAACACGGAGTCTTGGCCGAGAACTCTTGTCAATGGCTTCGCCAAATAATAACATGGGTTTCTTGTGGGTAATGGCGTCAGCACACTGCAGGGGCTACCCATTTATCAAACTTAACAAAGTCTCATTGTCCTGAGCTATCAAGATAGCTTGGCCGGAGGATGGCAGAGCATATTGTGGGAAGAGCACATGGGACAAATCTTCTTTAAATTCTGGATCAGCAAGGGACCCTGCAAATATTTCATACACAGGGTCCTCTCTGATGTTAACTGCATCAAACAGAAAAAAACAGAATTCAGTACAAGTAAAATCAAAGATTCTGTTAGCAAATTGTGCAAGCATCATATTGCACAAGCATCAGAGCGCAACAATAGCTTCTATGCGTAAACTGTCCATTTGTGCCAACTCATCCTCTTGCACAAATCATCAGATTGTGCTGAACAACTTGCGCAAAGCATCAGTTTGCGCTGGACATCCTTGCGCAACTCAGCAGATTGTGCTGAACATTTGCCAGCGCTTTCCACCGTTTGCGCAAGAAAATAGTTTTCATAAAAATAAAAACTATTGAGTTTATGCAACCAAAACCCTAAACAAGGTGGCGTAATACAACCAAATCTCTAAAAAGAGAATGGTTCGAAGGTTCGACAATGTCAAAGAACCCTAAAAAGGGTTTTTGATCGAGTTCACTACCTTGCAGTGCGGGATGACCGATTTCGTGACGAGAAATGCGAGGCGCCGCCCGAGTCGAAGACTCGGCAGGGGCTTTGCCTTTCTCGACGGCGAAGCGCTTCGGAGCCATTGGTGTCGACGAAGAAGATGGAGAAAGGTCGGTGTTGGCTCGGGAGTTTTCTCTCTCAAACGTTTGAAAGCAAGTAAAGAATAACAGAAAGAAGAGAGAGAACTATTTATAGTTTTTCGAAAGTAAACAGACGCCTCAGATTGTGCCGAATAAACATGAGCTAATTCCTCCGATTGCGCAGACAGGTCATCATATGCACAACTTGATTTAAAAATCAAAATTCAAAGTATTTCGAAGCTTTGACTATCTTCAAACTTCGAAAACTTTGAAGGGGGTCTTGTAGGTCCTAAAAATCAAGTTCCACCCATCAAAGAAGTCATGAAAATCAAATTATACATCCTTCAAGTGAACTGCGCAGAAGAAAGATTGCGCAACAATTCGATTGCGCGGGCTGAACTGCGCACTTATCCAAGTGCGTGAGCTGACGTGGCCTCGTCATCATTACCTGACAGAGAATCAGATCTTCTGACAGCTGACAGCACGGAGAATGAGGAAACTGTTCATTTATCGCAGCACAACGCTCGAGGACAGCTGTACATACAGCGCAATCTGCCTGTAGCGCAATCTAAGCCAGCGCGGTCTATCCCAGCGCAATCCGAAGCCAGCACAATTTAGCTGGCGCACTCCATCAATACAACTGACAAAGTACACGTGGCCTTCATGCCATCAATGACTCATTACGTGGTAACCGTCTGTACACGATCATGCATATTTCAATCAAATAATGCCATATGTCTAATACAGTTGGCCTACGATCAAATAACTGCCAGCGCAGTCTGATGTTTGTGCGGTCCAATGCAGCACAATCCATCTTGCGCTGTCCAGAATAACTAAAAAGTAGTTATTTCCAGAACTCTATAAATAGAGTTTCAAGTCCTTCCTAGAGGGGATCACACATACACACATACAGAGATCAGAGATCATCACCAGAGATCAGGAGTTCTTACCAAAGTGATGCTGCAATCTTCAGAGGCAACCGTCTTCAAAGTTCACATCGTCCAAGGGATAAAGCGATCGTCATTCAGATCGGATTCCTATAGTTGTACTTTTCAAGAATTCTTGTAATCTTCTTTACAAAGTTTGTTAAAATAAAGATCAACTTTGGTTTTTGCAAACATATATATATACACACACACACACACATATGTGTGTGTGTGTATTTTAATCAAACGACCATTTCATATATTCAAGTATAAAGGCGCAAATGTTACATGCCTAGACAGGAAGCTCAAGACAAAAAAAGGGGCGGAGGAACTAAATGGAAACACCCGTGCTGAGGTCGGAAACCTCGAACAAAAGATCCCAGAAAGACCTAAACACCAATCGTCACAATGAGGACCATAATGCCATCTCGACGTGTTTGCACTTTCTAGTAGCATTTTGAATCTGCCTTTTGACCTCGAAAATCAATTGTGCACTGTTATACCGTTCTCCGAGTGCGAAAGGCAACAAGAATTGAACTAAAGCCACACCTCGCTTGCGAGATCACCCAACGAGAGGATGTGGTCTACAGTTTCTGGCTGGCGTTCCATGCAGCAATGGCATACCAACGCTAAACTGAAGCCGATGGTAGATAGGGGGTCGTTGGTGGAAAGCTTTTGATGGAACGCTCTCCAAATCAAAATGGCCCACTTTGTTGGGATGCAAGATTGTCAGAATAGAGTGATGGTGGGGGATGCCGGGCCGGGCACGCGAACAGCTCGCTACGCCGATCCGAGGGAAAGTGCGCCCGTTGGCAGTCATAGACCACCAAAGGGAGTCGGGGTCAGTCCCGACCACCACGTCGGAAGCAGCTAACGCGACGGCAGCCTCCGTGCCGAGCCACTCCTACGCCCGCTCCCAGTTTCAAGCCACATTTGGGTCGCACAGGTTCCTGATAAAGCTGTACGAGGGGGCATTCAAAGATGGGGGAAGGAGATCGTCCCCCGACCAACGCTCGAATAGGAGAGAGGACTCGCCCGAGCCCAAGTGAAGGCGAATCAGGGGTTCAGCGATCCGCCGGCCGGTGAGGATGCAACTCTAAGAAGCGGAGGATCTACTGTTGTCAGTGGCGACCGAAGGATGCTAGTGCTTAAAATACCTGGCTTTCATGAAACGATCCCAATTGGTGCAGTTCTCTCTTAATTTCCACCACATCTTCATCTAGCAGGCGTCGATGATGTGCGCCAACCTGTGAAAACCCATCCCCCCCTCGGATGTGGGTTGCACCATAGAGTCCCAGCTAGCCCAATGACGCTTATCCTTACCGTCACAATAGCGCCAAAAGAGGTTGGCGAAAAGATTTTCTAAGTTGGCAAAAAGATTTACTTTGTTAAAATATTATATATATATATATATATATATATATATATATATATATATATATATATATATATAAACATACACCCAAATATCTATATATAATTCATACAATAAAAAAATTTATTTTAGCTACGAAGGATACACACACACACAAACACACACACACACACACACACACACACACACACAAACCCATAGTTGAGAAACCATATTTTAGGTCATAGGAATTCCTAATATATAAGAAACCCTATTATTAAAATAAAAGACCCTCTTTTAGATAATAAAAAAAATCCTAAAATAGTCCAACATTAATTAAGGACGTCCACATCTAATCTAATAAATATTTAATGCATATTTTCATATCGCATCAAATCAAATATTTGACCAGATTTGGGCCCTACAAATATGTTGTTACCGAATCGAGACCGGATCCAACATACCCCCTAGTACGATGAGATATGTTGACTCCATGGCTCCTCAATGACTCCATGGTTCCTCAACTGGATTAAATGCCTGTCATATTGCGACAAAGTTTCGCCTTCCCATGTCATTGACCTCCAACCCCTCGAGCTATTTTGTATCTTCTTTCGTTTCTAGCTCATCGACCATCACGACGATGCTAGCTTCCTAGTATAGCACCATATATACTACTGTAATCCTGTCGACATCAATGACACGACCAAGACCAAAGTCCATGATGATCAACCTTATCATAAGTCTTGGCTGTCTGTCCTCGACTTTCGTCTTCCACCGAAACGTGCTACCATTTCGATGATCATCTTCACCCTTGGTCGGCCCGATCAAGCGGACGGTACGTCGAGATTTAGACTCCGGATCATGCCTACCTTTATGTACGATACTGAAGCTTCTGTATACACATGCATCCTCGAGCATAACGAGCATGCATTGTGTACGCTGTCGATGACACACAGCTCCTCCTGAACTGTATGAATGAAGATACACCTATTTTGGATTGAGTTTGATGTATACCTTGATCTCCTTCTTAGTTTGGAACTGCAACCAATGTCGCTCCGTGAAGCTTTAGAAAACCACTCGTCACCAAAATCGGATCCATAAAACGAACACCTCCTGCAGACCGACCAACAGTCATGGGATCGACAAACTGACCCTCAATCTTTAAGTCATCTTCACTGTCATGACCCGCTCCCACATTTCTGGATACGAGCCGGACACGTCCAGCCTACGTTGTGGATACAACGTAGTAAGCTGTATTTAAACCTCATAAAGACTCGAATATCATGATATCAATCCTTGGCTCAATGATAGAACTAGAAAACAGAAAATAACCCAGCACACACTCACAATCACCGGTCCATAATCTTCCTTTAGTATATCATACATGTCCAGTATCCGAAGACAAATCTGGTAATTCTCATCATCAATATTGTACATTTGCTATAGAATATATATCTGATACATCTAAATGATATACTCTAATATTCTATAGTCTTCAAGAGTTTACAATAGTCGCCATCCAAACTAGTGTCATCCACATCCCCTTACCCTCATCTAATATGTCAATGTTCCAGTCAGAAAAGGAGCAAAGTACAATCCATCACAGTGAGACAAATACAACATATGCACAAGTAAAGATGCAATAAAACGTGACTAGCCTGAATCACCTGAGATGCATAATCTACTAAAAAATAAAACAAAAAGATCACGACACGTGATTTGATATACTTAATAGATATATGACCGACTGGACAAAGATCATGAATAAAGAACATGTAAAAGGGTACGACTTAATCACACATGCACAGGTGTGTAATTAAGCTATCAACATGGATACCTAGGTTGGGATATGGTCACATACCTGCAGTATTTTCCCTTTCCGAGTACAATTAAAATCGAGAATGTATGAGCAACACAATAACCGGGAGCACATGACCAATCGTGTATAAAATATATCCAACATGAATACAAGTCCACATGAAGTAATTACGTCAATGTCATGGAAGTGTCACGATCCGCACCCACTGTGAGGGTATGAGTACGTAACGACGCCCAGCCTACGCCGCAGTGTCGGCGGTAGAGCGATGTCCTAGGTTACTATCTAACCAGCAACTCACGCAATTATAATGTACTCATCATGATCAACTCCGAACGGAGGACAAGTATAAGATATGGAACTTAATCACAATCTAAGCACGATAAGATAAACACAGAAGAATTAAACTAAGAATAGAAGGACAACTACTAAAATAATAACAACTCTCAACAAATCTCAAATACTACACAAGTCTCAAATCTTCTACAACAAGTTCAACAAGAAAACATATGCTAGACTACTAAACTAAATCCCATCACTCCTGAGTGTCGGGGCCAAAGGTAGTCATCCCGTCTCCGGGTCCATAATATGTAGGGCATGTAACCTCAGGGCAATCATCTGTAAAATTTCAACAGGTCCTGTCAGGACAGGAACGAGTACAACTCATCAAGGAATCCCAATTAAATGACAGAAAACTATAAAGCAGTTATAAGCAGTTATATTGATGAAACATGGTAGTTTGTATATAGGTGATGGTATAGAGAAACAGTTAAGATACAAGGAAAGTAAGGTAAGTAAAAACAAGAGAAGAATCATAGCAATAAGGACTGTAAATAGAAACTAGCTGAACTAGAGCAACATGATATAAGTCCAGAATGTAAATATAAACAAGTGCAAAACCCAAGTAAATCTAGACAACATGAATCTGATACCAGGTGGTTCCAGTACAAGATGGGTCCGGTATGAGGTGAGTAAAGTCGGTGATCAAAGGTTCCAGGGTGAGTCCAGCTTATACTCTAACATTGTGTTTTAAAATATCGGGATCGACATGTGAACGACTGTAGGTAATACGACACACCGCACACTCGGCCAAGTGTGGGATGGCTATCGTTCTAGTATAATTCCAAGGGAGTGGTTCCAAAATTTGGGTATGTTCACATGCCTATTCTAATATTTTTCCGCCCAGCAAGTACAAGTGAATCCATAATCCGACACAAAAATAAGTATAAGTCCAGCCAGTACACGAATGGTTCCAGTAAATGGTTCCAGTAGGTGGTTCCAGTAGGTGGTTCCAGTAGGTGGTTCCAAAAATAGAGGCCAGACATAAATAAGTGAGTGTCGCATGAAATGAATCCAGCAATATCAAATCGTGTTTGAAACAGAGAATCAGATAGAACTAGCTACAACTGAAATATAGTAAACGACAAGTAAATGGAAGAACTATCAGAGAATGTACTCGTCTGATACTCTGAAAAGACTAGTATAATATCAGATGTCTGCGACAGAGTCACAATATCCTAAACAGAGGAATACAGGTTATAATATGTTAACAATAAGACAGATGATGTTTATGATGCAATCTACATAATTTCTAGGTCAATCTAGGTCAAAGTCAACTCTAAGTCAAATCTGGCCGACTGTCTAGGTCAAACTAGGCCCAAGTCAAACTTGGTCAACTCTGGGTCAACCCAAGTCAACTACACTAGTAAAACTAGGTCAATCTAGACTCAATTTTGACTTTTGGTCAACTCCAGTCAATTCTGAACTATTGGGTCAAACTCTGGTCAACACTCTAGTCAAACTAGGTCTAGGCCAGTCAACTCAAGTCTAAACAACCACCATAGGTCACTCTAGCACTAGGCTACATACCAAGTAGATACATTATACAATATATAAATTCATTTACATACATGTTTACATAGATACCTAAGGCATATACACAAGGTGTACTTAGGCTTGTATAGGCTATAGGCCTATACTTGCATAGCACATGTATATGTCACTCAATACTAGGCATCTCATGAATATATATATATAGAGTGATAGGGGGAAAATAATGGCACATATATGTGTGAGTCTAAGTGTACATGTGAGGGTGTAATGTCAAGTGGCAATGTGTAAAATGTGAGTGTGTGAGAGTGTGTAAAATCTGAAAAGAACATTGAGTGTGACATACAAAAAGGGGCAGGGCAACACATTTTAGATATGGCAATGAAGACTGTGTAGTGAAGGGTGTAGTGTCAATAGGGAATGTGAGCAAAAGTGTGTGTTAACAGTGAGGGGAAAACAAGTAATGTGTGTGACAGTTCTCAGAAAACATGGCATGACAGTTAGTAAAAATAGTGTAGAATGGTTCAATGTAAAACAGTGAAAAGAACAGTGAGTGTAGAGGGTGTCCACAGTATACGAACTGAAGATTTAGTGCTAGAAATTCTTAGCAATGGTTCCCAATAACCTGAGATTAAATCAACAGTTCATGAATCATTCCAACCTAAATTCGAGAGTACCATTCTTAATACCAATCAATAACCAATCCTCAACAGTAGACTAACAAATGTAATTGAAACTAATCCTGGTATTAAACATAAAAAACCAGCTTAAACAGGGACTTAAAGTTCAGGATTTTTATTTAAGGACTGTGTATCAGTCCAGTCCTATTGAACAACCCCAATCAATCGAAATTCTATTACTTTAGTGAAATCCTAATCTAACATGGAAATTCATCCCAGCAGTAGTTAATACAATGCTTATGAATCTAACAAGCTAAATTTAATTCCAAAATTCAGTTTTAAAATAGAATGAAAAGTTCAAGATTTTTAAGTCCTGATACTGTTATCAGTTCACATCCCAAAATCCAATTTCGAGATCTACAACCTAACACTAGCCAACAATTAACATTATAATAGTATAATACACATGTGTAAAGGATCTAACATAGCAATTAACATCATAAAATCTCAGGAATGGCTCGATATGTTCTCAGGTTTACACATATTGAATCATTCAAGATTTCATTTCAGTTTAATCTGGATTTATTTCTCAGGTTATCAAATGTTAAAATCCAACATCTCAGTTTAACAGTTTCGAACCCAGACATCTAAAACCCAAGTGAGTGTCAAAAACTGGAATGAATTCAGTTCAAACAGGAATAAAAATTAGGATTATAAAACAGTAAAAAAAAATATATCAGTCGACTGTTTCAAAGAGCAGTCCATTCAATCAAAACTCGATTCAAAACCTAAAAACCCAACACTAACCAACAATCAACCTTGCAATAGTTTAATACACATGTAGGTGAACTTAATATGATAAATAAACACCAAGAAATCAGTTAAAATGGAATTAACAGTTCAAAATTTCAAAACAGGGAAGTATGTATCAGACATTTAGGGAATTTGAATTTCGAAATATCAAATCATGCTAATGTGACCAATAAATGGTTGGTAAACCATTCCCCACTTGTACCCGTGTCCCACGAGTCATTCGTGTCCCACCAAATGGACACGAACGTGTTCGAACAATCATAGACACGCACATGTGTACTGCACAGCACGCAGCGTCGTGCACGCGTGCGTGTCACTCCAGGACACGACACGTTGTACGACACAAGTCGTGGTAATGCCCACGTGTTTGCCCCTTATAGGGCTACGTGTCCATGGCCCTAAACTGTGTCCAAGACGCGTGTCGTGTCGGCTTTAGAGCCATGTCAGTGGTTGAATTCCATGCGTGCACAGCGCGCGTGCGACCCGTGCGACCAGTACGAGGAGGATTTCTCCTCGCACACTGCACCAATTAGCCCCAAATTTTGGGAGGATGATGTCAGTCAGTGCCCTGACATCCTCCCAAAATTTGGCGTGTCCACGTGTCCGGTACACGGAGATATTGAGCCCGTACAGCAAGACAGTGCACGTGTCCTCGTGCACGCGTGTCCAACTCGAAATCCGACACAAAATAACACGAAAACACAAAACACTCTTCACAAAAATTAATTTACATCCTTAGATCTACAAACTCATGTAATTACTTTTCCAAAAATTGAAAATAATTTCCTAAGGGGCATTCTATCAAACACCTATACATACACTGCGACACGTGTCCGATACGGACACCAAACGGACACGAAATGGGCTTAAACTCCAGGGACAGCTAGGTGACTCCAAGATCTAGCCCTAAATGCAGAGAAAACATAAATTTAATACAATTAGAGGTATTTTACCTATGGATGCAAATAGCAAGAAAAAGCTCCAAATGGGGGGTTCCTCCTTGCTAGCAAAATGCTCCCAAATGAGCCCAAAACTGAGATTAAACGCCAAAATCAAAAATAGGAGAGTATTAGGTTCTAATGCAAGAAACTAGGATTAAAAAGGAATTAAAATAAATTTTCTATGAATTTCTAAAGTTGGGGATTTAGCTCTTTCTAAACTTGAGATCTATTTCCAAAGGTGGCTAACCCTAAATTATGGAGGCATTAAATAGGGTAGGATTCCCTAGGTGGCTAGTCACTAGTTGTAAAATTAGGGTTGGGGTTTTCTAAAATGGCCCATGGGCTTAAGTCATGATCAATAAAATTATTAAGCCATAAGTCATTTCATGAAACCACAAGCCATGACTTAAATTCACTTAAACTAATCCTCCTAATAAAAAATTAGTTTCTGATGACTAAAAGTAGGTTAACCTAAGTTAGACTAGGGTCATCATGGCTAGGGTTAGCTTCTAGGCTAGTCCACTAGTTCTCAACATGTCAAAGTCAAGCTAGAATTCACCAATTCAACAAATCACCAAATAATTCAAATAAGTCAAAATGACCAAATTACCCCTAGACTAAAAATGATAATTAAATCATCCTAATGACATGGTTAGGCTATAGGTCATGCAGTCACTAGGGTTTTACTGACAGCACATCAAAATCACAAGTCATGACTTAAAGCAGTTTTTAAATAGTTTAAAAATGATTAACAAATTATCAAAAATAATAATATGAATTAAATATCAATAATAATAAAAATAATTACAAAATTTCAAAATTACCCTCATCTGGAAAACTGGGTGTTACAATCCTACCCCTCTTAGAAAAATTTCGTCCTCGAAAATAAAATGATCGCACCCTTTCTAGGTCAATCCAAACAACCAAGGTCAAGAGATAATCATACAAACAAAATCTTATTGGTCATGATTCCACAGTTTTGAACAGGGTAGCTATACTATCTAGCAATCACAAACAATATCCTGGCAGGTACTAAGGGAATCACACAGAAAAGTGGAGAGGAAGAATGAGAAGGTCAAACCTGCTAACCCATCACCTGCAGCGTCGGTCTCCTCGACCGCCATCGCAAAAGCTCTATCCCTCTGGTGCTGAGCTACAGGTGGCTTATCTCCCTCATAAGGAGGTACAGCGGGACAATCTATCATCTTGTGAGCACCAGACCCACAGAATAGACAAACCTTCAGCCTCCTCCTACAAGACACCCAAACATGCCATGCCTTCCTGCAGTAGGCACAAGTCGGCACCCCGCGGTCCTGTCCTCTATGCTGATGCTGTGCCTGCTGTATCCTCACTGGTGCCTGTGTCTGCTGAACCTGCACATGGGGCCTCTTGGCCTGACCTCCGCTGCTGCTACCACCATGGAAGTCCCGACCCCTCTTCAACTTCAACCCTAGGTCGTCCTCCGCTGCCATAGCCCCAGAAAAGATCTCCGTATAGGTAGCGTTCCGGTCGCTCTTAGTCAGCGACCGAACCTCCCTAATCAAGCCTCGACAAAACTTCCTCGCCTTCGTCTTCTCAGTCAAGTCATCTATGAACCGGGCCAATCTATAAAACTCTCCAGCATACTCAGCTATCGTCTGGTTCCCTTGAACCAGACCCACAAATTGTGCCTCGATACCTCCCAAGGCCACATCAGGAAAGAACTGCTCCTTAAATAGCTCCTTGAACTGGGCCCAAGTCTGGCCCTCAACTTCCATCCTGGGATCTGATACCACGCACGGGATAAGTCCTGCATCTGACTGCCCGCCGCCTCGATATGGAGCCGATCTGGTATCTCCGCCAGTCTGAATATGTTTTCGATATGCTCGATCCAATCGTCCGCATAATGGATGCCCTCTGTGCCCAGGAACTCTCTAGGATACATCTTCTTAAAGTTTTGTATATCCTTCTCCTTCCGGTAAGGCTGCTGATGCTCCCCCCGAGCAGTCACCATCTCTACTGTAGTATGAACCAGCTGGTGGGTCTCGTCAATCCTCTGACGATAATCGGCAGTCTGTCGCTGCTGTTGTTGCTGGTGAGATGCCAGAATCCTCTCCATGAAAGAAAATAGATGAGCAACATCTACCATCCCCGCAGGTGGTGGCTTCTGTGGTGGAAGGATCTCGGGAAGCACCGGACTCTGCCTCCCAGCTGGTAGAGGTGCTCCTCCGAAAGCTGCTGAGACACCCACCCCAGCTGGCATGACTAGGGCTGCGGTACCGGAAGCTGGCTGCTGAAGACGAGAGATGGCATACCCCTCTCCAGCGGCTGCTGTACCAGAGCGATGTGATTGTGTCTCCACCATCCTGAAGACAGATCGAAAAGGAAGTCAATACTGAGCAGGAATCGATAAATCAAAGGAGGACAGTTTATTGCAAGAAGACAAGCCAGTAAGATATGTAGATGGCATGAATTGAAGCAGAATTTTTCCTAACTGTGATTGAGTACCTCTCCGTTAAAGCCTATCTCTCAATCCTATCGCAGGCTCGCAGCAGTACAACTAAGTCGCCGTACTACCACAATATCGCACTAATGCGACTCTCGACCTGCATGGGCCACCACTAAAAACGTGTCACGACCCGCACCCACTGTGAGGGTACGAGTACGTAACGACGCCCAGCCTACGCCACAGTGTCGGCGGTAGAGCATTGTCCTAGGTTACTATCTAAACAGCAACTCATGCAATTATAATGTACTCATCATGATCAACTCCGAACGGAGGACAAGTATAAGATATTAAACTCAATCACAGTCTAAGCACGATAAGATAAACACAGAAGAATTAAACTAAGAATAAAAGGACAAATACTAAAATAATAACAACTCTCAAAAAATCTTAAATACTACACAAGTCTCAAATCTTCTACAACAAGTTCAACAAGAAAACATATGCTATTCTACTAAACTAAATCCCATCACTCCTGAGTGTCGGGGCCAAAGGTAGTCATCCCGTCTCTGGGTCCATAATATGTAGGGCATGTATCCTCAAGGCAATCATCTGTAAAATTTCAACAGGTCCTGTCAGGACAGGAACGAGTACAACTCATCAAGGAATCCCAATTAAATGACAGAAAACTATAAAGCAGTTATAAGCAGTTATATTGATGAAACATGGTAGTTTGTATATAGGTGATGATATAGAGAAACAGTTAAGATACAAGGAAAGTAAGATAAGTAAAAACAAGAGAAGAATCATAACAATAAGGACTGTAAATAGAAACTAGATGAACTAGAGCAACATGATATAAGTCCAGAATATAAATGTAAACAAGTACAAAACCCAAGTAAATCCAGACAACATGAATCTGATACCAGGTGGTTCCAGTACAAGATGGGTCCGGTATGAGGTGAGTCCAGTCGGTGATCAAAGGTTCCAGGGTGAGTCCAGCCTATACTCTAACAGTGTGTTTTAAAATATCAGGATCGAAATGTGAACGGCTGTAGGTAATATGACACACCGCACACTCGGCCAAGTGTGGGATGGCTATCGTTCCAGTATAATTCCAAGGGAGTGATTCCAGAATTTGGGTATCTTCACATGCCTATTCCAATATTTCTCCGCCCAGCAAGTACAAGTGAATCCATAATCCGACACGAAAATAAGTATAACTCCAGCCAGTACACGAATGGTTCCAGTAAATGTTTCCAGGGTGGTTCCAGTAGGTGGTTCCAGAAATAGAGGCCAGACATAAATAAGTGAGTGTCGCATGAATGGATCCAGCAATATCAAATCGTTTTTGAAACAGAGAATCAGATAGAACTAGCTACAACTGAAATATAGTAAACGACAAGTAAATGGAAAAACTATCAGAGAATGTACTCGCCTGATACTCTGAAAAGAGTAGTATAATATCAGATGTCTGCAACAGAGTGACAATGTCCTAAACAGAGGAATACAGGTTATAATATGTTAAAAATAAGACAGATGATGTTTATGATACAATCTACATGATTTCTAGGTCAATCTAGATCAAAGTCAACTCTAAGTCAAACCTGGTCGACTGTCTAGGTCAAACTAGGCCCAAGTCAAACTTGGTCAACTCTGGGTTAACCCAAGTCAACTACACTAGTCAAACTAGGTCAATCTAGACTTAATGTTGACTTTTGGTTAACTTCAGTCAATTCTGAACTATTGGGTCAAACTCTGGTCAACACTCTTATCAAACTAGGTCTATGCCAGTCAACTCAAGTCTAAACAACCACCCATAGGTCACTCTAGCACTAGGCTACATACCAAGTAGATACATTATACAATATATACATTCATTTACATACATGTTTACATAGATACCTAGTGAGGGCTAAGGCATATACACAAGGTGTACTTAGGCTTGTATAGGCTATAGGCCTATACTTGCATAGCACATGTATATGTCACTCAATACTAGGCATCTCATGAATATATATATATAGAGTGATAGGGGAAAATAATGGAACATGTGTGTGTGAGTCTAGGTGTACATGTGAGGGTGTAATGTCAAGTGGCAATGTGTGAAATATGAGTGTGTAAAATCTAAAAAGAATAGTGAGTATGAGATACAAAAGGGGGCAGGGCAACACATTTCAGATATGGCAATGAAGACTGTGTAGTGTCAGTAGGGCATGTGAGCAAAAGTGTGTGTTAACAGTAAGGGGAAAACAAGTAATGTGTGTGACTGTTCTCTGAAAACATGGCATAACAGTTAGTGAAAATAGTGTAGAATGGTTCAATATAAAACAGTGTAAAGAACAGTGAGTGTATAGGGTGTCCACAGTGTACAAACTCAAGATTTAGTGCTAGAAATTCTTAGCAATGGTTCTCAAGAACCTGAGATTAATTCAACAATTCATGAATCATTCCAACCTAAATTCGAGAGTCCCATTCTCAATTCTAATCAATAACCAATCCTCAACAGTAGACTAACAAATGTAATTGAATCTAATCCTGGTATTAAACATAAAAAAAAAGAAGCTTAAACAGGGTCTTAAAGTTCAGGATTTTCATTTAAGGACTGTGTATCAGTCCAGTCCTATTGAACAGCCCCAATCAATCGAAATCCTATTACTTTAGTGAAATCCTAATCTAACATGGAAATTCATCCTAGCAGTAGTTAATACAATGCTTATGAATCTAACAAGCTAAATTTAATTCCAAAATTCAGCTTTAAAATAGAATGAAAAGTTCAGGATTTTCAAGTGCTGATATTATTATCAGTTCACATCCCAAAACCTAATTTCGAGATCTACAACCTAATAGTAGCCAACAATTAACATTACAATAGTATAATACACATGTGTAAAGGATCTAACATAGCAATTAACATCATAAAATCTTAGGAATGGCTCGATATGTTCTCATGTTTACACATATTGAATCATTCAGGATTTTATTTCAGTTTAATCTGGATTTATTTCTCAGGTTATCAAATGTTAAAATCCAACATCTCAGTTTAACAGTTTCGAACCCAGACATCTAAAACCCAAGTGAGTGTCAAAAACTGGAATGAATTCAGTTCAAACAGGAATCAAAAATCAGGATTATAAAACAGTAAAAAAGATATCAGTCAACTGTTTCAAAGAGCAGTCCATTCAATCAAAACTCGATTCGAAACCTAAAGACCCAACACTAACCAACAATCAACCTTGCAATAGTTTAATACACATGTAGGTGAAATTAATATCATAAATAAACACCAAGAAATCAGTTAAAATGGAATTAACATTTCAAAATTTCAAAACAGGGAAGTATGTATCAGATATTTAGGGAATTTAAATTTTGAACTATCAAATCATGCTAATGTGACCAATAAATGGTTGGTAAACCATTCCCCACTTGTACCCGTGTCCCACGAGTCATTCGTGTCCCACCAAATGGACACGAACGTGTCCGTACAATCATAGACACGCACACGTGCACTGCACAGCACGCAGCGTCGTACACGCGTGCGTGACACTCCAGGACACGACACGTTGCACGACAAAAGTCGTGGTCATGCCCACGTGTTCGCCCCTTATAGGGCTACGTGTCCATGGCCCTGAACCGTGTCCTAGACGCGTGTCATGTCGGCTTTAGAGCCGTGTCAGTGGTTGAATTCCACGCGTGTACAGCGCGCGCGCGCGGCCCGTACGATCAGTGCGAGGAAGATTTCTCCTCGCACACTGCACCAATTGGCCCCAAATTTTGGGAGGATGATGTCAGTCAGTGCCCTAATATCCTTCCAAAATTTGGCGTGTCCACGTGTCCGGTACAGGGAGATATTGTACCCGTACAGCAGGACAGTGCACGTGTCCTCGTGCGCGCGTGTCCAACTCGAAATCCGACACAAAATGACACGAAAACATAAAACACTCTTCACAAAAATTAATGTACATCCTTAGATCTACAAACTTATGTAATTACTTTTACAAAAATCGAAAATAATTTCCTAAGGGGCATTCTATCAAACACCTATACATACACTACGACACGTGTCCGATACGGACACCAAATGGACACAAAATGGGCTCAAACTCCAGGGACAGCTAGGTGACTCCTAGATCTAGCCCTAAATGCAAAGAAAACAGAAATTTAATACAATTAGAGGTATTTTACCTATAGATACAAATAGCAAGAAAAAGCTCCAAATGGGGGGGTTCCTCCTTGCTAGCAAAATGCTCCTAAATGAGCCCAAAACTGAGATTAAACCCCAAAATCAGAAAATAGGAGAGTATTAGGTTCTAATGCAAGAAACTAGGATTAAAAGGAATTAAAATGAATTTTCTATGAATTTCTAAAGTTAGGGATTTACCTCTTTCTAAACTTGTGATCTATTTCCAAGGGAGGCTAACCCTAAATGATGGAGGCATTAAATAGGATAGGATTCCCTAGGTGGCTAGTCACAAGTTGTAAAATTAGGGTTATAGTTTCCTAAAATGGCCATGGGCTTAAGTCATGATCAATAAAATCATTAAGCCATAAGTCATTTCATGAAACCACAAGCCTTGACTTAAATTCACTTAAACTAATCCTCCTAATCAAAAATTAGTTTCTAATGACTAAAAGTAGGTTAACCTAAGTTAGACTAGGGTCATCATGGCTAGGGTTAGCTTCTAGGCTAGTCCACTAGGTCTCAACAAGTCAAAGTCAAGCTAGAATTCACCAATTCAACAAATCACCAAATAATTCAAATAAGTCAAAATAACCAAATTACCCCTAGGCTAGAAATGATAATTAAATCATCCTAATGACATGGTTAGGCTCTAGGTCATGCAGTCACTAGGGTTTCACTGACAGCACATCAAAATCACAAGTCATGACTTAAAGCAGTTTTTAAATAGTTTAAAAATGATTAAAAAATTACCAAAAATAATAATGAATTAATATAAATAATAATAATAAATTACAAAATTTTAAAATTACCCTCATCTGGAAAACTGGGTGTACAGAAAGTACTTGCCTTGTCATTGCAAATCAATATCCAAATGTTCCACCTAGAATAGGGCAATAATAGGTTAGATTCTAACAAGGACATTATCTAGTTATCTATTAGCTAACTATCCATAAACTAACTATT